>NC_046135.1:2542295-2552295 GCF_010993605.1 Petromyzon marinus | reverse complement strand
CAGAGTGAGACAGAGAGAGACAGAGAGACAGAGACACACAGAGAGAGAGACAGAGACACACAGAGACACACAGAGAGACAGAGAGAGACAGAGAGACAGAGACACAGAGAGACAGAGAGAGAGACACAGAGAGACACAGAGAGAGACACAGAGAGAGACACAGAGAGACAGAGAGAGACACAGAGAGAGACACAGAGAGAGACACAGAGAGACAGAGAGAGACACAGAGAGAGATGAGAGACAAAATCTCAGAGGCGCAAGGCTACCCACGCGGTCCCCACCGATTTCCCACCGTTCCCCCCCCTCCCTCCCCCCTTCCTCCCACCCCCACAACCCCCCCTACCCCTACACTGAAACCCTATCCACCCCCACCCCTAGATCACTGAAACCCTATCCATCCTACCCCTACCCCTAGATCACTGAAACCCTATCCACCCCCTACCCCTAGATCACTGAAACCCTATCCACCCCCTACCCCTAGATCACTGAAACCCTATCCACCCCCACCACCCCTACCCCTAGATCACTGAAACCCTATCCACCCCCACCCCTACATCACTGAAACCCTATCCACCCCCACCCCTAGATCACTAAAACCCTATCCACCCACCCCCCTACCCCTACATCACTGAAACCCTATCCACCCCCCCTACCCCTAGATCACTGAAACCCTATCCACCCCCCACCCCTAGATCACTAAAACCCTATCCACCCACCCCCCTACCCCTACATCACTGAAACCCTATCCACCCCCCCTACCCCTAGATCACTGAAACCCTATCCACCCCCCCGACCCCTAGATCACTGAAACCCTATCCACCCCCACCCCTAGATCACTAAAACCCTATCCACCCACCCCCCTACCCCTACATCACTGAAACCCTATCCACCCCCCCTACCCCTAGATCACTGAAACCCTATCCACCCCCCACCCCTAGATCACTGAAACCCTATCCACCCCCCACCCCTAGATCACTGAAACCCTATCCACCCCCTACCCCTAGATCACTGAAACCCTATCCACCCCCTACCCCTACCGCTAGATCACTGAAACCCTATCCACCCCCCCTACCCCTAGATCACTGAAACCCTATCCACCCCCTACCCCTAGATCACTGAAACCCTATCCACCCCCTACCCCTAGATCACTGAAACCCTATCAACCCCCCCTACCCCTAGATCACTGAAACCCTATCCACCCCCCCTACCCCTAGATCACTGAAACCATATCAACCCCCCCTACCCCTAGATCACTGAAACCCTATCCACCCCCCCTACCCCTAGATCACTGAAACCATATCCAACCCCCCTACCCCTAGATCACTGAAACCCTATCCACCCCCCTACCCCTACCGCTAGATCACTGAAACCCTATCCACCCCCCCTACCCCTAGATCACTGAAACCCTATCCACCCCCCACCCCTAGATCACTGAAACCCTATCCCCCCCCACCCTACCCCTAGATCACTGAAACCCTATCCACCCCCCCTACCCCTAGATCACTGAAACCCTATCCACCCCCCACCCCTAGATCACTGAAACCCTATCCACCCCCCCTACCCCTAGATCACTGAAACCCTATCCACCCCCCCTACCCCTAGATCACTGAAACCCTATCCACCCCCCCTACCCCTAGATCACTGAAACCCTATCCACCCCCCTACCCCTAGATCACTGAAACCCTATCCACCCCCACCCTACCCCTAGATCACTGAACCCTATCCACCCCCCCCTACCCCTACCCCTAGATCACTGAAACCCTATCCACCCCCACTACCCCTAGATCAATGAAACCCTATCCACCCCCCTACCCCTAGATCACTGAAACCCTATCCACCCCCTACCCCTACCCCTAGATCACTGAAACCCTATCCACCCCCCCCTACCCCTAGATCACTGAAACCCTATCCACCCCCCCTACCCCTAGATCACTGAAACCCTATCCACCCCCCCCTACCCCTAGATCACTGAAACCCTATCCACCCCCCCTACCCCTAGATCACTGAAACCCTATCCACCCCCTACCCCTAGATCACTGAAACCCTATCCACCCCCTACCCCTACCCCTAGATCACTGAAACCCTATCAACCCCCCTTACCCCTAGATCACTGAAACCCTATCCACCCCCTACCCCTAGATCACTGAAACCCTATCCACCCCCTACCCCTAGATCACTGAAACCCTATCCACCCCCTACCCCTAGATCACTGAAACCCTATCCACCCCCCCTACCCCTAGATCACTGAAACCCTATCCACCCCCTACCCCTAGATCACTGAAACCCTATCAACCCCCCCTACCCCTAGATCACTGAAACCCTATCCACCCCCCCTACCCCTAGATCACTGAAACCCTATCCACCCCCACCCCTACCCCTAGATCACTGAAACCCTATCCACCCCCCCTACCCCTAGATCACTGAAACCCTATCCACCCCCCCTACCCCTACCCCTAGATCACTGAAACCCTATCCACCCCCTACCCCTACCCCTAGATCACTGAAACCCTATCCACCCCCCTACCCCTACCCCTAGATCACTGAAACCCTATCCACCCCCCCTACCCCTAGATCACTGAAACCCTATCCACCCCCCCTACCCCTAGATCACTGAAACCCTATCCACCCCCCCTACCCCTACCCCTAAATCACTGAAACCCTATCCACCCCCCACGCCCCCCACACCCCCCAATTTATTTTTTGCGATTTTCAAAACCGCGGATTTTATTTTTAACCTTTTTGATAAATGTTTTGGGGCCGTCCATAAATGACGTCACGCAGCTAGGTGGTGGTGGGGGGGGGGAGGGGTCAGACATTTGTGACGATGCGTGACGAGGAGGGGGGGTGGGCGGGGTTTGAGAAATGTGACGTCACATCAAAATTGCGCAACTTTATAAATAAATACAGACAACGCGTTCTACTTAAATTTTGTTTTAAAGCTTTCGTGACTGCAGGGTTTTTCATATTCTTGGTTCTTCCGGTAAGGTCACCACCACGTTAGAAGGGAAAACAATAAAATAATAAAAAATATATAAAACAATAAAATATCTCGCGACGTTTCGAATGCAACACCAGAAGCAAATCATCATCAGGTGGTGAAAACCAAGGCAAGAAATGTTTTTAGTTTTTTGTCAAATTTTCCTGCTGTGGTTTTCACCACCTGATGATGATGATAGCTTCTTGTGTTTGCAGTCGAAACGTCGCGAGAATTTTATTGTTTTATATTTTTTTATTTTATTTTATTGTTTCCCTTCTAACGTGGTGGTGACTTTACCGAAAGAACCAAGAATACGTTCTACTTAATTAAATAGAGTTTTTTTTTTAATAAATGTTTTCTCCTGCAACATCAGAGTGCAGCAGCGCCACATTAAATACGAAACTTCAATGACAATAAGTTTAAAGCGATTTGAAGCATGTTTTATATATTTATTTTGGGGGTGGGGGGGCAGAGCTTTGTGACGTCATGTTTGAGGGGGTCTGACTTTTGTGACGTCATTTGAGGGGGGGTCTGACTTTTTGTGATGTCATATTTGAGGGGGCGGCTGACTTTTTGAGACGTCATATTTGAGGGTGGGGGTGTCTGACTTTTTGTGACGTCATATTTGAGGGTGGGGGGGTCTGACTTTTTGTGATGTCATATTTGAGGGTGGGGGTGTGTGACTTTTTGTGACGTCATATTTGAGGGGGGGGGTCTGACATTTTGTGACGTCATATTTGAGGGTGGGGGTGTCTGAATTTTTGTGACGTCATATTTGAGGGTGGGGGTGTCTGAATTTTTGTGACGTCATATTTGAGGGTGGGGTGGTCTAACTTTTTGTGACGTCATATTTGAGGGGGGGTTGTCTGACTTTTTGTGACGTCATATTTGAGGGTGGGGGTGGCTGAGTTTTGTGACGTCATATTTGAGGGTTGGGCGTCTGACTTTTTGTGACGTCATATTTGAGGGTGGGGGGTCTGACTTTTTGTGACGTCATATTTGAGGGTGGGGGGGTCTGACTTTCTGTGACGTCATATTTGAGGGGGGGTGTCCGACTTTTGTGACGTCATATTTGAGGGTGGGGGGGTCTGACTTTTTGTGACGTCACGTTTGAGGGTGGGGGTGTCTGAATTTTTGTGACGTCATATTTGAGGGTGGGGGGGTCTGACTTTTTGTGACGTCATATTTGAGGGTGGGGGTGTCTGAATTTTTGTGACGCGTGAAGTCATTTATGGACGGCCCCTTAAAAGCCTCCGTGGACGTGACCCGTCACGCACGCGCGCGCCGGTTGGGGGCCTCCCCTAGGTCGACTCAGCCTCAAACGAGTAGCTGGTGTAGCGGTGTGTAGTAAACATCGTCACTGGGGAGACAAAGGCGGCCGGGCGTGGTGCTGGTAGCCACCCACCCCCTCGTGTGCCACAGTGCCGGTAGCCTTCACAGGTGCTGCTCGCTAACAGCACTTGCCCCTACAGCCTGTTAGAGGCTAGACGGGGGACCTTTGTCTGTGTCTACCTTCACAGGTGCTGCTGCTACTCGCTACTCACGGCACTTGCCCCTGCAGTCTGTTAGAGGCTACACGGGGGACCTTTGTCTGTGTCTACCTTCACAGGTGCTGCTGCTACGCGCTAACAGCACTTGCCCCTACAGCCTGTTAGAGGCTACACGGGGGACCTTTGTCTGTGTCTACCTTGACAGGTGCTACTCGCTACTCACAGCACTTGCCCCTACAGCCTGTTGGAGGCTACACGGGGGACTTTTGTCTGTGTCTACCTTCACAGGTGCTGCTGCTACTCGCTACTCACAGCACTTGCCCCTACAGCCTGTTAGAGGCTACACGGGGGAACTTTGTCTTTGTGCCTCCAGCTGCCCAGTAGCGTCCTTCACGTGACCTCCTGCAAGCGGGCGTTCGACGTTTCGCGTGGCGCCCTAAAACGTGCACCTAGCCTGGCACAAACGCCGCGGTGACGCCGCCGCCAATCAGTGGCGAACGTTGGTTGGTGTTGTTGCGTGCGATGTGTAAACTCGGCGCGTGAAATTCTTATTTTTTTTAAATATATATCTCGATAATTTTCTCTCGTCTGTTTTTTGTATCGCTTGCTATCGGAGGGCACGCCCGCTTTGTAAATTGTTTATTTTTTTTTAATGTGTGTGTCCGTACAAGCAACGTTTATTTCGACATATGTCACGCCTGGTATCCCAGGCGGTTTTTAGTCCGTATTGTTGAGCAGGGGATATTGAGTTTCCATGGTCCAGGCGGTTCCAATGCGGGCACAAGAAATTATAATTGCGTCATGTTTGTTTGCGTCTCTCCACCTCGTGATGGGACTTTTGTAGGATGAACGTTGACGATTTATAAAGGGCACGGGTTGACCGATGAGGTCTGAATTGGTTTGTAAAAATGTAGGGCAATGATAAGGGGTTTATAGCTGTGCACTATACACTACACACTACTATACACTGCACTATACACTACACTATACAGTACTACACACTACACTATACACTACTACACACTGCACTATACACTACTATACACTACACTATACACTACACTATACAGTACTACACACTACACTATTCACTACTATACACTGCACTATGCACTACACTATACACTACTATACACTACACTACTATACACCACACTATACATTAAACTACTATACACTACACACTACACTATACACTACTATACACTAAACTACTATACACTACACTATACACTGCACTACTATACAATACACTACACACTACACTATACAGTACACTATATACTACACTATATACTATGCTACACACTACTATACACTTCACTATACACTACACTATACACTACACTATACACTACACTATACAGTGCTACACACTACACTATACACTACACTATACACTACACTATACACTACACTATACAGTACTACACACTACACTATACATTACACACTACATTATACACTACACACTACACTATACACTACTATAAACTATACACTACACTATACACTACACTATACACTACACTATACAGTACTAACACTATACACTACTATACACTACACTATACAGTACTACACACTACACTATACACTACACTATACACTACACTATACAGTACTACACACTACACTATACACTACTATACACTACACTATACGCTACACTATAGAATACACTATACAGTACTACACACCACACTATACACTACACTATACACTACACTATACACTACACTATACACTACATACAGTACTACACACTACACTACTATACACTACTAGACACTACACTATACAGTACACTATGCACTACACTGTACGCTACTATACACTACACTATACACTACTATACACTACACTATACACTACTATACACTACACTATACACTACACTACTATACACTACACTATGATACATTATACACTACACAATACACTACTATACACTACACTATACTACATTATACACTACACTATACACTACACTATACACTACACTACGCTATACACTACACACTACACTATACACTACACTATACACTACACTATACACTACATTATACACTATACTATACACTACACACTACACTATACACTACACTATACATGATTATACACTACACTATACACTACACTGCACTATACACTACACTATCACACTGCTATACACTACACTATACACTACTATACACTACACACTACATTATTATACACTACACGATACACATCATGACACACTACACTATACACAACACTATACACTATACACTACACGCTACACTATACACTGCACTATACACTACACACTACACTATACACTACACTATACACTACACTATACACTACACTATACACTACACTACACACTACACTATACACTACACTATACACTACACTATACACTACACTACACACTACACTATACACTACACTATACACTACACACTACACTACACACTATCACACCTGTCAACCAGTGCAGGGCGTGTTGAGTTTTCACGTCTTCACCGCATCGCGGCCCTTTCAACGCGGGCACAACAATTAAAATAAATTGTCCATTTAGATTTGAAGCTTTCGTGACCGCAGGAATTACTCTTTTGTTCTTACGGTAAAGTCACGTAGAAATAAATAAATACAATTTAATAATAAAGTAACGTAGAAATAAATACAATTTAATAATAAAGTAACGTAGAAGTACATTAAATTAAATAATAAAGTCACGTAGAAATAAATAACATATAATAACGTCACGTAGAAATAAATAACATATAATAACGTCACATAGAAATAGATAAAACAAATAATAAAGTCACGTAGAAATAAACATTTTTTATAATAAAGTCAAGTAGAAATAAATAAAATCTAATAATAAAGTAACGTAGAAATAAATAATATTTAATAATAAAGTCAAGTAGAAATAAATCAAATCTAATAATAAAGTCACGTAGAAATAAATAAAATCTAATAATAAAGTAACGTAGAAATAAATAACATTGAATAATAAAGTCAAGTAGAAATAAATGAAATTTAATAACAAAGTCAAGTAGAAATAAATACATTTAAATAATAAAGTCAGGTATAAAAATAAATAACATTTAATAATAAAGTCACGTAGAAATAAATACAATCTAATAATAAATAATAATAGAATACGTTATTATTTTATTTCATTCTACGTGACTTTAACCGAAATTTCCAAAGAGTAAGTTGTCTATTTGTGTTTTAATTCTTCCCGTGTTGATGGGGACATTGTAGGATGAACGCTGTTGATGATTTACAAGGGGCACCACGGGGTGACCAAGAAGGTTTTACTTGGTCTGTAATAATGCAGGGCACTGATAAGGGATTGACAGCCCTGGTGGTGAGTGTAGTGGTGAGTGTAGTGGTGAGTGTAGTGGTGGTAAGTGTAGTGGTGAGTGTAGTGGTGAGTGTAGTAGTGAGTGTAGTAGTGGTGAGTGTAGTGGTGAGTGTAGTGGTGAGTGTACTAGTGGTGAGTGTACTAGTAGTGAGTGTAGTAGTGTGTGTACTAGTGGTGAGTGTACTAGTGGTGAGTGTACTAGTGGTGAGTGTAGTATTGTGTGTACTAGTGGTGAGTGTACTAGTGGTGAGTGTACTAGTGGTGAGTGTACTAGTAGTGAGTGTACTCGTGGTGAGTGTACTAGTGGTGAGTGTAGTGGTGAGTGTACTAGTGGTAAGTGTAGTGGTGAGTGTAGTGGTGAGTGTAGTAGTGAGTGTAGTAGTGGTGAGTGTGGTGGTGAGTGTAGTGGTGAGTGTACTAGTGGTGAGTGTACTAGTGGTGAGTGTAGTAGTGTGTGTACTAGTGGTGAGTGTACTAGTGGTGAGTGTACTAATGGTGAGTGTAGTATTGTGTGTACTAGTGGTGAGTGTGGTGGTGAGTGTACTGGTGAGTGTACCAGTGGTGAGTGTAGTAGTGTGTATACTAGTGGTGAGTGTACTAGTGGTGAGTGTACTAGTGGTGAGTGTAGTGGTGAGTGTACTGGTGAGTGTACCAGTGGTGAGTGTAGTAGTGTGTATACTAGTGGTGAGTGTACTAGTGGTGAGTGTACTAGTGGTGAGTGTAGTGGTGTGTGTATACTAGTTGTGAGTGTACTAGTGTTGTGTGTACTAGTGGTGAGTGTACTAGTGGTGTGTGTACTAGTGATGAGTGTAGTAGTGAGTGTACTAGTGGTGAGTGTACTAGTGGTGAGTGTACTAGTGGTGAGTCTCTATCTGTTTGTATTTCTCCCTTGTTGATGGGCACTTTGTAGGATGAGCGTTGTTCATGATTTACAAGGGGCACCACGGGGTTGACCAACAATTAAGGGTCTGATTTTCGTCTGCAGAAAGGTTGCCGCTGATAATAATGAACGGGTTGACATCCGGTGGTACACAATCGCGCGTCAAAGTCACGTGAGTTAGAACAAAATATATGATCGAGATCTCGACGTTTCGATCGCCACGCTAGCAAAAGCCGTCTTACGGCGACTGATTGGTTTTGAGCGCCCGAAACGTCGTGATTCATTTAAAAAAAATGTTCCACCTACGTGACGTTTACATCGACAGAACCCAAGAGTGGTGGATTCCTACCAGCCACTAAAGCTTCAAATGAGCAAATGAAGATGTTTAAAAAAAAGAAAAAACACAGCCGTTTTCTATATATTATATAAAATAAAAACTAAAAAAAACGTCACGTGTATATATATGGATATACGCGTGTGGCGTTGGGTGCCCGTGAAGGTTAATAAATAAATAAGTAATATTTAAAAATATATTTTTAACAAAACACGCTTTTAATGAAATGTACCGTACTAGTAATGGTAGTGGCCCCGAAACTCCCCACAACGTAAGGGGACCGTGAACATTTTTACAGCCGACGTCAGTTGAGCGTGGACAATTAGAGCCCAGCCGAAACATACGACGCTTTAAAAAAGATTGTTTACTGATTTAAAAAAATGTTTAACGATAGAATATCGTATTGTCATCAGTAAGACGTAACTATTCAGTCGATACCGCATTGGGAAGTGAGTTACAATCGAGTTACAAGATTTGAGGATACAACAGACAGACAGAGTGAGCTAATAGAAATCGTGTTAAAAAGATTGTTTAAAAATATATTTTTTCCTCTTTTAATGATAGAATATCGTATGGTCATCAGTAAGACGTAACTATTCAGTCGATACCGCATTGGGTAGTGGGTTACAATCGAGTTACAAGATTTGAGGATACAAGAACAGAGTGAGTTACTAGAAAGCGTGTTATAAAGATTGTTTAAAAATATATTTATTTCCTTTTAAACGATAGAATATCGTATGGTCATCAGTAAGACTTAACTATGCGAAGTCTGTAGTCGATACCGCATTTGGTAGTGGGGTACAATCGAGTTACGAGATTTGAGGATACAACAACAGTCAGACAGAGTGAGTTAATAGAAATCGTGTAAAAAGATTGTTTAAAAATATATTTTTTACTTTTCAACGATAGAATATCGCATGGTCATCAGTAAAACATACCTATGCAAAGTCTGTAG
>NC_046135.1:2397954-2542095 GCF_010993605.1 Petromyzon marinus | reverse complement strand
CTCCCCCCCCACCAAGTCTCCCCCCACCAAGCGAGTCTCCCCCCCACCAAGTCTCCCCTCCACCAAGCGAGTCTCCCCCCCCCACCAAGTCTCCCCCCCTCCACCAAGCGAGTCTCCCCTCCACCAAGCGAGTCTCCCCCCCACCAAGTCTCCCCTCCACCGAGCGAGTCTCCCCTCCACCAAGCGAGTCTCCCCCCCACCGAGCGAGTCTCCCCCCCCCCCCCACCAAGTCTCCCCTCCACCAAGCGAGTCTCCCCCCCACCGAGCGACTCTCCCCCTCCACCAAGCGAGTCTCCCCCCCACCAAGCGAGTCTCCACTCCACCAAGCGAGTCTCCCCCCTCCACCAAGCGAGTCTCCCCCCCCCACCAAGCGAGTCTCCCCCCCCCACCAAGTCTCCCCTCCACCAAACGAGTCTCCCTCCACCAATCGAGTCTCCCCCCACCACCAAGCGACTCTCCCCTCCACCAAGCGAGTCTCCCCCCCACCAAGCGAGACTCCCCCCCCCCCCCCCACCAAGCGAGTCTCCCCCCCCCACCAAGTCTCCCCCCCCCCCACCGAGTCTCCCCCCCACCAAGCGAGACTCCCCCCCCCCCCCCCACCAAGCGAGTCTCCCCCCCCCACCAAGTCTCCCCCCCCCCCACCAAGTCTCCCCTCCACCAAGCGAGTCTCCCCCCCCCACCAAGCGACTCTCCCCTCCACCAAGCGACTCTCCCCTCCACCAAGCGAGACTCCCACCCCCCCACCAAGTCTCCTCCCACCAAACGAGTCTCCCCTCCACCAAGCGAGTCTCCCCCCCACCAAGTCTCCCCTCCACCGAGCGAGTCTCCCCTCCACCAAGCGACTCTCCCCCCCACCGAGCGAGTCTCCCCCCCCCCCCCCACCAAGTCTCCCCTCCACCAAGCGAGTCTCCCCCCCACCGAGCGACTCTCCCCTCCACCAAGCGAGTCTCCCCCCCACCAAGCGAGTCTCCACTCCACCAAGCGAGTCTCCCCCCTCCACCAAGCGAGTCTCCCCCCCCCACCAAGCGAGTCTCCCCCCCCCACCAAGTCTCCCCTCCACCAAACGAGTCTCCCTCCACCAAGCGAGTCTCCCCCCACCACCAAGCGACTCTCCCCTCCACCAAGCGAGTCTCCCCCCCCACCAAGCGAGACTCCCCCCCCCCCCCCCCACCAAGCGAGTCTCCCCCCCCCCACCAAGTCTCCCCCCCCCCACCGAGTCTCCCCCCCACCAAGCGAGTCTCCCCCCCCCCCCCCACCAAGCGAGTCTCCCCCCCCCCACCAAGTCTCCCCCCCCCCCACCAAGTCTCCCCCCCACCAAGCGAGTCTCCCCCCCCCACCAAGCGACTCTCCCCTCCACCAAGCGACTCTCCCCTCCACCAAGCGAGACTCCCACCCCCCCACCAAGTCTCCTCCCACCAAACGAGTCTCCCCTCCACCAAGCGACTCTCACCTCCACCAAGCGACTCTCTCCCCTCCACCAAGCGACGCTCCCCTCCACCAAGCGAGACTCCCACCCCCCCACCGAGTCTCCCCCCCACCGACTCTCCCCTCCACCAAGCGAGTCTCCCACCCCCCCACCGAGTCTCCCCCCCACTAAGCGAGTCTCCCCTCCGGGCCGTGTGTCCCGCAGGCGAGTGGGAGAACACGTGTGGCGAGCTGCAGCGCATGCTGCGAGTCTCCCCCCCACCACCGAGTCTCCCCCCCACCAAGCGAGACTCCCCCCCCACCAAGCGAGTCTCTCCCCCCCACCAAGCGAGTCTCCCCCCCACCAAGCGAGTCTCCCCTCCGGGCCGTGTGTCCCGCAGGCGAGTGGGAGGACACGTGTGGCGAGCTGCAGCGCATGCTGCGAGTCTCCCCCCCACCAAGCGAGTCTCCCCCCACCAAGCGAGTCTCCCCCCACCAAGCGACTCTCCCCCCCACCAAGCGAGTCTCCCCCCCACCACCGAGTCACCCCCCCACCAAGTCTCCCCCCACCACCGAGTCTCCCCCCACTAAGCGAGTCTCCCCTCCGGGCCGTGTGTCCCGCAGGCGAGTGGGAGGACACGTGTGGCGAGCTGCAGCGCATGCTGCGAGTCTCCCCCCCACCAAGCGAGTCTCCCCCCCACTAAGCGAGTCTCCCCTCCGGGCCGTGTGTCCCGCAGGCGAGTGGGAGGACACGTGTGGCGAGCTGCAGCGCATGCTGCTCGTGCGCTCGCTACGGGCGGACCGCGTGCCCGCGTGCGTCACGGCCTTCGTCGTCAACAGCCTCGGGTCAAAGTTCGTGGAGCCGCCCGCGCTCGACTTGAGATCAGTGAGTGGTGGCGCACGTGGGGGGTGATGGGCAGTGTGAGTGTGTGTGAGTGTGTGTGAGCGTGTGAGAGAGTGTGTGAGAGTGTGTGTGTGTGTGTGAGTGAGTGTGTGAGAGTGTGTGTGAGTGTGAGAGTGTGTGAGAGTGTGTGAGCGTGTGAGAGAGTGTGTGAGAGTGTGTGTGAGAGAGTGAGAGAGTGAGAGTGTGTGTGAGAGTGTGAGAGTGTGTGTGGGGAGCAGTAGTGTAGCGGTTAGCGCTACGCTGCGCTATGAACTTGGCCACCCGAGTTCGATTCCCGCTCACGGCCAACATCAGTGACGATTATCTGAACCGGTCCCGGGCCTCCCCTAGGTCGACTCAGCCTCAAATGAGTACCTGGTGCGGTGTGTAAATATCGCCACTAGGGAGACAAAGGCGGTCGGGCGAGGTGCTCGCTAAGAGCACTTGCCCCTACAGTCTGTTAAGGCAACACGGGGGATCTTTTTGTGTGAGAAGACAAAGCTCCCCCCCACTCACCCGCTCACCCACCCCCCCCCACCCGCCCACGCACCCACTCACCCACCCGCCCCCCCACTCACCCGCTCATTCCACCCCCCACTCACCCGCTCATTCCACCCCCCACTCACCCGCTCATTCCACCCCCCACTCACCCGCTCATTCCACCCCCCACTCACCCGCTCATTCCACCCCCCACTCACCCGCCCGCCCGCCCACCCACTCACCCCCCCACTCACCCGCTCACCCACCCCCCACCCGCTCACCCACCCCCCACCCGCCCACTCACTCACCCACCCCCCCACCCCCCCCCCCGCCACACCCAGGTGGTGGAGGACTCGACCCCGCGCACTCCGCTCATCTTCGTCCTCTCCCCCGGCGTCGACCCCGCGGGTCTCCTGCAACAGCTTGCGGAGAGCGCGGGCATGGCCACTCGCCTGCACACCCTCTCGCTGGGCCAGGGACAAGCGCCCCTCGCCACTCGCCTCGTCCACGAGGGCATCCGCAAAGGTGCCGGGCCGGCCGGCGGCCGCCAAGGCCAGCGCCGGAGCCTTGGCGTAGGCCGAGAGCGTCGAGGCGGTGGTGGTGGTGGTGGTGGTTGTGGTGGTGATGATCGTGGTGGCGGTGATTTCGGTGGCGGTGACCGTGGTGTGCGATGATGATCACGGCGAGCGGAAGGGTGGCCCGAAGCCTTCACGGGCACAATCCTAGTGCAGCGTATAGTGCTGGGTGTGTAGTGGTGCAGTGTATAGTGTAGTGTAATGGTAGTGCAGTGTCGTGTCCAGTGCAGTGTACACTATGCGCTACGGAACGTGCCAATTCGTTACCGGTACGGCACCACACCGGTTGCGTGTTGGAGAGCAAAGCCACACACACAGTGACACACACACATACACACAATGACACACACAGTGACACACACACAACTACATACAGTGACACACACAGTGACACACACAACTACACACAGTGACACACACAGTGACACACACACACAATGACACACACAGTGACACACACAGTGACACACACACAACTACACACAGTGACACACACAGTGACACACACACAACTACATACAGTGACACACACAGTGACACACACAGTGACACACATAGCTACACAAAGAAAACAAAGATCCCCCGTGTAGCCTTAAGAGACTGTAGGGGCAAGTGCTGTTAGCGAGCACCTATGAAGGCCGGCACGGTGGCACACGAGGGGGTGGGTGGCCAGACGCTACGCCCGGCCGCCTTTGTCTCTCCAGTGGCGATGTTTACTACACACCGCACCAGGTACTCATTTGAGGCTGAGTCGACCTAGGAGAGGCCCAGAACCGGTTCAGATAATCGTCACTGATGTTGGCCGTGAGCAGGAATCAAACCCGTGTCACCGCTAACCGCTACACTACCGCTCGCTACTATACAACTACACAACAACCGCCATTCGCCACTAAGTGGTGGTGACGTCACCACGACGCTTGTGCCAGGCCATGTGCACCCTGAGGCCACGTGAAGTGTCGAACGCCCGCTGGCAGGTCACGGGGCAGACCCAAGTGCCACGGGTCGACTGACTGAGATGACTGAGATGACTGGCTGATGCACCACCTGTGCCCCCTGCTGTGCCAACCCGCTGTGCTTTAGCCACCCGGCGCTCCGCTCGTTGTTGTGAGCGTCGCTCCTCCACCCTCCGTTGTTGTTGGAGGGCGACTGCCTCCAACTGCCCAGTAGCGTCCTTCACGAGCCTCCTCCACAGAGGCCGATCTTGACGCTGCTGGTACCAGTCATCGGCAATTCCACTCAGCTCCACGTCCTCCTGTACCACATCACTCCATCTCTTCTCTAGCCCGTGCTGTGCCCGCCTAGCCCCCTCGATCTGGCCGAACAAAAGCTGTTTCGGAATGCGGTGGCTGGGCATGCGGGCTACATGACCCAGCCAACGCAGCCTTGCCTGCCGGAGGAGCTCACCGATGGGACGTTGCCCAGATCTTTTGAGGATTTGTGAGCTCCTCACACAATCCAGCCTGGTTAAATCCAGGATGGATCGTAGGCAGGCGAGCCTAAATGTTTCTAACCGGCGAAGATGTTCCATTAGGGTCACACAGTGACACACACAGTGACACACACACAGTGACACAGTGACACACACACACAGTGACACACACACAGACACACAGTGACACACACAATGACACATACAGTGACATACACACAGTTACACACACACATTGACACACATAGTGACACACATAGTGACACACACACACAGTGACACACAGACAGTGACACACACAGTGACACACACACACAGTCACACACACACAGAGTGACACACACAGTTACACACACAGTTATACACACACACACACAGTGACACACACAGTTACACACACACACAGTGACACACAGACAAGAGGTCACCCTATGACCTCTCCCCCTATGACCTCTCCCCCTATGACCCTCCTCCCGCCACCCACCCAGGCCACTGGGTCTACCTGGCCAACTGCCACCTGTCGCTCTCCTGGATGCCGCAGCTGGACAGGCTGGTGGAGCGCCTGCAGGCGGAGGAGGCGACACACGCAGACTTCCGCCTGTGGCTCAGCTCGAGTCCCCACGCGGACTTCCCCGTCTCCGTGCTCCGGGCCGGCATCAAGATGACCACGGAGCCGCCCAAGGTGACACCGCACGCGTGCGTGCGTGTCTCTGTGGGTGTCTCTGTGTGGGTGTGTCTGTGTGGGTGCGTCTGTGTGTGTGTCTTTGCGTGTGTCTCTGTGTGTCTCTGTGCGTGTGTCTTTGTGCGTGCGTCTCAGTGCGAGTGTGTCAGTGCGTGTCTCTGTGCGTGTGTCTCTGTGCGTGTCTCTGTGCGTGCGTCTCTGTGTGTGTCTCTGTGTGGGTGTGTCTCTGTGGGTGTGTGTCTCTGTGCGTGTCTCTGTGCGTGCGTCTCTGTGTGTGTCTCTCTGTGTGTGTCTCTGTGCGTGTGTCTGTGTGTGTCTCTCTGTGTGTCTCTGTGCGTGTGTCTCTGTGCGTGTGTGTCTCTGTGCGTGTGTCTCTGTGCGTGCGTCTCTGTGCGAGTGTCTCTGTGCGTGCGTCTGTGTGTCTCTGTGTGAGTGTCTCTGTGCGTGCGTCTCTGTGTGTCTCTGTACGAGTGTCTCTGTGCGGGTGTCTCTGTGCGGGTGTCTCTGTGCCAGTGTCTCTGTAGGTGTGTCTGTGTGTGTATCTCTGTGCGAGTGTGTCTGTAGGTGTGTCTCCGTGTGTGTCTCTGTGTGGGTGTGTCTGTGTGGGTGTGTCTCTGTGGGGTGTGTCTCTGTGGGTGTGTGTCTCTGTGCGAGTGTCTCTGTGTGTGTCTCTGTGCGTGTGTGTGTCTGTGCGTGTGTCTCTGTGCGTGCGTGTGTCTCTGTGCGTGTGTCTCTGTGCGTGTGTCTGTGTGTGCGTGTGTCTCTGTGCGTGTGTCTCTGTGCGTGTCTCTGTGCGTGCGTCTCTGTGTGTGTCTCTGTGGGTGTGTCTCTGTGCGTGTGCGTCTCTGTGCGTGTCTCTCTGTGTGTGTCTCTCTGTGTGTATCTCTGTGCGTGTGTCTGTGTGTCTTTCTGTGTGTGTCTCTGTGCGTGTGTCTCTGTGCGTGTGTGTCTCTGTGTGTGCGTCTCTGTGCGTGTGTCTCTGTGGGTGTGTGTCTCTGTGCGTGTCTCTGTGCGTGCGTCTCTGTGTGTGTCTCTCTATGCGTGTCTCTGTGCGTGTGTCTGTGTGTGTCTCTCTGTGTGTCTCTGTGCGTGTGTCTCTGTGCGTGTGTGTCTCTGTGCGTGTGTCTCTGTGCGTGCGTCTCTGTGCGAGTGTCTCTGTGCGTGCGTCTGTGTGTCTCTGTGTGAGTGTCTCTGTGCGTGCGTCTCTGTGTGTCTCTGTACGAGTGTCTCTGTGCGGGTGTCTCTGTGCGGGTGTCTCTGTGCCAGTGTCTCTGTAGGTGTGTCTGTGTGTGTATCTCTGTGCGAGTGTGTCTGTAGGTGTGTCTCCGTGTGTGTGTCTCTGTGTGGGTGTGTCTGTGTCTCTGTGGGGTGTGTCTCTGTGGGTGTGTGTCTCTGTGCGAGTGTCTCTGTGTGTGTCTCTGTGCGTGTGTCTCTGTGCGTGCGTGTGTCTCTGTGCGTGTGTCTGTGTGTGCGTGTGTCTCTGTGCGTGTGTCTCTGTGCGTGTCTCTGTGCGTGCGTCTCTGTGTGTGTCTCTGTGGGTGTGTCTCTGTGCGTGTGCGTCTCTGTGCGTGTCTCTCTGTGTGTGTCTCTCTGTGTGTATCTCTGTGCGTGTGTCTGTGTGTCTTTCTGTGTGTGTCTCTGTGCGTGTGTCTCTGTGCGTGTGTGTCTCTGTGTGTGCGTCTCTGTGCGTGTGTCTCTGTGTGTGTGTGTCTCTGTGCGTGCGTCTCTGTGTGTGTCTCTGTGCGTGTGTCTCTGTGCGTGTGTCTGTGCCAGTGTCTCTGTGCGTGTGTCTGTGCCAGTGTCTCTGTGCGTGTGTCTCTGTGTGTGTGTGTCTCTGTGCGTGTGTCTCTGTGTGTGTGTGTGTCTCTGTGTGCGTCTCCGTGCGTGTGTCTCTGTGCGTGCGTCTCTGTGTGTCTCTGTGTGTGTCTCTGTGTGAGTGTCTCTGTGCGTGCGTCTCTGTGTCTCTGTGCGAGTGTCTCTGTGCGTGTGTCTCTGTGCGTGTCTCTGTGCGTGTGTCTCTGTGCGTGTGTCTCTGTGCGTGTGTCTCTGTGCGTGTGTCTCTGTGCGAGTGTCTCTGTGCGCGTGTCTCTGTGCGCGTGTCTCTGTGCGCGTGTCTCTGTGCGCGTGTCTCTGTGCGCGTGTCTCTGTGCGAGTGTCTCTGTGCCAGTGTCTCTGTGCGAGTGTCTGTGCGGGTGTCTGTGCGGGTGTCTCTGTGTGTCTCTGTGCGTGCGTGTGTCTCTGTGCGTGTGTCTCTATGCGAGTGTCTCTGTGCCAGTGTCTCTGTGCGTGTCTCTGTGCGTGCGTGTGTCTCTGTGCGTGTGTCTCTGTAAGTGTGTGTCTCTGTGCGTGTGTCTCTGCGTGTGTGTCTCTGTGCGTGTCTCTGTGCGAGTGTCTCTGTGCGGGTGTCTCTGTGCCAGTGTCTCTCTGTGTCTCCGTGCGTGTGTATGTCTCTGTGCGTGCGTCTCTGTGCGAGCGTCTCTGTGCGGGTGTCTCTGTGTGTGTCTCTGTGCGAGTGTCTCTGTGCGTGTCTCTGTGCGTGTGTCTCTGTGCGGGTGTCTCTGTGCGTGTGTCTCTGTGCGTCTCTGTGTGGGTGTCTCTGTGTGGGTGTCTCTGTGTGTGTCTCTGTGTGCGTGCGTCTGTGTGCATGCGTCTCTGTGCGGGTGTCTCTGTGTGTGTCTCTGTGCGTGTCTCTGTGCGTGTCTCTCTGTGCGTGTGTCTCTGTGCGTGTGTCTCTGTGCGTGCGTCTCTGTGCGTGTCTCTGTGCGTGTCTCTGTGTGTGTCTCTGTGTGTCTCTGTGCGTCTGTCTCTGTGCGTGGGGAGCGGTAGTGTAGCGGTTAGCGCTATGCTGCGCTATGAACCTAGCGACCCGGGGTTCGATTCCCACTCTCGGCCGATACCGGTGACGATTATCTGAACCGGTCCCGAGCCTCCCCTAGGTCGACTCAGCCTCAAATGAGTACCTGGTGCGGTGTGTAAACATCGCCACTGGGGAGACAAAGGCGGTCGGGCGTGGTGCTTGCCACCCACCCCCTCGTGTGCCGTGCCGGCCTTCATAGGTGCTCGCTAACAGCACTTGCCCCTACAGTCTGTTAAGGCTATGAGGGAGATATTTGTCTCTGTATGTGTGTGTCTGTCTCTACATATCTGCGTGTCTCTGTGTGTCTCTCTCTACATATCTGTGTGTGTCTCTGTGTCTCTCTCTACACATCTGTGTCTCTGTGTGTCTCTCGCTACATATCTGTGTGTCTGTGTCTCTCTCTACATATCTGTGTCTCTCTCTGTGTGTCTCTCTCTACATATCTGTGTGTGTCTCTCTCTACATATCTGTGTCTCTGTGTCTCTCTCTACATATCTGTGTCTCTCTCTCTGTGTCTCTCTCTACATATCTGTGTGTGTGTCTCTGTGTGTCTCTCTCTACATATCTGTGTGTGTGTGTCCTGTGTGTCTCTCTCTACACATCTGTATGTGTGTGTGTGTCCTCTGTGTCTCTCTCTACATATCTGTGTGTGTGCGTCTGTGTGTCTCTCTCTACACATCTGTGTGTCTCTGTGTCTCTCTCTCTACATATGTGTCTCTCTCTACACATCTGTGTGTGTCTCTGTCTCTCTCTCTACATATCTGTGTGTGTGTGTCCTCTGTGTGTCTCTCTCTCTACATATCTGTGTGTGTGTCTCTGTGTGTCTCTCTCTACATATCTGTGTGTGTGTCCTCTGTGTGTCTCGCTCTACATATCTGTGTGTGTGCGTCTCTGTGTCTCTCTCTACACATCTGTGTGCGTCTCTGTGTCTCTCTCTCTACATGTGTCTCTCTCTCTACATGTGTCTCTCTCTATATATCTGTGTGTGCTTCTCTGTGTGTCTCTGTACACATCTGTATGTGTGTCCTCTGTGTGTCTCTCTCTACATATTTGTACGTGTGTGTCTCTGTGTGTCTGCGCGCGTGTGCGTGCGTATCTGCGCGTGTGTGCGTGCGTGTCTGCGCGTGCGTGTGTCTGTGCGCGTGTCTGCGCGTGTCTGCGTGTGTGTCTGTGCGTGCGTGCGTGTGTGCGCGTGTCTGCGTGTGTGTGTGCGTGTGTCTGCGCGTGCGTGCGTGTCTGCGCGTGCGTGTGTGTGTGTGCGTGCCACCGCAGGGCCTGAGGGCCAACATGACGCGTCTCTACAGCCTGGTGACGGAGCCGCAGTTCTCGTCACGTCCCCAGGCCTACCGGCGCCTCCTCTTCGCGCTCTGCTTCTTCCACAGCCTCCTCGTGGAGCGCCGCAAGTTCCGGCAGCTGGGCTGGAACGTCGTCTACGGATTCAACGACTCCGACTTTGAGGTGCGCGGCTCCTGCTCGTCGTCGTGAGCGTCGTCAGCGTCGTCATCTTCACCTTCGTCACCGTCATCGTCGTCGTCATCATCATCGTCGTCGTCATCTTCACCGTCATCGTCGTCGTCATCATCATTGTCATCGTTGTCATCTTCACCTTTGTCATCGTCGTCATCTTCACCTTCGTCATCGTCATCATTGTCATCATTGTCATCATCATCTTCACCGTCATCGTCGTCATCAGTCGTCGTCGTCATCGTCGTCATCTTCACCTTCGTCATCATTGTCGTCGTCATCATCGTCATCATCGTCATCATCATTGTCACCTTCGTCATCATTGTCATCATCGTCGTCATCTTCACCGTCATCGTCGTCATCATCATCATTGTCATCATCGTCATCATCATTGTCATCGTCATCTTCACCGTCATCATCGTCGTCATCATCATTGTCGTCATCGTCATCTTCACCGTCATCGTCGTCATCATCATTGTCATCATCTTCACCGTCATCATCATTGTCGTCGTCATCGTCATCTTCACCGTCGTCATCGTCATCATTGTCGTCGTCATCATCATTGTCACCTTCGTCATCGTCATCATTGTCATCATCGTCGTCATCTTCACCATCATCGTCGTCATCATTGTCATCGTCATCTTCACCGTCATCATCGTCGTCATCATCATTGTCGTCGTCATCGTCATCTTCACCGTCATCGTCGTCATCATCATTGTCATCGTCATCTTCACCGTCATCATCGTCATCGTCATCTTCACCGTCATCATCGTCGTCATCATCGTCGTCGTCGTCATCTTCACCGTCATCATCGTCGTCGTCACCAAGACAATGCCATCGTCATATATCACGATCAGAGAATGTTTTAGGTGCGGTTAATGCGGAACAGGATTCCCTTCCACCAAGGTTTCCGTTTGGCAGTTCTCTCGACCTGCTTCGGCTTTTCAATATTTTTATTTTCCTGCTGTGGTTGTCCCACCTGATGCAGCTCCCTTGTGTTGCCACCGCGATTTGATTTCCACCCACGTGACCTTTCAGGCGAGAGGGCCATTCACCTCACCTCACCTCGCCGCGGCCCGACGGGAGGTTTTTCCCGCCCGGCGTTTCAAACGTCTCGGCGCTTGTGAACGCCGTTTCACTCGCCTGCGAAGGGGTCAGACCTACGGCTGTACCCTGGCGGGCGGCAAAGGAGAGGGTCCCGGCGTTTTAGAACCTCCTCCTCCTCCTCCTCGTCCGCCAGGTGTCGGAGAGCCTGCTGAGCCTGTACCTGGACGAGTGCGAAGAGGTGCCGTGGGACGCACTGCGCTACCTCGTCGCCAGCATCAGCTACGGAGGGCACGTGACGGACGATTGGGACCGCCGGCTGCTCACCGCTTACATCGGGGGCCTCTTCTGTGAGCAGGCGGTGAGCGCACCCTACTACAGGTGAGCGGGCCCTACTACAGGTGAGCACACCCTACTACAGGTGAGCGGGCCCTACTACAGGTGAGCACGCCCTACTACAGGTGAGCGGGCCCTACTACAGGTGAGCACACCCTACTACAGGTGAGCGGGCCCTACTACAAGTGAGCACACCCTACTACAGGTGAGCGGGCCCTACTACAGGTGAGCACACCCTACTACAGGTGAGCACACCCTACTACAGGTGAGCGGGCCCTACTACAGGTGAGCACACCCTACTACAGGTGAGCGGGCCCTACTACAGGTGAGCACACCCTACTACAGGTGAGCAGGCCCTACTACAGGTGAGCACGCCCTACTACAGGTGAGCGGGCCCTACTACAGGTGAGCGGGCCCTACTACAGGTGAGCGGGCCCTACTACAGGTGAGCACGCCCTACTACAGGTGAGCGGGCCCTACTACAGGTGAGCACACCCTACTACAGGTGAGCGGGCCCTACTACAGGTGAGCACGCCCTACTACAGGTGAGCGCACCCTACTACAGGTGAGCGGGCCCTACTACAGGTGAGCACACCCTACTACAGGTGAGCGGGCCCTACTACAAGTGAGCACACCCTACTACAGGTGAGCAGGCCCTACTACAAGTGAGCACACCCTACTACAGGTGAGCGGGCCCTACTACAGGTGAGCGGGCCCTACTACAGGTGAGCGGGCCCTACTACAGGTGAGCACACCCTGCTACAGGTGAGCACGCCCTACTACAGGTGAGCGGGCCCTACTACAGGTGAGCACGCCCTACTACAGGTGAGCGCACCCTACTACAGGTGAGCGGGCCCTACTACAGGTGAGCACACCCTACTACAGGTGAGCGGGCCCTACTACAGGTGAGCACACCCTACTACAGGTGAGCACGCCCTACTACAGGTGAGCAGGCCCTACTACAGGTGAGCACACCCTACTACAGGTGAGCACGCCCTACTACAGGTGAGCACGCCCTACTACAGGTGAGCACGCCCTACTACAGGTGAGCACACCCTACTACAAGTGAGCACACCCTATTACAGGTGAGCGGGCCCTACTACAGGTGAGCGGGCCCTACTACAGGTGAGCACACCCTACTACAGGTGAGCACGCCCTACTACAGGTGAGCACACCCTACTACAGGTGAGCGGGCCCTACTACAGGTGAGCGGGCCCTACTACAGGTGAGCACGCCCTACTACAGGTGAGCACACCCTACTACAGGTGAGCGGGCCCTACTACAGGTGAGCGCACCCTACTACAGGTGAGCGGGCCCTACTACAGGTGAGCACACCCTACTACAAGTGAGCACACCCTATTACAGGTGAGCGGGCCCTACTACAGGTGAGCGGGCCCTACTACAGGTGAGCACACCCTACTACAGGTGAGCGGGCCCTACTACAGGTGAGCACACCCTACTACAGGTGAGTGCGCCCTACTACAGGTGAGCGGGCCCTACTACAGGTGAGCACACCCTACTACAGGTGAGCACACCCTACTACAGGTGAGCACACCCTACTACAGGTGAGCGGGCCCTACTACAGGTGAGCACACCCTACTACAGGTGAGCGGGCCCTACTACAGGTGAGCGGGCCCTACTACAGGTGAGCACACCCTACTACAGGTGAGCGGGCCCTACTACAGGTGAGCGGGCCCTACTACAGGTGAGCGCACCCTACTACAGGTGAGCACACCCTACTACAGGTGAGCACACCCTACTACAGGTGAGCGGGCCCTACTACAGGTGAGCACACCCTGCTACAGGTGAGCACACCCTACTACAGGTGAGCAGGCCCTACTACAGGTGAGCACACCCTACTACAGGTGAGCACACCCTACTACAGGTGAGCACGCCCTACTACAGGTGAGCACGCCCTACTACAGGTGAGCACACCCTACTACAGGTGAGCACACCCTACTACAGGTGAGCACACCCTACTACAGGTGAGCGCACCCTACTACAGGTGAGCGCGCCCTACTACAGGTGAGCGCGCCCTACTACAGGTGAGCGCGCCCTACTACAGGTGAGCGCACCCTACTACAGGTGAGCGCACCCTACTACAGGTGAGCGCACCCTACTACAGGTGAGCGCACCCTACTACAGGTGAGCGCACCCTACTACAGGTGAGCACACCCTACTACAGGTGAGCACACCCTACTACAGGTGAGCACACCCTACTACAGGTGAGCACGCCCTACTACAGGTGAGCACACCCTATTACAGGTGAGCACGCCCTACTACAGGTGAGCACACCCTACTACAGGTGAGCACACCCTACTACAGGTGAGCACACCCTACTACAGGTGAGCACGCCCTACTACAGGTGAGCACGCCCTACTACAGGTGAGCACACCCTACTACAGGTGAGCGGGCCCTACTACAGGTGAGCGCACCCTACTACAGGTGAGCACACCCTACTACAGGTGAGCACACCCTACTACAGGTGAGCACACCCTACTACAGGTGAGCACACCCTACTACAGGTGAGCACGCCCTACTACAGGTGAGCACACCCTACTACAGGTGAGCACACCCTACTACAGGTGAGCACACCCTACTACAGGTGAGCACGCCCTACTACAGGTGAGCACGCCCTACTACAGGTGAGCACACCCTATTACAGGTGAGCACGCCCTACTACAGGTGAGCACACCCTACTACAGGTGAGCAGGCCCTACTACAGGTGAGCACACCCTACTACAGGTGAGCGGGCGACGTGGGCAGCCGCCGCGGTCGTCACCGCCATCGTCACCGTCACCGCCATGAACGCCACCATCACCATCGTCATCGCCATGAACACCATCGCCATCGTCACCGCCATCGTCACCGCCATCGCCATGAACACCACCATCACCATCGTCACCGCCATGACCGCCATCGCCATGACCGCCATCACCACCGTCACCGCCATGAACACCACCATCACCATCTTCACCGCCATCGTCACCGCCATCATCACCGCCATCATCACCGCCATCGACCCCGTCACCGCCATGAACACCACCATCACCATCGTCACCGCCATGAACACCATCGCCACCGTCACCACCATGAACGCCACCATCACCATCGTCACCGCCATCGTCACCGCCATTATCACCGCCATCATCACCGCCATCACCATCGCCATGACCGCCATGAACACCACCATCACCATTGTCACCGCCATCGCCATGACCACCATCGCCATGACCACCATCGCCATGAACACCACCATCGCCACTGTCACCGCCACAAACACCACCATCACCATCGTCACTGACATGAACACCACCATCACCATCGCAACCTCCGCCGTCACCGCCGCCATCATCACCGCCACCATCATCACCGCCATCACAATCTCCACTGTCACCGCCACCCACCGCCACTATCACCACCATTATCACCACCACCACCATCACCACCATCACCATCACAACCTCCACCGTCACCGCCACCGCCGCTACCACGTGCCGCGCGACGGCGACAGTATCGGTGACGGTGTCGGTATCGGTGTCGGTATCGGTGACGGTATCGGTGACGACGACGGTATCGGTGACGGTATCGGTGACGACGGTATCGGTGTCGGTGACGATGACGGTATCGGTGACGGTATCGGTGACGATATCGGTGACGGTATCGGTGACGATATCGGTGACGGTATCGATGACGGTATCGGTGACGGTATCGGTGACGATGACGGTATCGGTGACGGTATCGGTGACGATGACGGTATCGGTGACGGTATCGGTGACGGCGACGGTATCGGTGACGGTATCGGTGACGGTATCGGTGACGGTATCGGTGACGGTATCGGTGACGATGACGGTATCGGTGACGGTATCGGTGACGGTATCGGTGACGATGACGGTATCGGTGACGGTGTCGGTGACGGTATCGGTGACGGTATCGGTGACGGTGACGGTATCGGTGACGATGACGGTATCGGTGACGGTATCGGTGACGGTATCGGTGACGATGACGGTGTCGGTGACGGTATCGGTGACGGTATCGGTGACGGTGACGGTATCGGTGACGATGACGGTATCGGTGACGGTGACGGTATCGGTGACGGTATCGGTGACGGTGACGGTATCGGTGACGATGACGGTATCGGTGACGGTGTCGGTGACGGTATCGGTGACGGTGACGGTATCGGTGACGATGACGGTATCGGTGACGGTGACGGTATCGGTGACGGTATCGGTGACGATGACGGTATCGGTGACGGTATCGGTGACGGTGACGGTATCGGTGACGGTATCGGTGACGGTATCGGTGACGACGTCGGCGTCGCCCGCAGGCTGTCGTCGCTGGAGTCGTACTACGTGCCGCGCGACGGGCCCCTGCCGGCGTACCGCGACTTTGCGGCGCTGCTCCCGCACGCCGACCACGCCGAGGCGTTTGGCCAGCACCCCAACGCGGACGTGGCCGGCCAGGCGGCCGAGACGCGCGCCCTGCTCGGCACGCTGCTCGGCCTGCAGCCGGGAGCCGGCGACTCCTCCGGCGACTCCTCCTCCGGCGACGCCGACGCCGACGCCGACGCCGTGCACGGCCAGCGTGCCGGGGAGGCGGTGTTGTCGCGCGAGGACAAGGTGCTCACGCACCTACACCGCTCACAGCAGTGGGGCGAGTGTGTGTGTTGAGTGTGTGTTGAGAGTGTGTGTTGAGAGTGTGTGTTGAGTGTGTGTGTTGAGTGTGTGTTGAGTGTGTGTTGAGTGTGTGTTGAGTGTGTGCTGAGTGTGTGTTGAGTGCGTGTTGAGTGCGTGTTGAGTGTGTGTTGAGTGTGTGCTGAGTGTGTGCTGAGTGTGTGTTGAGTGTGTGTTGAGTGCGTGTTGAGTGTGTGTTGAGTGTGTGTTGAGTGTGTGTTGAGTGTGTGTTGAGTGCGTGTTGAGTGTGTGTTGAGAGTGTGTGTTGAGTGTGTGTGTTGAGTGTGTGTGTTGAGTGTGTTGAGTGTGTGTTGAGTGTGTGTTGAGTGTGTGCTGAGTGTGTGTGTTGAGTGCGTGCTGAGTGCGTGTTGAGTGCGTGTTGAGTGTTGAGTGTGTGTTGAGTGTGTGTTGAGTGTGTGTTGAGTGTTGAGTGTGCTGAGTGCGTGTTGAGTGCGTGTTGAGTGTTGAGTGTGTGTTGAGTGTGTGTTGAGTGTTGAGTGTGCTGAGTGTGTGCTGAGTGTGTGTTGAGTGTGTGTTGAGTGCGTGTTGAGTGTGTTGAGTGTGTGTTGAGTGTGTGCTGAGTGTGTGTTGAGTGTGTGTTGAGTGTGTGCTGAGTGTGTGTTGAGTGTGTGTTGAGTGTGTGCTGAGTGTGTGTGTTGAGTGTGTGTGTTGAGTGCGTGTTGAGTGTGTGCTGAGTGTGTGTTGAGTGCGTGTTGAGTGTGTGTTGAGTGCGTGTTGAGTGTGTGTTGAGAGTGTGTGTTGAGTGTGTGTGTTGAGTGTGTGTGTTGAGTGTGTTGAGTGTGTGTTGAGTGTGTGTTGAGTGTGTGCTGAGTGTGTGTGTTGAGTGCGTGCTGAGTGCGTGTTGAGTGCGTGTTGAGTGTTGAGTGTGTGTTGAGTGTGTGTTGAGTGTGTGTTGAGTGTTGAGTGTGCTGAGTGTGTGTTGAGTGCGTGTTGAGTGCGTGTTGAGTGTTGAGTGTGTGTTGAGTGTGTGTTGAGTGTTGAGTGTGCTGAGTGTGTGCTGAGTGTGTGTTGAGTGTGTGTTGAGTGCGTGTTGAGTGTGTTGAGTGTGTGTTGAGTGTGTGCTGAGTGTGTGTTGAGTGTGTGTTGAGTGTGTGCTGAGTGTGTGTTGAGTGTGTGTTGAGTGTGTGTTGAGTGTGTGTTGAGTGTGTGCTGAGTGTGTGCTGAGTGTGTGCTGAGTGTGTGTTGAGTGTGTGTTGAGTGTGTGTTGAGTGTGTGTTGAGTGTGTGTTGAGTGCGTGCTGAGTGCGTGCTGAGTGCGTGTTGAGTGTGTGTTGAGTGCGTGTTGAGTGTGTTGAGTGCGTGTTGAGTGTGTTGAGTGTGTGTTGAGTGTGTGTTGAGTGCGTGTTGAGTGCGTGCTGAGTGCGTGTTGAGTGCGTGTTGAGTGTTGAGTGTGTGTTGAGTGTGTGTTGAGTGTTGAGTGTGCTGAGTGTGTGCTGAGTGTGTGCTGAGTGTGTGTTGAGTGCGTGTTGAGTGTGTTGAGTGTGTGTTGAGTGTGTGTTGAGTGTGTTGAGTGTGTGTTGAGTGCGTGTTGAGTGCGTGTTGAGAGTGTGTGTTGAGTGTGTGTGTTGAGTGTGTGTGTTGAGTGTGTTGAGTGTGTGTTGAGTGTGTGTTGAGTGTGTGCTGAGTGTGTGTGTTGAGTGCGTGCTGAGTGCGTGTTGAGTGCGTGTTGAGTGTTGAGTGTGTGTTGAGTGTGTGTTGAGTGTGTGTTGAGTGTTGAGTGTGCTGAGTGTGTGTTGAGTGCGTGTTGAGTGCGTGTTGAGTGTTGAGTGTGTGTTGAGTGTGTGTTGAGTGTTGAGTGTGCTGAGTGTGTGCTGAGTGTGTGTTGAGTGTGTGTTGAGTGCGTGTTGAGTGTGTTGAGTGTGTGTTGAGTGTGTGTTGAGTGTGTGCTGAGTGTGTGTTGAGTGTGTGTTGAGTGTGTGTTGAGTGTGTGTTGAGTGTGTGTTGAGTGTGTGCTGAGTGTGTGCTGAGTGTGTGCTGAGTGTGTGTTGAGTGTGTGTTGAGTGTGTGTTGAGTGTGTGTTGAGTGTGTGTTGAGTGCGTGCTGAGTGCGTGCTGAGTGCGTGCTGAGTGTGTGCTGAGTGTGTGTTGAGTGCGTGTTGAGTGTGTTGAGTGCGTGTTGAGTGTGTTGAGTGTGTGTTGAGTGTGTGTTGAGTGCGTGTTGAGTGCGTGCTGAGTGCGTGTTGAGTGCGTGTTGAGTGTTGAGTGTGTGTTGAGTGTGTGTTGAGTGTTGAGTGTGCTGAGTGTGTGCTGAGTGTGTGCTGAGTGTGTGTTGAGTGCGTGTTGAGTGTGTTGAGTGTGTGTTGAGTGTGTGTTGAGTGTGTGTTGAGTGTGTTGAGTGTGTGTTGAGTGTGTGTTGAGTGTGTGCTGAGTGTGTGTTGAGTGTGTGTTGAGTGTGTTGAGTGTGTGTTGAGTGTGTGCTGAGTGTGTGCTGAGTGTGTGTTGAGTGTGTGTTGAGTGTGTTGAGTGTGTGCTGAGTGCGTGTTGAGTGCGTGTTGAGTGTGTTGAGTGCGTGTTGAGTGTGTGTTGAGTGTGTGTTGAGTGTGTTCTGAGTGTGTGTTGAGTGTGTGTTGAGTGTGTGCTGAGTGTGTGTGTTGAGTGTGTGTTGAGTGTGTGTGTTGAGTGCGTGTTGAGTGTGTGCTGAGTGTGTGTTGAGTGCGTGTTGAGTGTGTGTTGAGTGCGTGTTGAGTGTGTGTTGAGAGTGTGTGTTGAGTGTGTGTGTTGAGTGTGTGTGTTGAGTGTGTTGAGTGTGTGTTGAGTGTGTGTTGAGTGTGTGCTGAGTGTGTGTGTTGAGTGCGTGCTGAGTGCGTGTTGAGTGCGTGTTGAGTGTTGAGTGTGTGTTGAGTGTGTGTTGAGTGTGTGTTGAGTGTTGAGTGTGCTGAGTGTGTGTTGAGTGCGTGTTGAGTGCGTGTTGAGTGTTGAGTGTGTGTTGAGTGTGTGTTGAGTGTTGAGTGTGCTGAGTGTGTGCTGAGTGTGTGCTGAGTGTGTGTTGAGTGTGTGTTGAGTGCGTGTTGAGTGTTGAGTGTGTGTTGAGTGTGTGTTGAGTGTGTGTTGAGTGTTGAGTGTGCTGAGTGTGTGCTGAGTGTGTGCTGAGTGTGTGTTGAGTGCGTGTTGAGTGTGTTGAGTGTGTGTTGAGTGTGTGCTGAGTGTGTGTTGAGTGTGTGTTGAGTGTGTGCTGAGTGTGTGTTGAGTGTGTGCTGAGTGTGTGTTGAGTGTGTGTTGAGTGTGTGTTGAGTGTGTGTTGAGTGTGTGCTGAGTGTGTGCTGAGTGTGTGTTGAGTGTGTGTTGAGTGTGTGTTGAGTGTGTGCTGAGTGTGTGTTGAGTGCGTGTTGAGTGTGTTGAGTGCGTGTTGAGTGTGTGTTGAGTGTGTGCTGAGTGTGTGTTGAGTGCGTGTTGAGTGTGTTGAGTGCGTGTTGAGTGTGTGCTGAGTGTGTGTTGAGTGCGTGTTGAGTGTGTTGAGTGTGTGTTGAGTGTGTGTTGAGTGTGTGTGTTGAGTGTGTGTTGAGTGTGTGTGTTGAGTGTGTTGAGTGTGTGTTGAGTGTGTGTTGAGTGTGTGTTGAGTGTGTGTTGAGTGTGTGTTGAGTGTGTGTTGAGTGTGTGTTGAGTGTGTGCTGAGTGTGTGCTGAGTGTGTGTGTTGAGTGCGTGCTGAGTGTGTGTTGAGTGTTGAGTGTGTGTTGAGTGTGTGTTGAGTGCGTGTTAAGTGCGTGTTGAGTGCGTGTTGAGTGTGTGTTGAGTGTGTGTTGAGTGTTGAGTGTGCTGAGTGTGTTGAGTGTGTGTTGAGTGTGTGCTGAGTGTGTGTTGAATGTGTTGAGTGTGTGTTGAGTGCGTGTTGAGTGTTGAGTGTGTGTTGAGTGTGTGTTGAGTGTGTGTTGAGTGTGTGTGTTGAGTGTGTTGAGTGTGTGTTGAGTGTGTGTTGAGTGTGTGCTGAGTGTGTGTGTTGAGTGCGTGCTGAGTGTGTGTTGAGTGCGTGTTGAGTGCGTGTTGAGTGCGTGTTGAGTGTGTGTTGAGTGTGTGCTGAGTGTGTGTTGAGTGTGTGTTGAGTGTGTGCTGAGTGTGTGTTGAGTGTGTGTTGAGTGTGTGTTGAGTGTGTGTTGAGTGCGTGTTGAGTGCGTGTTGAGTGTGTTGAGTGTGTGTTGAGTGTGTGTTGAGTGTGTGTTGAGTGTGTGTGTTGAGTGTGTGTGTTGAGTGTGTTGAGTGTGTGTTGAGTGTGTGTTGAGTGTGTGCTGAGTGTGTGTGTTGAGTGTGTGCTGAGTGTTGAGTGCGTGCTGAGTGTTGAGTGTGTGTTGAGTGTTGAGTGTGTGTTGAGTGTGTGTTGAGTGTTGAGTGTGTGTTGAGTGTTGAGTGTGTGTTGAGTGTGTGTTGAGTGTTGAGTGTGTTGAGTGTGTGTTGAGTGTGTGCTGAGTGTGTGTTGAGTGCGTGTTGAGTGTGCTGAGTGTGTGTTGAGTGTGTGCTGAGTGTGTGTTGAGTGTGTGCTGAGTGTGTGTTGAGTGTGTGTTGAGTGTGTGTTGAGTGTGTGCTGAGTGTGTGCTGAGTGTGTGTTGAGTGTGTGCTGAGTGTGTGTTGAGTGTGTGTTGAGTGTGTGTTGAGTGTGTGTTGAGTGCGTGTTGAGTGCGTGTTGAGTGCGTGTTGAGTGCGTGTTGAGTGCGTGCTGAGTGCGTGCTGAGTGCGTGCTGAGTGTGTGTTGAGTGTGTGCTGAGTGTGTGTTGAGTGTGTGCTGAGTGTGTTGAGTGTGTGTGTTGAGTGTGTGTTGAGTGTGTGCTGAGTGTGTGCTGAGTGTGTGTTGAGTGTGTTGAGTGTGTGTGTTGAGTGTGTGTTGTGTGTGTGTTGAGTGTGTGTGTTGAGTGTGTGTTGAGTGTGTGTTGAGTGTGTGCTGAGTGTGTGTTGAGTGTGTGCTGAGTGTGTTGAGTGTGTGTTGAGTGTGTTGAGTGTGTGTTGAGTGTGTGTTGAGTGTGTGTTGAGTGTGTGTTGAGTGTGTGTTGAGTGTGTGCTGCGTGTGTGTTGAGTGTGTTGAGTGTGTTGAGTGTGTGTTGAGTGTGTGTTGAGTGTGTGCTGAGTGTGTGTTGAGTGTGTGTTGAGTGTGTGCTGAGTGTGTGCTGAGTGTGTGTTGAGTGTGTGTGTTGAGTGTGTGTTGAGTGTGTGTGTTGAGTGTGTGTTGAGTGTGTGTTGAGTGTGTGTTGAGTGTGTGCTGAGTGTGTGCTGAGTGTGTGCTGAGTGTGTGTTGAGTGTGTGCTGAGTGTGTGTTGAGTGTGTGCTGAGTGTGTGTTGAGTGTGTGTTGAGTGTGTGTTGAGTGTGTGCTGAGTGTGTGTTGAGTGTGTGCTGAGTGTGTTGAGTGTGTGTTGAGTGTGTGTTGAGTGTGTGTTGAGTGTGTGCTGCGTGTGTGCTGAGTGTGTGTTGAGTGTGTTGAGTGTGTGTTGAGTGTGTGTTGAGTGTGTGTTGAGTGTGTGTTGAGTGTGTGTTGAGTGTGTGTTGAGTGTGTGCTGAGTGTGTTGAGTGTGTGTGTTGAGTGTGTGTTGAGTGTGTGTTGAGTGTGTGTTGAGTGTTTGTTGAGTGTGTGTTGAGTGTGTGCTGAGTGTGTGCTGAGTGTGTGTTGAGTGTGTTGAGTGTGTGTGTTGAGTGTGTGCTGAGTGTGTGCTGAGTGTGTGTTGAGTGTGTGTTGAGTGTGTGTTGAGTGTGTGTTGAGTGTGTGTTGAGTGTGTGTTGAGTGTGTGCTGAGTGTGTTGAGTGTGTGTGTTGAGTGTGTGTGTTGAGTGTGTGTTGAGTGTGTGTTGAGTGTGTGTTGAGTGTGTGCTGAGTGTGTGCTGAGTGTGTTGAGTGTGTGTGTTGAGTGTGTGTTGAGTGTGTGCTGTGTGTATGCTGAGTGTGTGCTGCGTGTGTGCTGTGTGCTGCGTGTGTGCTATGTGCTGAGTGTATGCTACGTGCTGTGTGCTGCGTGTGTGTGTGTGCTGCGTGCTGTGTGCTGCGTGCTGTGTGCCGCAGGTGCTGGCGCTGGTGGTGGACGTGGCACTGCGCGTGTGCTGCGTGCTGAGTGTGTGCTGTGTGCTGAGTGTGTGCTGTGTGCTGAGTGTGTGCTGTGTGCTGAGTGTGTGCTGTGTGCTGAGTGTGTGCTGCGTGCTGTGTGCTGCGTGCTGTGTGCCGCAGGTGCTGGCGCTGGTGGTGGACGTGGCGCTGCGCGTGTGCTGAGTGTGTGCTGCGTGTGTGCTATGTGCTGAGTGTGTGCTGCATGCTGTGTGCCGAGTGTGTGCTGCATGCTGTGTGCTGCGTGTGTGCTGAGTGTGTGCTATGTGCTGAGTGTGTGCTGCATGCTGTGTGCTGAGTGTGTGCTGAGTGTGTGCTGTGTGCTGAGTGTATGCTGTGCTATGTGCTGTGTGTGTGCTGAGTGTGTGCTACGTGCTGCGTGCTGTGTGCTGCGTGTGTGTGTGTGCTGCGTGCTGTGTGCCGCAGGTGCTGGCGCTGGTGGTGGACGTGGCGCTGCGCGTGTGCTGCGTGTGTGCTGTGTGCTGAGTGTGTGCTGCGTGCTGTGTGCTGCGTGCTGTGTGCTATGTGCTGAGTGTGTGCTGAGTGTGTGCTGTGTGTATGCTGCGTGTATGCTGTGTGTGTGCTGCGTGCTGTGTGCCGCAGGTGCTGGCGCTGGTGGCGGACGTGGCGCTGCGCGTGCCCCCGCCGCTGGACGTGGAGCGCTGTCGCCGGCAGCTGTCGGACGAAGCCCCCCGCTGGGCTCCACTGGGGGCCGTGCTGCTGCAGGAGATGGGGCGCTACAACGCGCTGCTACACACCGTGCGGTGGGTGGTGGTGTGGTGGTGGTGTGGTGGTGTGGTGGGTGGGTGGGTGTGGTGAGTGGGTGGGTGGGTGTGTGGGTGGGTGGGTGGGTGAGTGGGCAAGTGTGTGGGTGGGTGTGTGGGTTGTGTGAGTGGGTTGGTGTGTGAGTGGGTGGGTGTGTGAGTGGGTGAGTGTGTGGATGAGTGTGTGGGTGAGTGGGCAAGTGTGTGGGTGGGTGTGTGGGTTGTGTGAGTGGGTTGGTGTGTGAGTGGGTGGGTGTTTGAGTGGGTGGGTGTGTGGATGAGTGTGGGTGAGTGGGCAAGTGTGTGGGTGGGTGGGCGGGTGCGTGAGTGGGTGGGTGTGTGGGTGGGTGGGTGAGTGGGTGGGTTGGTGTGTGAGTGGGTGGGTGGGTGAGTGTAGAGTGGGTGTGTGAGTGAGTGGGTGAGTATGTGGGTGAGTGTGTGGGTGAGTGTATGGGTGTATGTGTGGGTGGGTGGTGTGTGGGTGAGTGGGTGTGTGGGTGGGTGTATGTGTGGGTGTGTGGGTAGGTGAGTGGGTGCGTGGGTGTGTGAGTGGGTGAGTGTGTGGGTGGGTGGGTGTGTGAGTGGGTGGGTGTGTGAGTGAGTGTGTGTGAGTGTGTGGGTGTATGTGAGTGTGTGTGTCTGTGTGAGTGAGTGTGTGTATGTTAGAGTGTGTGGGTGAGTGTGTGTCTGTGTGAGTGTGTATGTGTATGTGAGAGTGTGTGAGTGTGTGTGTGAGTGTGTGAGTGAGTGTGTGTGTGAGTGTGTGTGTATGTGAGAGTGTGTATGTGAGAGTGTGTGTGTGTATGTGTGAGTATGTGTGTATGTGTGTGTATGTGTGTATGTGAGAGTGTATGTGAGAGTGTGTGTGTATGTGAGAGTGTGTGTGTGTGCGAGTGTGTGGGTGTGTGTATGTGTGGGTGTGTGTGTGAGTGTGAGTGTATGTGTGTGTATGTGTGTGTATGTGTGTATGTGAGAGTGTATGTGAGTGTGTGTGTGTATGTGAGAGTGTGAGAGTGTGTGTGTATGTGAGAGTGTGTGTGTGTGTGTGCGAGTGTGTGGGTGTGTGTATGTGTGGGTGTGTGTGTGAGTGTGAGTGTATGTGAGAGTGTGTGTGTATGTGTGTATGTCTGTATGTGAGAGTGTGTGAGTGTGAGTGGGAGCGATAGTGTAGCGGTTAGCGCGCTGCGCTATGAACCTGGCGACACGGGTTCGATTCCCGCTCACGGCCAACACCAGTGACGATTATCTGAACCGGTCCCGGGCCTCCCCTAGGTCGACTCAGCCTCAAATGAGTACCTGGTGCGGTGTGTAAACATCGCCACTAGGGAGACAAAGGCGGTCGGGCGTGGTGCTGGCCACCCACCCCCTCGTGTACCGTTCTGGCCTTCATAGGTGCTCGCTAACAGCACTTGCCCCTACAGTCTGTTACAGGCTATATGGGGGATCTTTGTCTTTGTATGTGTGTATGTCTGTATGTGAGAGTGTGTGAGTGTGTGTGTATGTGAGAGTGTATGTGTGAGTATGTGTGAGTGTGTATGAGAGTGTGTGAGTGTATGTGAGAGAGTGTGTGTGTGTGAGTGGGTGTGCAAGTTGGCACAGTAGCCAGCACACGTGATCTCAGTCGGTCGACCCGTGGCACCCGCTGGGTCTGCCCCGTGACCTCCTCCTCCTCCTCCTGCCGGCGGGCGGTTCGACACTTCACGTGGCAGCCTCGGCATGCACCCAGCCTGGCACGGGCACCGTGGTGACGTCACCGCCACTTGTTGTTGTTGCATGTGGTTTGGGTCTAACCCCCACCCGTACCCCCTGCAGCTCATCGCTCTCCGACCTGGAGCGGGGGATCCGGGGCCTGGTGGTGATGTCGGCCCACCTCGAGGAGACCTTCAGATGCATCCACGACCTCCGTGTGCCACCCTCCTGGACACGGGTCAGCCCCCCCCCCACTCCCCCGCTGTGTGTGTGTGTGTCTGTGTGTGAGTCTGTGTGTGTGTGTGTGTGAGAGTGTGTCTGTGTGTGTGAATGTGTCTGTGTGTGTGTGAGAGTGTGTCTGTGTGTGTGTCTGTGTCTGTGTGTGAGAGTGTGTCTGTGTATGTGTGAGAGTGTGTCTGTGTGTGTGAGTCTGTGTGTGTGTGTGAGTCTGTGTGTGTGTGAGAGTGTGTCTGTGTGTGAGAGTGTGTCTGTGTGTGTGTGAGAGTCTGTGTGTGAGTCAGTGTGTGTGTGAGAGTGTGTCTGTGTGTATGTGTGTGTGTGAGTCTGTGTGTGAGTGTGTCTGTGTGTGTGAGTCTGTGTGTGTGTGAGTCTGTGTGTGTGTGAGAGTGTGTCTGTGTGTGTGTGAGTGTGTGTGAGTCTGTGTGTGAGAGTGTGTCTGTGTAAGGGTGTGTGAGTGTGACGTTAGAAGGGAAGCAATAAAATAATAAAAATATAAAACAATAAAATTATTATTCTTGGTTCTTTCGGTAAAGTCACCACCACGTTAGAAGGGAAACAATAAAATAATACAAATATAAAACAATAAAATTCTCACGACGTTTCGACTGCAACACAGGCAGCAATCATCATCAGGTGTGAAAACCACAGCAAGAACAATGTAAAGCATGTTTTAAGCTTCAAATCAAAATGCTTCAAATCACTTTAAGCTATTAGTCATTGTAGTTGCGTATTTAATGTGGCGCTGCACTCTGATGTTGTAGGAGAAAACATGAAAAATTTTGATTTAAAGCTTTCGTGACTGCAGGGATTCATATTCTTGGTTCTTTCGGTAAAGTCACCACCACGTTATAAGGGAAACAATAAAAGAAAAAAAATATAAAACAGTAAAATTCTCACGACGTTTCGACTGCAACACAAGCAGCAATCATCATCAGGTGTGAAAACCACAGCAAGAACAATTTGAAAAAAGTGGCGTTTTTTAAAATTAACGTTACCACCACGGAGAGCGATTTGGCAGTTTGTTCAGATGGACGAGTCCATCTATGTTCGGAAAAGAGGAGGGGGGGAGAGACGAAAATAATGGATGCGGTCTAAGGGCCACCGTAAGCGTGAACAATCAATTAAGACCCGAAATGGTTTATCAAATCCTTCCAATGATTGCTAAGCCAGAATCCATCTTCTCCGTTGTCTCTGTGTTTGTATATGCGGATAGCCTCATGAACGAATCTATCATGGTAGCCAGGTGGCTTGCAAAGAACCTCCGTCTTGTTTTATATTTTTTATTATTTTACTGTTGGCCTTCTACGTGGTGGTGACTTTACCGAAAGAACCAAGAATATGAATCCCTGCAGTCACGAAAGCTTTAAATCAGAATTTTTAATAAATGTTTTCTCCTACAACGTCAGAGTGCAGCGCCACATTAAATACGCAACTACAATGACAATAGTTTAAAGCGATTTGAAGAATTTTGATTTAAAGCTTAAAACATGCTTTACATTTGTTCTTGCTGTGGTTTTCACACCTGATGGTGATTGCTGCTTGTGCTGCAGTCGAAACGTCGTGAGAATTTTACTGTTTTATATTTTTATTATTTTATTGTTTCCCTTCTAACGTGGTGGTGACTTTACCGAAAGAACCAAGAATATGAATCCCTGCAGTCACGAAAGCTTTAAATCAAAAGATCACGTTATGCTTTAGCCATATTTGTTTGTTGTTGTAGTAGTAGTACAGAGTTGGATCGATAACTTTCATCTAAATTGTCTTACGGTCAAATTTTGATTTAAAGCTTTCGTGACTCCAGTGATTAATATTCTTAGCTCTTTCGGTAGAGTCACGTTGAAGGGAAACAATAAAATAATGAAAAATATATAAATATAAAAAATAAAAATGTATATATATTTTATTGTTTCCCTTCAACGTGACTTTACCGAAAGAGCTAAGAATGTCTTACGGTTGTTGTTGTTGTCTGACTTGCATCCCACTAGGATTTTAGTTTTTTTTGCACACAGCTGTTGGTGTACGGTGATTTTTTTCCGGAACGCTTTGCCTGGTCTTTTTTTCCTGGATTTTCCTGTTTTTCCCGTAGTAGTCGCTTCATAAGACGCTTAGCTTGGTTCACGTTATGAGACCTCATTTGCCAGTAACAAGATATAGTAATCGGCTTTTACCCTTTTATCTGGCACAAAAAACTGACACCTTTGTACAAGGGATCATGTTTGCAATAACCACAACACAAGCAGTCAAAATGCAAACAAAAAAAGACAACTCTGATAATGATATTGGCACTGTCCTTTTAGCGTCTTCTGGTCCAACACCAGTGTGAGACTAAGGGCTCTAAGAAAAGCCGTCTCTGGTGTGGACCAATCAAATTCGAGGAGTTGTCTCTTTTTTGTTTGCATTTTTGACTGTTTGTGTTGTGGTTATTGCAAACACGATCCCCCTTGTGTTTGGACGTGTTTGTGTTTGTTGTAGTACGGAGTTAGACTGACGGCCTTAATCTAAAGTTGTCTTGTGGTTGTTGTTGTTGTGGTTGTTGTTTGACTTTGCATCCCACTCGGGATTTTTTTTGCACGCAGCCTTAGTGGTGTACGGTGATTTTTTTTTCCAGGAATATTTTGTTGGTTTTTTTCTCCATGGATTTTCTGTTTTGCACAAAGTCACCACAACGTAGCCACTTTGAGATTGTTTCTCTTGTTCGTGTTTTTTTGTGTGTTTTTTTCGCGTTCCTGTTTGTTGCGGTCGCGCCCGATTCAAGAGCCCAATGGCTCACGGGGCTATCCCAAAAATAAATAAAACTGAAACTGAAACGCGTCCGACCGCCGTCCGCGGGGGGTGGTGGCGGCGGCGGCGGCGGTGGTGGCGGTGGTGACGGTGGTGGTGGTGGTGATGATGGTGGTGATGGTGGTGGTGGTGATGATGATGATGGTGGTGGTGATGGTGGTGGTGGTGATGATGGTGATGGTGGTGGAGATGGTGGTGGTGGTGGTGGTGATGATGGTGGTGGTGATGGTGGTGGTGGTGATGATGGTGATGGTGGTGGAGATGATGGTGGTGGTGATGGTGGTGGTGGTGATGATGGTGGTGGTGATGGTGGTGGTGGTGATGATGGTGATGGTGGTGGAGATGGTGGTGGTGGTGGTGATGATGGTGGTGATGGTGGTGGAGATGATGGTGGTGGTGGTGGTGATGATGGTGATGGTGGTGGTGATGGTGGTGGTGGTGATGATGGTGGTGGTGATGGTGGTGGTGGTGATGATGGTGGTGATGGTGGTGATGGTGGTGGTGGTGATGATGATGATGGTGGTGGTGATGGTGGTGGTGATGATGGTGGTGATGGTGGTGGAGATGATGGTGGTGGTGGTGGTGATGATGGTGATGGTGGTGGTGATGGTGGTGGTGGTGATGATGGTGGTGGTGATGGTGGTGGTGGTGATGATGGTGATGGTGGTGGTGGTGATGATGGTGGTGGTGATGGTGGTGGTGGTGATGATGGTGATGGTGGTGGAGATGGTGGTGGTGGTGGTGATGATGATGGTGATGGTGGTGGAGATGATGGTGGTGGTGGTGATGATGGTGGTGATGGTGGTGGAGATGATGGTGGTGGTGGTGGTGATGATGGTGATGGTGGTGGTGATGGTGGTGGTGGTGATGATGGTGGTGGTGATGGTGGTGGTGGTGATGATGGTGATGGTGGTGGTGGTGATGATGGTGGTGGTGATGGTGGTGGTGGTGATGATGGTGATGGTGGTGGAGATGGTGGTGGTGGTGGTGATGATGGTGATGGTGGTGGTGATGGTGGTGGTGGTGGTGATGATGATGGTGATGGTGGTGGAGATGATGGTGGTGGTGATGGTGGTGGTGGTGATGATGGTGGTGGTGATGGTGGTGGTGGTGATGATGGTGATGGTGGTGGAGATGGTGGTGGTGGTGATGGTGGTGGTGGTGATGATGGTGGTGGAGATGATGGTGGTGGTGATGATGGTGGTGGTGGCGGTGGTGACGGTGGTGGTGGTGGTGGCGGTGGTGGTGGTGGTGGTGGCGGTGGTGGCGGTGACGGCGGTGGTGGTGGTGGCGGTGGTGGTGGTGGTGGTGGTGGCGGTGGTGGTGGTGGTGGAGATGATGGTGGTGGTGGGTGACGGTGGTGTCGGTGGTGGTGTCGGTGGTGACCTCCGCCCCTCCGTGTGAACGCGACACAGGCGTACCCGTCGCTGAAGCCGCTGGGGGCGTGGACGCGGGACCTGGTGCTCCGTGTCGGCCACTTCTCCCGCTGGGCCCAGACGGCCCGGCCCCCGCTCCTCTTCTGGCTGCCGGCCTTCACGCTCCCCGCCGGGTTCCTCGCCGCCGTGCTGCAGGCCTCGGCACGGCTCAACGGCGTGAGCGCTTCGGCGGGGGGGGCGGGGGGGGGGGGCGGGGGGTGGGGGGCGGGGAGGGGCGGGGTGGGGGGGGTGCCTGTCATCGTCGTCGTGATCGTAATCGTCGTGGTCATCATAATTGTTGTCGTCATCGTCGTCATCGTCATCGTCATTATTCTCCGTTGAGAATCAACGTCTCGCGTGTGGAGTGTTCGGCCACTGCTCTGAATGTCCACGTGACGACGACGATGATGATGACGACTATGACGACGACGATGACGACTATGACGACGAAGACGACAATGATGACGACGATGACGACTAAGACGACGACGATAATGATGACGGCGACGATGATGATGATGACGACGACGACGACGATGACATAGATGACGATGGCTACTATGACGACGACGATGACGACAATGATGACGACAATGATGACGACGATGATGACGACGATGACGACTATAACGACGACGATGATGACGACGATGACGACTAAGACGACGACGATAATGATGACGGCGACGATGATGATGATGACGACGACGACGATGACATAGATGACGATGGCTACTATGACGACGACGATGACGACGATGATGACGACAATGATGACGACGATGATGACGACGATGACGACTATAACGACGACGATGATGACGACGATGATGATGACAACGACGATGACGACGATTCTAAGCCGCCACTCCGTGTGAGCTGCGGCCACTCCGTGTGGTGGTCACAGCGTGGCTTCTGACAAAGCAGGAGCTCAGTGGGGCCTTACCCTGATGTGTGTGGAGTAGTGTACTGTGTAGTGTACTGTGTAGTGTGTGTGTAGTGTACTGTGTGTGTGGAGTGTGTGTAGTGTACTGTGTGTGTAGTGTACTGTGTGTGTAGTGTACTGTGTGTGTGTAGTGTACTGTGTGTAGTGTAGTGTACTGTGTGTAGTGTAGTGTACTGTGTGTGTAGTGTAGTGTGTGTGTGTAGTGTACTGTGTGTGTAGTGTAGTGTACTGTGTAGTGTACTGTGTGTAGTGTAGTGTACTGTGTGTGTAGTGTAGTGTGTGTGTGTAGTGTACTGTGTGTGTAGTGTAGTGTGTGTAGTGTAGTGTACTGTGTGTGTGTAGTGTACTATGTGTGTAATGTAGTGTAGTGTGTGTAGTGTACTGTGTGTGTAGTGTACTGTGTGTGTAGTGTGTGTGTAGTGTACTGTGTGTGTAGTGTACTGTGTGTGTAGTGTACTGTGTGTGTAGTGTACTGTGTGTGTGTAGTGTGTGTGTAGTGTACTGTGTGTGTGTAGTGTACTGTGTGTGTGTAGTGTACTGTGTGTGTGGAGTGTGTGTGTACTGTGTGTGTGGAGTGTACTGTGTGTGTAGTGTACTGTGTGTAGTGTACTGTGTGTGTGTAGTGTGTGTGTGGAGTGTGTGTGTAGTGTACTGTGTGTGTGTGTAGTGTACTGTGTGTGTAGTGTACTGTGTGTGTGTACCCTGTGTGTGTAGTGTACTGTGTGTGTAGTGTACAGTGTGTGTGTAGTGTACAGTGTGTGTGTAGTGTACTGTGTGTGTAGTGTAGTGTGTGTGTAGTGTGTGTGTAGTATCGTGTGTGTGTGTAGTGTACTGTGTGTAGTGTACTGTGTGTGTAGTGTAGTGTACTGTGTGTGTGTAGTGTACTGTGTGTGTGTAGTGTACTGTGTGTGTGGAGTGTACTGTGTGTGTGGAGTGTGTGTGTAGTGTAGTCTACTGTGTGTGTGGAGTGTACTGTGTGTGTAGTGTACTGTGTGTAGTGTACTGTGTGTGTGTAGTGTGTGTGTGGAGTGTGTGTGTAGTGTACTGTGTGTGTAGTGTAGTGTACTGTGTGTGCAGTGTGTGTGTAGTGTACTGTGTGTGTGTAGTGTAGTGTACTGTATGTGTAGTGTAGTGTACTGTATGTGTAGTGTAATGTACTGTGTGTGTAGTGTACTGTGTGTAGTGTACTGTGTGTGTGTGTAGTGTGTGTGTAGTGTACTGTGTGTGTGTAGTGTACTGTGTGTGTGTAGTGTGTGTGTAGTGTACTGTGTGTGTAGTGTACCGTGTGTGTGGTGTGTGTGGTGTGTACTGTGTGTGGTGTGTGTGTAGTGTACTGTGTGTGTGTAGTGTACTGTGTGTGTAGTGTAGTGTACTGTGTGTGGAGTGTACTGTTTGTGTAGTGTACTGTGTGTGTGTACCGTGTGTGTGTAGTGTACTGTGTGTGGTGTGTGTGTAGTGTACTGTGTGTGTGTAGTGTACTGTGTGAGTGTAGTGTACTGTGTGTAGTGTAGTGTACTGTGTGTGTGTAGTGTACTGTGTGTAGTGTAGTGTACTGTGTGAGTGTAGTGTACTGTGTGTAGTGTAGTGTACTGTGTGTAGTGTACTGTGTGTGTGGAGTGTGTGTGTAGTGTAGTGTACTGTGTGTGTGTAGTGTACTGTGTAGTGTACTGTGTGTGTGGAGTGTGTGTGTAGTGTACTGTGCAGTGTAGTGTACTGTGTGTGTGGAGTGTGTAGTGTAGTGTACTGTGTGTGTGTAGTGTAGTGTGTGTGTAGTGTACTGTGTGTGTAGTGTAGTGTACTGTGTGTGTGGAGTGTGTAGTGTAGTGTACTGTGTGTGTGTAGTGTACTGTGTGTGTGGAGTGTGTGTGTAGTGTAGTGTACTGTGTGTGTGTAGTGTAGTGTGTGTGTAGTGTACTGTGTGTGTAGTGTACTGTGTGTGTAGTGTACCGTGTGTGTGGTGTGTACTGTGTGTGTGTAGTGTGTGTGTAGTGTACTGTGTGTGTAGTGTACTGTGTGTGTAGTGTACCACGTGTGTGGAGTGAACTGTGTGTAGTGTAGTGTACTGTGTGTGTGTACCGTGTGTGTGGAGTGTACTGTTTGTGTGTGTAGTGTACTGTGTGTGTAGTGTACCGTGTGTGTAGTGTACCGTGTGTGTGGAGTGTACTGTTTGTGTAGTGTACTGTGTGTGTAGTGTACCGTGTGTGTGGAGTGTGTGTAGTGTACTGTGTAGTGTAGTGTAGTGTGTGGAGTGTACTGTGTAGTGTACTGTGTAGTGTACTGTGTGTGTGTACTGTGTGTGTAGTGTACCGTGTGTGTGTGTGGAGTGTAGTGCACTGTGTGTGTGGAGTGTACTGTGTGTGGAGTGTACTGTGTAGTGTACTGTTTGTGTATAGTGTACTGTGTGTGTGTGTGTACCGTGTGTGTAGTGTTCTGTGTGTACTGTGTAGTGTAGTGTGTGTGGAGTGCACTGTGTGTGTGTGGAGTGTGTGTAGTGTACTGTTTGTGTGTAGTGTAGTGTACTGTGTAGTGTACTGTGTGTGTAGTGTACTGTGTGTGTGTGGAGTGTAGTGTACTGTGTGTGTGGAGTGTAGTGTACTGTGTGTGTGGAGTGTAGTGTACTGTGTGTGTAGTGTACTGTGTGTGTAGTGTACTGTGTGTGTGTGTAGTGTACTGTGTGTGTAGTGTAGTGTGTGTGTAGTGTACTGTGTGTGTGTAGTGTACTGTGTGTGTGTAGTGTGTGTGTAGTGTACTGTGTGTGTAGTGTACCGTGTGTGTGGTGTGTACTGTGTGTGGTGTGTGTGGTGTGTACTGTGTGTGGTGTGTTTGTAGTGTACTGTGTGTGTGTAGTGTACTGTGTGTGTGTAGTGCACTGTGTGTGTAGTGTAGTGTACTGTGTGTGGAGTGTACTGTTTGTGTAGTGTACTGTGTGTGTGTACCGTGTGTGTGTAGTGTACTGTGTGTGGTGTGTGTGTAGTGTACTGTGTGTGTGTAGTGTACTGTGTGTGTGTAGTGTACTGTGTGTGTGTAGTGTACTGTGTGTGTGTAGTGTACTGTGTGTAGTGTAGTGTACTGTGTGTGTGGAGTGTGTGTGTAGTGTACTGTGTGTGTGTAGTGTACTGTGTAGTGTACTGTGTGTGTGGAGTGTGTGTGTAGTGTAGTGTACTGTGCAGTGTAGTGTACTGTGTGTGTGGAGTGTGAGTGTAGTGTACTGTGTGTGCGTAGTGTAGTGTGTGTGTAGTGTACTGTGTGTGTAGTGTAGTGTACTGTGTGTGTGGAGTGTGTGTAGTGTAGTGTACTGTGTGTGTGTAGTGTACTGTGTGTGTGGAGTGTGTGTGTAGTGTAGTGTACTGTGTGTGTGTATTGTAGTGTGTGTGTAGTGTACTGTGTGTGTGGAGTGTGTGTGTAGTGTAGTGTAGTGTGTGTGTGTAGTGTAGTGTGTGTGTAGTGTACTGTGTGTGTAGTGTACTGTGTGTGTAGTGTACTGTGTGTGTAGTGTAGTGTACTGTGTGTGGAGTGTGTGTGTAGTGTACTGTGTGTGTGTAGTGTACTGTGTGTGTGGAGTGTGTAGTGTAGTGTACTGTGTGTGTGTAGTGTAGTGTGTGTGTAGTGTACTGTGTGTGTAGTGTACTGTGTGTGTAGTGTACCGTGTGTGTGGTGTATACTGTGTGTGTGTAGTGTGTGTGTAGTGTACTGTGTGTGTAGTGTACTGTGTGTGTAGTGTACCGCGTGTGTGGAGTGAACTGTGTGTAGTGTAGTGTACTGTGTGTGTGTACCGTGTGTGTGGAGTGTACTGTTTGTGTGTGTAGTGTACTGTGTGTGTAGTGTACCGTGTGTGTAGTGTACCGTGTGTGTGGAGTGTACTGTTTGTGTAGTGTACTGTGTGTGTGTGTAGTGTACTGTGTGTGTAGTGTACCGTGTGTGTGGAGTGTGTGTAGTGTACTGTGTAGTGTAGTGTAGTGTGTGGAGTGTACTGTGTAGTGTACTGTGTAGTGTACTGTGTAGTGTACTGTGTGTGTGTACTGTGTGTGTAGTGTACCGTGTGTGTGTGTGGAGTGTAGTGCACTGTGTGTGTGGAGTGTACTGTGTGTGGAGTGTACTGTGTAGTGTACTGTTTGTGTATAGTGTACTGTGTGTGTGTGTACCGTGTGTGTAGTGTGTAGTGTACTGTGTGTACTGTGTAGTGTAGTGTGTGTGGAGTGCACTGTGTGTGTGTGGAGTGTGTGTAGTGTACTGTTTGTGTGTAGTGTAGTGTACTGTGTGTGTAGTGTACTGTGTGTGTAGTGTACTGTGTGTGTGTGGAGTGTAGTGTACTGTGTGTGTGGAGTGTAGTGTACTGTGTGTGTGGAGTGTAGTGTACTGTGTGTGTGGAGTGTACTGTGTGTGGAGTGTACTGTGTAGTGTACTGTTTATGTATAGTGTACTGTGTGTGTGTACCGTGTGTGTAGTGTGTGTGTGTAGTGCACTGTGTGTGTACTGTGTGTGTAGTGCACTGTGTGTGTGGAGTGTGTGTAGTGTAATGTGTGTACTGTGTAGTGTAGTGTGTGTGGAGTGCACTGTGTGTGTGTGGAGTGTGTGTAGTGTACTGTGTGTGTAGTGTACTGTGTGTGTAGTGTACTGTGTGTGTAGTGTACTGTGTGTGTGGAGTGTACTGTGTGTGGAGTGTACTGTGTAGTGTACTGTTTATGTATAGTGTACTGTATGTGTGTGTACCGTGTGTGTAGTGTGTGTGTGTAGTGCACTGTGTGTGTGGAGTGTGTGTAGTGTACTGTGTGTGTAGTGTACTGTGTGTGTAGTGTACTGTGTGTGTAGTGTGTGTAGTGTACTATTTGTGTGTAGTGTAGTGTACTGTGTGTGTACTGTGTGTGTAGTGTACTGTGTGTGTAGTGCACTGTGTGTGTAGTGCACTGTGTGTGTAGTGTGTGTGCAGTGTACTGTGTAGTGTGTGTGTGTAGTGCACTGTGTGTGTAATGTGTGTGTGGAGTGCGCTGTGTGTGTGTGGAGTGTGTGTGTAGTGTACTGTGTGTGTGTAGTGTGTGTGTAGTGTACTGTGTGTGGAGTGTGTGTACAGTGTGTGTGTGTGTGGAGTGTACTGTGTGTGTGTGGAGTGTACTGTGTGTGTGGAATGTGTGTGTGCTGTGTGTGTGGAGTGTGTGTGCTGTGTGTGTGTACTGTGTGTGTGTGTGAAGTGTGTGTGCTTTGTGTGTGTGTGCTGTGTGTGTGTGGAGTGTGTGTGTACTGTGTGTGTGGAGTGTACTGTGTGTGTGTGTACTGTGTGTGGAGTGTGTGTGCTGTGTGTGTACTGTGTGTGTGTGTGCAGTGTGTGTGCTGTGTGTGTACTCTGTGTGTACTGTGTGTGGAGTGTGTGTACTGTGTGTGTGGAGTGTACTGTGTGTGTCTACTGTGTGTGCGAAGTGTTTGTGTACTGTGTGTGTAGTGTGTGTGGAGACGTCTTGAGTCTAGCTGGGGGCCAAGCAGGGCCAGGCTCGGGATTGCTGCCCCTCATGCCGCTGTTGGTGCCCCTCCCCTCGCCCCCTCCCCTCGCCCCGCCCCCTCCCCTCGCCCCCCCGCCCCCTCCCCTCGCCCCCTCCCCTTGCCCCCGTAGATCTCCATGGACTGCCTCAGCTGGGAGTTTGTGGTGTCCACTGTGGAAGACAACAACATCCTGGTCCCTCCCAAGGTGGTGCACTCGCAACGTGTGGAGTGGACTCACACACACAGCACACACACAGTACACACACACAGTACACACACACAGCACACACACACAGCACACACACTCCACACACACAGTACACACAGCACACACACTCCACACACAGTACACACACACAGCACACACACACACTTCACACACAGTACACACAGCACACACACTCAGTACACACACACAGCACACACTTCACATACACAGTACACACACACAGCACACACACTTCAAACACACAGCACACACACACACACTGTACACACACACTACACACACAGTACACTACACACACACTACACACACCACTGTGGAAGACAACAACATCCTGGTCCCTCCCAAGGTGGTGCACTCGCAACGTGTGGAGTGGACTCACACACAGCACACACACTCCACACACACAGTACACACACACTCCACACACACAGTACACACACAGCACACTACACACACACACACACACTGTACACACACACTACACACACAGTACACTACACACACACTACACACACCACTGTGGAAGACAACACCATCCTGGTCCCTCCCAAGGTGGTGCACTCGCAACGTGTGGAGTGGACTCGGTGTGGAGTCGTGGTGTGTGGAGTCGTGGTGTGTGGAGTGTGGAGTGGACTCAGTGTGTGTGTGGAGTGTCGAGTGTGTGGAGTGGACTCAGTGTGTGTGGGGAGTGTGGAGTGGACTCGGTGTGGAGTCGTGGTGTGTGGAGTCGGTGTGGAGTGTGGAGTGTGTGTGGAGTGTGGAGTCGGTGTGGAGTGTGGAGTGGACTCCGTGTGTGGAGTGGACTCTGTGTGTGGAGTGTGGAGTGGAGTGTGGTGTGTGGAGTAGACTCTGTGTGTGTGTGGAGTCGGTGTGCAGTGTGGAGTGGACTCCGTGTGTGGAGTGTGGAGTGGACTCGGCGTGTGTGTGGAGTGTGGAGTCGTGGTGTGTGGAGTGGACTCGGTGTGTGTGTGGTGTGTGGAGTGTGGAGTGGACTCGGTGTGAGTGTGGAGTGGACTCTGTGTGTGGAGTGTGGAGTGGAGTGTGGTGTGAGTGTGGAGTGGACTCTGTGTGTGGAGTGTGGAGTGGAGTGTGGTGTGAGTGTGGAGTGTAAAGATCGGCCTCTGTGGAGGTCGTGAAGGACGCCGCTGCTGCTGGGCAGCTGGAGGCTGACCCCCTGTGACCCCTATGACTCCCTGTGACCCCTGTGACCCCCTGTGACCCCCCCCCGGCTAGGACGGGGTGTGGGTTCGGGGCCTGTACCTGGAGGGAGCCGGCTGGGACCGCCGGGCGTCTTGCCTGGTGGAGGCCGAGCCGATGGAGCTCGTCTGTGCCATGCCAACGGTGCACTTCAAGCCCGTCGAGAACAAGCGGAAATCCGCCAGGGGTGACCACCGCCACCACCGCTATCACCACCACCACCACCGCCACCACCACCACCACTATCACCACCGCCAACACCACCACCACCGCTATCACCACCACCACCACCGCCATCGCCACCACCACCACCACTATCACCACCGCCAACACCACCACCACCGCTATCACCACCACCATCACCACCGCCAACACCACCACCACCGCTATCACCACCGCCACTAACATCTGTACCACCGCCATCACCACCACCACCGATATCACCGCCACCGCTATCGCCACCACCACCACTATCACCACCGCCAACACCACCACCACCGCTATCACCACCGCCACTAACATCTCTACCACCGCCACCACCACTATCACCAACACCACCACCGCTATCACCACCACCACCACCGCTATCGCCACCACCACCGCCACTAACATCTGTACCACCGCCACCACCACTATCACCAACACCACCACCACTATCACCACCACCGCTATCGCCACCACCACCACCGCTATCACCACCGCCACTAACATCTGTACCACCGCCACCACCACCATCTGTGCCACCGCACTACCGCCTGGTGCGTGACTGTGCGTGCTACCACACGAGCAGTATGTGTGTGGTACCAGGCTAGGTACACAACTGTGTGTGTGTGGTACCAGGCTAGGTACACAACTCTGTGTGTGTGTGTGGTACCAGGCTAGGTACACAACTGTGTGTGTGTGTGGTACCAGGCTAGGTACACAACTGTGTGTGTGTGGTACCAGGCTAGGTACACAACTGTGTGTGTGTGTGGTACCAGGCTAGGTACACAACTGGGTGTGTGTGGTACCAGGCTAGGTACACAACTGTGTGTGTGTGTGGTACCAGGCTAGGTACACAACTGTGTGTGTGTGGTACCAGGCTAGGTACACAACTGTGTGTGTGTGGTACCAGGCTAGGTACACAACTGTGGGTGTGTGGGTACCAGGCTAGGTAACACAACTGTGTGTGTGTGTGTGGTACCAGGCTAGGTACACAAACTGTGTGTGTGTGTGAGTGGTACCAGGCTAGGTACACAACTGTGTGTGTGTGTGGTACCAGGCTAGGTACACAACTGTGTTGTGTGTGGTACCAGGCTAGGTACACAACTGTATGTGTGTGGTACCAGGCTAGGTACACAACTGTGTGTGTGTGTGTGGTACCAGGCTAGGTACACAACTGTGTGTGTGTGTGGTACCAGGCTAGGTACACAACTGTGTTTGTGTGTGAGTGGTACCAGGCTAGGTACACAACTGTGTGTGTGAGAGTGGTACCAGGCTAGGTACACAACTGTGTGTGTGAGTGGTACCAGGCTAGGTACACAACTGTGTGTGTGTGTGTGAGTGGTACCAGGCTAGGTACACAACTGTGTGTGAGTGGTACCAGGCTAGGTACACAACTGTGTGTGAGTGGTACCAGGCTAGGTACACAACTGTGTGTGTGAGTGGTACCAGGCTAGGTACACAACTGTGTGTGTGTGTGGTACCAGGCTAGGTACACAACTGTGTGTGTGTGTGGTACCAGGCTAGGTACACAACTGTGTGTGTGGTACCAGGCTAGGTACACAACTGTGTGTGTGTGTGTGGTACCAGGCTAGGTACACAACTGTGTGTGTGTGGTACCAGGCTAGGTACACAACTGTGTATGTGTGAGTGGTACCAGGCTAGGTACACAACTGTGTGTGTGTGTGGTACCAGGCTAGGTACACAACTGTGTGTGTGTGTGGTACCAGGCTAGGTACACAACTGTGTGAGTGAGTGGTACCAGGCTAGGTACACAACTGTGTGTGTGTGTGTGTGGTACCAGGCTAGGTACACAACTGTGTGTGTGTGTGTGGTACCAGGCTAGGTACACAACTGTGTGTGTGTGTGGTACCAGGCTAGGTACACAACTGTGTGTGTGTGAGTGGTACCAGGCTAGGTACACAACTGTGTGTGTGAGTGGTACCAGGCTAGGTACACAACTGTGGTGTGAGTGGTACCAGGCTAGGTACACAACTGTGTGTGTGTGAGTGGTACCAGGCTAGGTACACAACTGTGTGTGTGTGTGGTACCAGGCTAGGTACACAACTGTGTGTGTGTGTGAGTGGTACCAGGCTAGGTACACAACTGTGTGTGTGTGTGAGTGGTACCAGGCTAGGTACACAACTGTGTGTGTGGTACCAGGCTAGGTACACAACTGTGTGTGTGTGGTACCAGGCTAGGTACACAACTGTGTATGGGTGTGTGAGTGGTACCAGGCTAGGTACACAACTGTGTGTTGTGTGGTACCAGGCTAGGTACACAACTGTGTGTGTGTGGTACCAGGCTAGGTACACAACTGTGTGTGTGTGTGAGTGGTACCAGGCTAGGTACACAACTGTGTGTGTGTGGTACCAGGCTAGGTACACAACTGTGTGTGTGTGGTACCAGGCTAGGTACACAACTGTGTGTGTGTGTGTGTGGTACCAGGCTAGGTACACAACTGTGTGTGTGTGTGTGTGTGGTACCAGGCTAGGTACACAACTGTGTGTGTGTGGTACCAGGCTAGGTACACAACTGTGTGTGTGTGTGTGTGGTACCAGGCTAGGTACACAACTGTGTGTGTGTGTGAGTGGTACCAGGCTAGGTACACAACTGTGTGTGTGTGGTACCAGGCTAGGTACACAACTGTGTGTGTGTGGTACCAGGCTAGGTACACAACTGTGTGTGTGTGTGTGTGGTACCAGGCTAGGTACACAACTGTGTGTGGTGTGGTACCAGGCTAGGTACACAACTGTGTGTGTGTGGTACCAGGCTAGGTACACAACTGTGTGTGTGTGTGTGTGGTACCAGGCTAGGTACACAACTGTGTGTGTGTGGTACCAGGCTAGGTACACAACTGTGTGTGTGTGTGTGTGGTACCAGGCTAGGTACACAACTGTGTGTGTGTGGTACCAGGCTAGGTACACAACTGTGTGTGTGTGTGTGGTACCAGGCTAGGTACACAACTGTGTGTGTGTGTGAGTGGTACCAGGCTAGGTACACAACTGTGTGTGTGTGTGTGTGGTACCAGGCTAGGTACACAACTGTGTGTGTGTGTGTGTGGTACCAGGCTAGGTACACAACTGTGTGTGTGTGTGTGTGGTACCAGGCTAGGTACACAACTGTGTGTGTGTGTGGTACCAGGCTAGGTACACAACTGTGCGTGTGTGTGTGTGGTACCAGGCTAGGTACACAACTGTGTGTGTGTGTGTGGTACCAGGCTAGGTACACAACTGTGTGTGTGTGGTACCAGGCTAGGTACACAACTGTGTGTGTGTGGTACCAGACTAGGTACACAACTGTGTGTGTGTGTGGTACCAGGCTAGGTACACAACTGTGTGTGTGTGTGTGTGGTACCAGGCTAGGTACACAACTGTGTGTGTGTGGTACCAGGCTAGGTACACAACTGTGTGTGAGTGGTACCAGGCTAGGTACACAACTGTGTGTGTGTGTGGTACCAGGCTAGGTACACAACTGTGTGTGTGTGTGTGTGGTACCAGGCTAGGTACACAACTGTGTGTGTGTGGTACCAGGCTAGGTACACAACTGTGTGTGTGTGTGGTACCAGGCTAGGTACACAACTGTGTGTGTGTGTGGTACCAGGCTAGGTACACAACTGTGTGTGTGTGTGTGTGTGGTACCAGGCTAGGTACACAACTGTGTGTGTGTGGTACCAGGCTAGGTACACAACTGTGTGTGTGTGTGGTACCAGGCTAGGTACACAACTGTGTGTGTGTGTGGTACCAGGCTAGGTACACAACTGTGTGTGTGTGGTACCAGGCTAGGTACACAACTGTGTGTGTGTGTGGTACCAGGCTAGGTACACAACTGTGTGTGTGTGTGTGTGGTACCAGGCTAGGTACACAACTGTGTGTGTGTGTGGTACCAGGCTAGGTACACAACTGTGTGTGTGTGTGTGTGGTACCAGGCTAGGTACACAACTGTGTGTGTGTGTGAGTGGTACCAGGCTAGGTACACAACTGTGTGTGTGTGTGGTACCAGGCTAGGTACACAACTGTGTGTGTGTGTGAGTGGTACCAGGCTAGGTACACAACTGTGTGTGTGTGTGAGTGGTACCAGGCTAGGTACACAGAGAGAAGTGTTTCGTGGATGCATCCAGAACGTGGAGCAGATCGATGATCTTAGCACGTGTGGACCCCCCCCCTCCCCCCTCCCCCCTCCCTCCTCCCCCTTCTCCCTCCCCCCCTCCCTCCCCCTTCCCCTTCCCCCCTCCCCCCTCCCCTCCTACCTCCTCCTCCCTACCCCCCTCCCCCCTCCTCCCTCCCCCCTCCCTCCCCTCCCCCCTCCTCCCCCCTCCTCCCCCCCCCCCTCCCCCTACCTCCTTCCCCCCCCTCCTTCCCCCCCCCTCCCCTCCTTCCCCCCCCTCCCTCCTTCCCCCCCCCTCCCTCCTCCCCCTCCCCTCCCCCTCCCCCCTCCTCCCCCCTCCTCCCCCCTCCTCCCTCCCTCCCCTCCCCCCTCCTCCCCCCTCCTCCCCCCCCTCCCCCTACCTCCTTCCCCCCCCTCCTTCCCCCCCCCTCCCCTCCTTCCCCCCCCTCCCTCCTTCCCCCCCCCTCCCTCCTTCCCCCCCCCTCCCTCCTCCCCCTCCCCTCCCCCTCCCCCCTCCTCCCCCCTCCTCCCTCCCCCCTCCCTCCCCTCTCCCTCCCCTCTCCCTCCCCTCTCCCTCCCCTCTCCCTCCCCTCCCCCCTCCTCCCCCCTCCTCCCCCCCTCCCCCTCCCCTCCTACCTCCTTCCCCCCTCCCTCCTTCCCTCCCCTCCCTCCTTCCCCCCTCTTCTCCCCCCCTCCCCCCCCCTCCTCCCTCCCTCCTCCCTCCTCCCTCCCTCCCTCCCCCCCACCCTCCCCCCCCCCCCTCCCCCTCCCCCCCAGGGCTGTATTCGTGTCCCTGCTACTACTGCCCGGACCGTGCGGGCAGCCCGGAGCGGCCGTCCATCGTGCTGGGCGTGGACCTCAGAGCGGGGTCACAGCCCGCGGACCACTGGGTCAAGCGTGGCACCGCACTGCTGATGAGCCTGGCCAACTGAAAAACACCACCACCACCATCACCACCACCACCACCACACCACCACCACCACCACACCACCACCACTACTACCCCACCACCACCACCATCACACCATCACCACCACCACACCACCACCACCACACCACCACTACTACCCCACCACCACCACCACCACTACCCCTACCCCACCACCACCACCACTACCCCTACCCCACCACCACCACCACACCACCACCACTACCCCTACCCCACCACCACCACCACACCACCACCACCACCACTACCCCTACCCCACCATCACCACTACTACCCCTAGCCCACCACTACCCCTAGCCCACCACCACCACTACCCCTAGCCCACCACCACCACTACCCCTAGCCCACCACCACCACTACCCCTAGCCCACCACCACCACTACCCCTAGCCCACCACCACCACTACCCCTACCCCACCACCACTACTACCCCTACCCCACCACCACCACTACCCCTACCCCACCACCACCACTACCCCTACCCCACCACCACCACACGACCACCATCATGACCACCACCATCATGACCACCACCACCCCTACCACCACCAGCACCCCACCACCACCACCCCACCACCACCACCATCATCACCACCCCCACCACCACCCACCACCACCACCACACTACACTATACACTACATTATACACTACACTATACATTACACTACACACTACATTCTACACTATACACTACACTACATTATACACTACACTATACACTACACTACATTATACACTACACACTACATTATACACTACATTATACACTATACACCACATTATACACTATACACTACACTACATTATACACTACACACTACACTACATTATACACTACACACTACACTACATTATATACTACACACTACACTACATTATACACTATACACTACACAGTACTATACACTACTTGACCGGGTTAACAGAGGGCTTTGTGATAACACAAATCCCACTCACTACTAGATTCATGTTGAGTGTTTGTTCGTCTGGAGGGCGTTTCATGACTTGACCGGGTTAACAGAGGGCTTTGTGATAACACAAATCCCACTCACTACTAGATTCATGTTGAGTGTCTGTTCGTCTGGAGGTCGTTTCATTACTTGACCGGGTTAACAGAGGGCTTTGTGATAACACAAATCCCTCTCACTACGAGATTCATGTTGAGTGTCTGTTCGTCTGGAGGTAGTTTCATTACTTGACCGGGTTAACAGAGGGCTTTGTGACAACACAAATCCCTCTCACTACTAGGTTCATGTTGAGTGTTCGTCTGGAGGTCGTTTCATTACTTGACCGGGTTAACAGAGGGCTTTGTGATAACACAAATCCCTCTCACTACGAGATTCATGTTGGGTGTCTGTTCGTCTGGAGGTAGTTTCATTACTTGACCGGGTTAACAGAGGGCTTTGTGATAACACAAATCCCTCTCACGTACACACGTATACGTACACACACACGTACACGCACACACATGACACAGACACACACGTACACAGGCACACGTACACACACACACACACACGTACACAGGCACACGTACACACACACACGTACACACACAGACACACACACACGTACACACATGCACACAGACACATACACGTACACACGCGCATACACAGACACACACACACGTACACACAGACACACATGCACACACACGTACACACAGACACGTGCACACGTACACAGACACACGTACACATACACACAGACACACACGCGTACACACACACATACACATGCACACACGTACACACAGACACACACAGACACGCACACACGTACACACAGAGACGCGCACACGTACACACAGACACACGCACACGTACACACAGACACACGCACACGTACACACAGACACACGCACACGTACACACGCACACGTACACACAGACACACACACGCACACACGAACACACACACGCATACACGTACATACAGACATGCACACACACACGTACACACGTACACACGCACACGTACACACGTACACACGTACACAGACACACACACGTACACAGACACACACACGTACACACACACAACTTTTGGCGTGCTGTGTGATTCAAGACCCGCCCAGAGTGTTCTTGTTATTTTCCTTCTCGATTAAAGAACGATGGTCGATGTCGATGTGACTCGGTTCCTCTATCATTCCCTGTGCCCGTGTCGATGAGTCCATCCGCCAACATCGAACAACAACAACAACGCTCTATTGTACGCGGGGCGTGTGTAGGTAATGGCTCCATAGAGGCGCAATCAAGCACCGTTATAGGGAGGCAACACTATTTACTAACGCAACTTGTAGTGACACTCGGATAGCAACGGGCGTGGCCAAGCCAGGCGGGCCACTGTTTGGCCACCCTGGCTCAGGTCAGCGTGGAGCCGCCCTATATGCACCTCGGCCTGCCCAGGCCACGCCCAGGCCACGCCCAGGTCGTGCCCAGGCCACGCCCAGGCCACGCCCAGGCCATGCCCAGGCCACGCCCACCTTCTCGAACCCTCGAGAAGGCTCTGCTCCTGGCCACGTGACCACCAAGGTCCCCCTGGGGCCCACGGCCCCCACCTTGATCCGGTCACGCGTCCAGGCCCGGTTTGCACTACCTAGATTATAGTTAACTATAGTTAACTAACTACCTAGATTATAGTTCACTATAGTTAACTAACTACGTAGATTATAGTTCACTATAGTATAGTTAACTAACTACGTAGATTATAGTTAACTATAGTTAACTTACTACCTAGATTATAGTTAACTATAGTTAACTAAATACCTAAATTATAGTTAACTATAGTTAACTATAGTATAGTTAACTATAGTTAACTAACTACCTAGATTATAGTTAACTATAGTTAACTAACTACCTGGATTATATTTTGATTTAAAGCTTTCGTGACTGCAGTAATTCATATTCTTAGTTCTTTCGGTAAAGTCACGTTGAAGGGAAACAACAAAACAATAAAATATATATAAAACAATAAAAATTCTCACGACGTTTCGACCATAACACAAACGGTCGTCTTCAGGTGTGTCGGTTTGAAGACGACCGTTTGTGTTATGGTCGAAACGTCGTGAGAATTTTTATTGTTTTATATATATTTTATTGTTTTGTTGTTTCCCTTCAACGTGACTTTACCGAAAGAACTAAGAATATACCTAGATTATAGTTAACTATAGTTAACTTACTACCTAGATTATAGTTAACTATAGTTAACTATAGTATAGTTCACCAACTACTTAGATTATAGTTAACTATAGTTAACTAACTACCTAGATTATAGTTAACTATAGTATAGTTGACTATAGTTAACTAACTACCTAGATTATAGTTAACTATAGTTAACTTACTACCTAGATTATAGTTAACTATAGTTAACTATAGTGTAGTTAACTGTAGCTAACTATAGTATAGTTGACTATAGTTAACCAACTACACTTCCATCACACACAGCGTTGCGAAGTCGGCCACTATGGGATGGCCACCTGTGCTTTGAGCTGTGATAGCACGGGGGTGAAGGAGGTCCCAATCGAGGTCCTTACACGAACACAAATTATTCATTTTGTTTTATTCCAAGCCGTGGCCAATTCGTTTGCACCCACATCGCCTGGAGAGTCTCTGCGAGTTCCTGGGCGACTTGCAAGCGCTACCTGGGTCCTAGAGTGAGCACGCTCTGGGGTGCCTACACCAGAGACAGGACACCTAGGGGGGCCGTCCATAAATGACGCCACGCGATTTTTGACCCCTCCCCGCCACCCCCCCTCTCGTCACACGGCGTCACAAAGTCAGACCCCCCTCATATATGACGTCACAAAGCTCTGCCGCCACCCCCCCCCCCCCCCCCCCCACAAAAAAAAATTCCATTTTGAAAATAAAACATGCTTCAAATCGCTTTAAAACTATTGTCGATGTGTTTTCTGGGTTCTTTCGGTAAAGTCACCACGTAGAATGGGAATAAAACAATACAAATAATAACAATAAAATTGTCACGACGTTTCGGCCACAACACAAGTAGCCTTCCTCAGGTGAAGAAACAGAACTGTCCGGAAGACAGCGCTTGAGTCTTCCGGACAAGCGCTGTCTCCCCGACAGTCCTGTTTCTTCACCTGAGGAAGGCTACTTGTGTTGTGGCCGAAACGTCGCGATAATTTTATTCTGTTACTAGCGGTAAGTACCCGGCGCTGCCCGGGCGAAAAAGGCAGCCACACACACGTGGACTTACACACAGACATCGACCCACACACATAGAAACACATCGACTTAGACGCGCGCACACACGCACACATATGGTTAAACCCAGGATGGATCGTTAGTAGGCCAGCCTAAATGTTTCTAACCGGCGAAGATGTTCCATTAGGGGGGTGCACGTTTCGCAAGCGTAGAGAAGGGAGGGAATGACCGTGGCCGATAAGACCTGAAGCTTAGTGCGGAGCGACAGACCAGGTATCTTTCACACAGTGTAACGTAGCCGATGAAAATATAATGGCGCTCCACTGATATTGAGTGAGACTTCTGCTGTTAAACCGGAGCCGGTCATGAGCACACTGGCCAGGTATGGGAATCTCTCCAATCTCTGCACAACTGCCGTATCACCAATTGTGGGTAGTGGGGGTGGATTGTCCGATGGTGCAAAATACCCAGGCAGGTGCTTAGTTTTGGTGGGGCTGATGGTAAGGCCCGATCTCTTAGTGGCACGCTCCAGTCTCAGCAGCAGCGTCTCCAACTCCTCTGAGTGAGCAGCAATCACCAGAGCATTGGCATACATTACTTGGTTGAGGAATAGGGAGCCATCCCTTGACTGCAGCCGGGCATTGATCAGCCTCCCATTGTGCCATATGGTAATTCTTACAGTACAGCCATTGAAGGCTTCACGAACTACGTGGTCAAAATAGATGTTAAATAATGTGGGAGCCAGAGGACATCGCTGTCACACCCCAAGGTGTAGAGGGAATGGCTCTGGCTGATGGCCACGTAGTTTGACGCGGGGCCACTCACCATCATGAAGGTCCTTAAGGATCGTGAGCAAAGGGTGAGGAACTCCGAAAGCACGAAGTACAACCCAGAGGCCAGGCGTACTGATGGTATCATAGGCCTTGACCAGGTCAAAGCACACACATTCACTCACACGCACCCTTGGACCTACAGACACGCAAATAAATGGACTTACACTGACTCACATGGGGGCACGCACACAAAACGACTAACACACACGCCCATGGAGTGACACACAGACATATCGACTCACACACACAAACACATGGACTTACACACACTCACATATGGACTCACACACGCATAGACATGCACTTTAGATGCACACACATGGAGTTACACACACATACATAGACTGACACACACATTGGCCTACACACACACATACACATATGGACTGTGACACACAGACATCTACTTTAAATACACACACATGGATTAACACACACATATCGACCCACACACACACACACGTATTGACTTACACACACACACATCGAGTGACACACACACATATGGACTGACACACACATACACATCGACTGACACACAGACACACAAACGCACATTGAGCCATGCACACACATGGACTAACACACACACACAGCGACTGATATGCACACAAATGGACTGACACGCACACTTGGACTGACACACACACACAAACACTTGGACGTACACACACACATTGGGCGCTGTCCGTTCGAAAAATACACACATGGACCTACACGCGCACACATATGGACTCAAACACACACACACACACATATCGACTCGCACACACGCATCGACTGACACACAGACACACAAACGCACATTGACTTACACACTCAGATGGAGCCACACACACACATGGGCTAACACACACACACATCTACTCACACACACACACACATCGACGTGCACAGCAATCCCCGATGATGGCACAGCTATCAGTATCCAAGTACTCCGTATGAGTAAATAGCGTGACGTGAGCAATGGAAATGCATCGAATAAATAAGCAGAAATAAGCGTAAATTAAAGAGCGGCAGCACGCACAGGTAAGTTGAGAAGCAGGCTACAGTCTAGATTACAGACCGCCAGTACGCCGAATCAATGACATAAGCATTGCCCCAGTCGACATTAAAATCTGCCAATACGGGCAGCAGCTGAAAAATCAGAATACAGTCGACATGAAAGGCTGTGGCAGTACACCGAGGGAGGTTAAAGAAGCGGGCAACAGATTATAGACCGGCACACACTCATAATGGGCAAAAGGGAAATTAGCAGTGTAGATGATAGAGTGGCAGAGCACTGGCGTGAATTAATCAGCAGGCCGCATCACAGACTGTGGCAGTACACCGTCACAAGCGTGATAAAAGCACAGCTAAAAAAAGGGAATGTTCATCAAGCTAATAATGAAAATTTAGTTTTGTGCACGCAAACATTATTCTAGATTTGAAGCATTCGTGACTGCAAGGATCCACACACTTTGGTTCTATTCGGTAAAGCCACGTAGGTTAAAAAATAAAACAACAAAAATCACGACGTTTCGTCCCTTCACCTGATGAAGGCCACTTGTGTTGTGGCCGAAACGTCGTGATTTTTGTTTAATTTTTTTTTACCTACGTGACTTTACCGAATAGAACCAAAGAGTATACAAACATTATTATTGTAATATCTGGCAACGTATTTGTTTCATAATAGTAAACAACGAACCCGAGTTGTTACCTGCACGCAAACATAATTATTGTAACATCTGCCAACTTATAAGTTTAATAATAGTAAACAATGAAGCAAAGTTGCTATGTGCACACAAGGAGTATTATTATAATCTGGCAACGTATTTGTTTCATAATAGTAAGCATCGGACCAGAGTTATTATCTGCACACAGACATAATTGTTGTAATATCTGCCAACCAATTAGTTTCATAACAGTAAAACAATGAACCAGAGTTCTTATGTGCACAAAGATTATTATTGTAATATCTGGCAACGTATTTGTTTCATAAGGGTAAGCAAGGAACCCCGAGTTATTTCACACGCAAACATTTTTATTGTAATATTTGTCAACTAATTTGCTTTAATAATAGTAAACAATGAACCGGAGTGCTTAGCGTAAGAAGCAAGGAAATTTGTAACTTACCATAGGCCTGGTCAGGCCTAGGCCCGTGCCGAGCCCCCCGTCCTGGCCTACATTGCCGCGGCCGGGGGAGGTGACACGTTGGCAGGCAGGGCCACTACCCCCACACCCATCCCACCCACCCGTGCAATAATAATGGTATCTAAGCACTGTAATATTATTATCCACGGACTCTGTTGTAGAAACTGGACGCATCGTGTTGGGGCGGGGAGGGGGTGGCGAAGAGGACATGAGACTGTGAATAAAAATCCGCACCGTGATGTGTTTATTTATTGCATGTTCAACGCGTAAAATAAAATGTCCCCCGTGAGCAGGCGCATCACTTGGTAGGCTCCGCCCCGCCCCCCCCCAGGCAATTGTCGTCAGTTGGTACGGTCCATGTGACGCAATAAGTAAATAATTAAAATAAGAATGCCACGAATTTGTTAATTAAACCACTTTAAAGTTGAGTGATGAGAAAACTGAATAGCCTATTCCCACCCCGGGGCTTAGGCCGTGCTGGCTGTCGAATTTTTTTGGACGTCAAGCCCACCGTCCGAGAGACAAATACCTCGCAAGCACGCACGCACGGAGACTTTTATATATAAGATTTTTTATTTTTTATTATTTTATTCTCATTCTACGTGGTGGTGACTTTACCGAATGAGTCCAGAAGGTGAATCCCTGCAAGTCACGAAAGCTTTAAATCGAAAATGTATTGTCAATGTAGTTGCGTATTTAATGTGGCGCTGCACTCTGATGCTGTAGGAGTGTTGTTCAAACAATTAGTGTTGTTCTAACAATTAGTGTTGTTCTAACAAACAGTGTTGTTCTAACAATTAGTGTTGTTCTAACAATTAGTGCTGTTGTTCTAACAATTAGTGTTGTTCTAACAATTAGTGCTGTTGTTCTAACAATTAGTGTTGTTGTTCGAACAATTAGTTTTGTTCTAACAATTAGTGTTGTTCTAACAATTAGTGTTGTTGTTCTAACAATTAGTGTTGTCCTAACAATTAGTCTTGTCCTAACAATTAGTCTTGTCCCAACAATTCTATATTTATTTAAAGTTGCGCATTTTGACGTGACGTCACATTATCCAAACACCCCACCCACCCCTTCGTCACACATCGTCACACATATCTGACGTCACCCACCTAGGTGCGTGACGTCATGTATGGACGGCCCCTTACTTCACAACCGCCCTAGGTATCTCTCTCTCTCTTGCTAGAATCCTTGTTCTGTGAGAGAGACTCGGGTTTCGTTAGAACCTACTCCACACTTACAGAGTTATGGAGCGCGTTGACTCGTCCTGCCCCCTTAAAGTGCCAAAACTTTGCGGGTTCCAATCCAGGGCTTCTCCACGCGCGCACGCAAACCTGCCCCTAGGCATCTCCCTCCCTCCCTCTCTCTGTGACCACATCTCCTAGCTGCAATGTCACAAACGTGACGGACAAGGGAGACAGTGCACAGTTGTTCCAAGGCGCAATTTTATTAATCCGTAAATTACAGCCCAACCCCCGAAACCCCCCCAACGCAACAAAGACAAAGGTCCCCCACCACCCCCGTGTAGCCTTGACCAGATTTTGGGGCAAGTGCGGTTATCGGGGAAGTCGCGCACAGCGAAGGCAAAGGTCCCCCGCGTAGCCTTGACCGGACCGCGCGGGGCAAGTACGGTTATCGGGAAGTCGCGCACAGCAAAGACAAAGGTCCCCCGCGTAGCCTTGACCAGATTTGGGGCAAGTGCGGTTATCGTGGAAGTCGCGCACAGCGAAGGCAAAGGTCCCCCGCGTAGCCTTGACCAGATTTGGGGCAAGTGCGGTTATCGTGGAAGTCGTGCACAGCGAAGGCAAAGGTCCCCACCCCCTGGTGTAGCCTTGCCCGGACTGTCGGGGCAAGTGCTGTGGCCTCCAGCGGCGTCACTCACCGCCCTCCTGCCCCTGCACGCGTCTGTAGCGTGCGTGCAGCTCACGTAGGAGAGCCCGTGCCACCAGAGCATCCTGGCGGTGTGCGCCGCGGTCGCTTAAGACAGTCGCTGCAAGAGACGGAGAAGCTGAAACCGTTACAAAAAAGAACGATGACATTGCTCAACAGGTGAAGCGTTTCTATTTTTTTTTTTTCTCTCGCCCGTTCTCGCGGCTCGCTCCCTGCATTCGGAAGCGACGTGGCGGACACAAGTGATAGCGGCGCAACGGAGTGGCGGCTTGTCGTCGTCGTCGTCGTCGTCGTCACCATCATCGTCGTCAAGACCATCATCATCGTCAAGACCATGATCACCATCATCAAGACCATCATCACCGTCAAGACCATCATCATCATCATCAAGACCATCATCACCATCATCAAGACCATCATCATCATCAAGACCATCATCATCAAGACCATCATCATCGTCAAGACCATCATCGTCAAGACCATCATCATCGTCAAGACCATCATCGTCAAGACCATGATCATCATCATCAAGACCATCATCACCATCAAGACCATCATCATCATCAAGACCATCATCACCATCATCAAGACCATCATCATCATCAAGACCATCATCATCATAAAGACCATCATCATCAAGACCATCATCAACACCATCACCATCATCAAGACCATCATTATCATCAAGACCATCATCAAGACCATCACCATCATCAACACCATCACCATCATCAAGACCATCATTATCATCAAGACCATCATCAAGACCATCACCATCATCAAGACCATCACCATCATCAAGACCATCATCATCAAGACAATCATCATCATCAAGACCATCATCATCAAGACCATCATCATCAAGACCATCATCATCATCACCATCAAGACCATCATCACCATCAAGACCATCATCATCAAGACCATCATCATCAAGACAATCATCATCATCATCAAGAACATCATCATCAAGACCATCATCACCATCAAGACCATCATCACCATCATCAAGACCATCATCACCATCAAGACCATCATCATCATCAAGACCATAATCATCATCAAGACTATCATCATCATTAAGATCATCAACGTCATCAAGACCATAACTATCATCAAGACCATCATCATCACCATCATCAAGACCATCATCATCAAGACCATCACCATCATCAAGACCATCATCATCAAGACCATCATCATCAAGACCATCATCATCATCATCAAGACCATCATCATCATCATCAAGACCATCATCATCATCAAGACCATCAACATCATCAAGACCATCGTCATCAAGACCATAACCATCATCAAGACCATCATCATAATCAAGACCATCATCATCAAGACCATCACCATCATCAAGACAATCATCACCATCATCAAGACCATCATCATCAAGACCATCATCATCATCATCAAGACCATCATCATCAGCATCAAGACCATCATCATCAAGACCATCATCATCATCAAGACCATCAACATCATCAAGACCATCATCATCGTCATCAAGACCATAACCATCATCAAGACCATCATCATCATCAAGACCATCATCATCATCAAGACCATCACCATCAAGACCATCATCATCATCAAGACCATCACCATCATCATCAAGACCATCACCATCATCATCAAGACCATCATCACCATCATCATCAAGACCATCATCATCAAGACCATCACCATCATCATCAAGACCATCAAGACCATCATCATCAAGACCATCATCACCATCATCATCAAGACCATCATCATCATGGATCTCTGTGCGAGTCTACGGGGTGGTGGCGGTGGCGGTGGTGGCAGCGGTAGTGGTGGTGCTGTTGGTGATGATGGTGGTGGTGTTGGTGGTGTTGGTGGTGGTGTTGGTGGTGGTGATGATGGTGGTGTTGGTGTTGTTGGTGGTGGTGGTGGTGGTGATGATGGTGTTGGTGGTGGTGTTGGTGGTGGTGTTGGTGGTGTTGGTGGTGGTGTTGGTGGTGGTGGTATTGGTGGTGTTGGTGGTGGTGGTGTTGGTGGTGGTGGTGTTGGTGGTGGTGTTGGTGGTGTTGGTGGTGGTGGTGGTGATGATGGTGTTGGTGGTGTTAGTGGTGGTGGTGGTGTTGGTGGTGGTGTTGGTGGTGGTGTTGGTGGTGATGATGGTGGTGTTGGTGGTGGTGTTGGTGGTGTTGGTGTTGTTGGTGGTGGTGGTGTTGGTGGTGTTGGTGGTGGTGTTGGTGGTGGTGTTGGTGGTGGTGGTGTTGGTGGTGGTGGTGTTGGTGGTGGTGTTGGTGGTGGTGGTGATGATGGTGTTGGTGGTGGTGTTGGTGGTGTTAGTGGTGGTGGTGGTGGTGTTGGTGGTGTTGGTGGTGGTGTTGGTGGTGGTGATGATGGTGGTGGTGTTGGTGGTGTTGGTGGTGGTGTTGGTGTGGTTGTTGGTGGTGGTGTTGGTGGTGTTGGTGGTGGTGTTGGTGGTGGTGGTGTTGGTGGTGGTGGTGTTGGTGGTGGTGTTGGTGGTGGTGATGGTGATGATGGTGTTGGTGGTGGTGTGGTGGTGTTAGTGGTGGTGGTGGTGGTGTTGGTGGTGTTGGTGGTGGTGTTGGTGGTGGTGATGATGGTGGTGGTGTTGGTGGTGTTGGTGGTGGTGTTGGTGGTGGTGTTGGTGGTGTTGGTGGTGGTGTTGGTGGTGTTGGTGGTGGTGGTGTTGTTGGTGGTGGTGGTGGTGGTGTTGGTAGTGGTGGTGTTGGTGGTGTTGGTGGTGGTGGTGTTGGTGGTGTTGGTGGTGTTGGTGGTGGTGTTTGTGGTGGTGTTGGTGGTGGTATTGGTGGTGTTGGTGGTGTTGCTGGTGGTGGTGGTGGTGGTGTTGGTGGTGGTGGTGGTGGTGTTGGTGGTGGCGTTGGTGGTGTTGGTGGTGGTGTTGGTGGTGGTGTTGGTGGTGGTGTTGGTGGTGTTGGTGGTGTGGTTGGTGATGGTGGTGGTGGTGTTGGTGGTGGTGTTGGTGATGGTGTTGGTGGTGGTGGTGGTGGTGTTGGTGATGGTGTTGGTGGTGGTGTTGGTGGTGGTGTTGGTGTTGGTGGTGTTAGTGGTGTTGGTGGTGGTGTTGGTGGTGGTGTTGGTGGTGTTGGTGGTGGTGTTGGTGTTGGTGGTGTTGGTGGTGGTGTTGGTGATGGTGTTGGTGGTGGTGTTGGTGGTGGTGGTGTTAGTGGTGTTGGTGGTGGTGTTGGTGGTGGTGTTGGTGGTGGTGGTGGTGTTGGTGGTGTTGGTGGTGTTGGTGTTGGTGGTGGTGGTGTTGTTGGTGTTGGTGGTGTTGGTGGTGTTGGTGGTGGTGGCTCACTGAGCGGGGTCTCCGTGACGTGTGATCGCTGCTTCATTGCCTCCAGCGCCTGGTCCAGGAGCTCCGCGCGCCGAGCACCAGCGGGCGGTGGCGCTGCTGGTGCAGCCTGTGGGGGGTGGGTGGGGGGCGCACACACACACACGCACACACACATGCACACACACACTCACAAGCACACACACACGCACACACAAACGCGCACACACACGGACTCACACACATAAGCACACTGCCCAGGTATGGGAAACTCTCCACTCTCTCCACAACTGCCCCATCACCGATTGGGAGTTGTGGGGGTGGAGTGTCCGATGGTACAAAATACCCAGGCAGGTGTTTAGTTTTGGTGGGGCTGATGGTAAGGCCCCACCTCTTAGTGGCACGCTCCAGTCTCAGCAGCAGCGTCTCCAACTCCTCCTCTGACTGAGCAGCTATTACCAAATCATCAGCATACATAACGTGGTTGAGCAATAGGGAGCCATCCCTTGACCGCACCGGGCATCGATCAGCCTCCCATTATATCTGTACCATATGGATATTCCCCCGGTACAGCTATTGAAGGCTTCACGAACTACGTGGTCAAAATAGATGTTAAATAATGTGGGAGCCAGAGGACATCCCTGTCGCACCCCAAGGTGTACAGGAGAATGGCTCTGACTTCCCGGCCACGTAGTTTTACCCGGGCCCACTCACCATCATGAAGGTCCTTAATGATCGTGAGCAGAGGGTCAGGGACTCCAAAAGCACGAAGAACAACCCAGAGGCCAGTCCTACTGATGGTATCATAGGCCTTGACCAGGTCAATAAAGCAGAGATGTAGGTCTTGCTGGAATTCCCTACGCCTCTGCTGTAGCAGATGGAGAGAAAATATGGCATCTGTGCAGGACCACCCTTTCCTGAAACCGCATTGGGGCTCCGCAAGCTTCTCCTCAGCGTGCCTGGCAAGGCGATGCTGAATAATCGTTGCCAGGACCTTTCCCGGCACACTGATGAGTGAGATGCCCCTGTAGTTGTTACAGTCTGTGCGGTCCCCCTTCTTAAAGAGGAGGACCACCAGGGTATCCTTACAGTCCTGTGGAACCCGTCCAGTGGTCCAGACTGTTGTTATGATGCCATATAGGGCAGTCTATGCACAAACGCCACCCTCCCTCGGCAATTCGCTTGGGAGATCATCTCTACCCGGTGCCTTTCCTGGTCTCAGACACCGGATCGCCTTCAGTACTTCCTCAACAGACGGCACCTCAGCCAGCCACTCACAGGGGGTGACTTCTTCCAATATTTGAGGCACCGCAGCCTCAGCAGGGTCATCCCCACTTTGTGCCACGATGTTTTCCTGGCTGAGGGATTTCCCCTCCCCCAGGACCTCACAGAAATGCTCAGCAAATCTGCAAACCTGTTCCTGGGGGTCGGAGATTGGATCACCGTTTTTGCCCCTAATGATGGTAATAGGTGTGGCGCTGCAGGTTACTTTTTTGATGGAGTTAAATAAAGATTTGTGATCGCGGGCCACTGAGGCAGACTCCATCTCCTCAGCAACCCACGACCACCACCCATCCTTGCAGCGCCTCACGGCTCTCCGAACCTCCGAGCGAAGGCTGCGGTAAGCCTCCTCATTCTCTGACGTGGGATTCTGTAGCCGATGACAGTGGGCCTGTCGCTTTTTCTCAACTATCCTGAACACCTCCTCTATCAGCCAGGGTCTCTGGGGAGGTCTAGACCGCGTACCCAAAGCAGCCAATGCAGCTGCATGAGTGACAGTCCTAAACCTCGCCCATTTACCCTCGACATCAGGAGGAGTGGGGGACGATGCCAACCCCAGCCGCAGGCGATGTAGAAATTCTCGCTTACAACTTTCATCAGATAACTGAGACCAGGCCACTTTAGGTTGGAATGGAGTCCTGGGTGTACACCCACCACCGGAGCGAAAGAATGGCAGGCGCATCTTACAGATGACAAGTCGATGGTCAGAGGGCAGATCAGCTCCACGGAAGATCCTGGTGTCAAGGACATGGGCTCGCATCTGCTGTTCCGTCACTATGTAGTCCAGCAGATGTTCTTGCTTGGACCCGGCATGCATCCATGATATTGTGTGGATGTGCCGATGCCGGAACAGCGTGTTGGTAATTACAAGCCCATGGGCTGCACAAAAATCTAGCAGCCTCCTACCGTTGTTATTCAGCTGATCCGGCCCAAGGCCTCCAATCACTCCAGACCAGGTGCCAGCATCATGACCAACTCGGGCATTGAAGTCACCCAACAAGATGACTCTATCCCGAGGGGCCACTTTAGCCAGCACCTGTGACAGGAGGTCATAGAAGGCATCTGACTCATCGGCTTTGCCCGCATCCCTCCACGGATGTTCGTCTTCGTTGGGGGCATAAGTAACCACGACCACCATTCCTCGCCTCCGGTTGATGGGAAGGCGAGTCCAAAGTAGCCTGGGGTTTTACAGCTTCCCACACCTCACCCCACGCTCCCACGCCCCCTTCATTCACACGCACACACACACGCGCACACACACACACACGTACACACACACGCACACACACACACGTACACACACACACACGCACACACGCACACACACACACGCACACACGCACGCACACACACACACGCACACACACACATACACGCACACACACACACGCACACACACGTACACACACACGTACACACACACGTACACACACACGCACACACACACGCACACACACACGCACACACACACATACACACACACACACACGCACACACACACACGCACTGGGGGATACCTTGGGCTGCCGCCGCTGATAGATCCGCACGGATGGATTGCGGGAGGGCTCGTGAATCAGCGTCGTGTGGCGCAGGGCGCACGACAGCGCTCGCACGTTGGCCCGAAGCCCTGGGGAGCGGACGGAGCAGCGTTAGCCTGGGGGCACCCCCAGCGGCAACTGTCCCTGTGCGTCAGTCTGTCAGTAGTAGGGGTGGTGATGATTGCTGCTGTGTGGGTCTAGCCTGGGGGCACCCCCAGCGGCAGCTGTCCCTGTGCATTAGTCTGTCAGTAGTAGGGGTGGTGATGATTGCTGCTGTGTGGTTCTAGCCCTAGGGGCACCCCCAGTGACAGCTGTCCCTGTGCATCAGTCTGTCAGTAGTAGGGGTGGTGATGATTGCTGCTGTGTGGGTCTAGCCTAGGGGGCACCCCCAGTGGCAGCTGTCCCTGTGCATCAGTCTGTCAGTAGTAGGGGTGGTGATGATTGACTGCTGTGTGGGTCTAGCCCTAGGGGCACCCCCAGCGGCAGCTGTCCCCCTCCACCTGTGGGCTCTGCGAAGAAGGAGGGGTCAGGCGTGGCGTCGACCAGATCCTCGTATCCACGGTAACGCTCCGGCACCGCCGTCAGCCCCTGGGCTCGCCGGGCCTCCTCGGCGGACGCCGGGGCCCCCGCCCGGTCAGACGGCACGGAGGCCGCCCCCCCCCTCCCCCTCCTTCCCCCCCTCCCCCTCCTCCCCCTCCTCCTCCCCCTCCCCCTCCTCCTCCTCCTCCTCCTCCGCCTCGCCGTCCGAGTCCCGGTCGACTCCGCTGTCGCCCACCTGGGCGAGGCACCAGGCCAGGACCGGCGATGGCCCGCAGAGCGGTCCGTCACCCGCCAACACCGGCACCCCCCACCCCACCCACCAACCCCCCCACCAACCCCCCCACCCCACCCACCAACCCCCCCCCCCCACCGCTCATTGCAAAAACACAAAATTATTTGCAACTGCATTGAGTGTGTTGAGTTTGATGTCCTTCCCCTGCACGTGCGATAATTAGCCACGGTTGGCTACGTACGGTGGCAAAGAAGTTCAACATACACAGACACACACACACAGACTCACACAGATTCACACAGACACACACCGACACACAGAGACACACACATAGACACACACAGACACACACATAGACTCACACAGACACACACACAGACTCACACAGACACACACACAGACTCACAAAGACTCACACATAGACTCACACAGATACACACACAGATACACACAGACACACACAGACTCACACAGACACACACATAGACCGACACAGACACACACACAGACTCACACAGACACACATATAGACTCACACAGAGACACACAGACACACACAGACTCACACAGACACACACACAGACTCACACAGACACACACACAGACTCACACAGAGACTCACACAGAGACTCATAGACACACACAGACACACACATAGACTCACACAGACACACACAGACTAACACAGACACACACACAGACTCACACAGACACACACATAGACTCACACAGAGACACACAGACACACAGACTCACACAAAGACGCATAGACTCACACATAGACTCACACACAGACACACACAGACACACACAGACTCACACAGACACACACACAGACTCACACAGAGACTCATAGACACACACAGACACACACATAGACTCACACAAAGACTCATAGACTCACACATAGACTCACACATAGACACACACAGACACACACAAAGACACACACACAGACTCACACACAGACACACACACAGACTCACACACAGACTCACACACAGACACACACACAGACACACACACAGAAACACACACACAGAAACACACACACAGAAACACACACAGACTCACACACAGACTCACACACAGACACACACACACACAGACTCACACACACAGAAACACACACAAACACACACACAAACACACACACACACACAGACTCACACAGACACAAACACAGACTCACACACAGACTCACACAGACTCATACAGACTCACACACAGACTCACACAGACTCATACAGACACACACACAGACACACACACAGACACACACACAGACACACACAGACTCATACAGACACAAACACAGACTCACACACAGACTCACACACAGACTCACACACAGACTCACACAGACACACACACAGACACACACACAGACACACACACAGACACACACAGACTCATACAGACACAAACACAGACTCACACACAGACTCACACAGACTCATACAGACACACACACGAAGACTCACACACAGACACACACACACACACAGACACACACACAGACTCACACACAGACACACACAGACTCATACAGACACACACACAAAGACTCACACACAGACTCACACAGACTCATACAGACACACACACAAAGACTCACACACAGACACACACACAGACACAGACTCACACACAGACTCACACACACACACAGACACACACACAGACACAGACTCATACAGACACACACACACAGACACACACACACACACACACACACAGACTCACACACAGACACACACACAGACACACACACAGACACACACACAGACACACACACAGACACACACAGACACACACACAGACACACACAGACACACACACAGACACACACACAGACACACACACAGACACACACACACACAGACACACACACAGACACACACACAGACTCACACAGACACACACATAGACACACACACACACACAGACACACACACAGACTCACACACATACTCACACACAGACACACAGACACACACAAACACACAGACACACACACACACAAAGACACACACACAGACACACACACACACACAGACTCACACACCGACTCACACCGCATGTCGCTGATCGTCACCTGGGTGAGGAAGACTCCTCTCGAGCTGCCGCCGGTGTCCGCCGTCTCGGCGGCACCGCCTGGCGCAGCCGGAGGCAGAGGGGCGGTCGGCTCACGATCCTGACGCACGCACAAAGACAAAGGTGCCCCGGGTAGCCCCTGACGAACCGCTCGGGGCAAGTGCTGTCTAAGCGTGGCACAGCGCCGGTAAAGGCCGGCGCTGTGCCACGCGATGGTGGAGCGGGCTGGCCGGCGGCGGCGGCACGCACCGCCGGTGCCGGTCGTCGGTAAGTCACACACCGCACACAGAGGTAAAGGTCCCCTGTGTAGCCTTGGGCAGAGTGTTGGGGAAAGTGGGGGTGGGTGGCTACCGGCACCAACACGCCCGGCCACCTTTGTCTCTCCCCAGGGGAGATGTTTACTCCACACGACTACACCAGGTACTGATTTTGTGGCTGAGTGGACCTAGGGGAGGCTCAGGACCGGTTTCAGATAATCGTCACCGCCGGTGTTGGCCGTGAGCGGGAATGGAACTCGGGTCGCCGCGTTGGTAGCGCAGCGCAGTGCTAACCGCTGCACCACCGCTCCCCACACACACACAGCTACACACACTCACACACACTCACACACACACTCACTCACACACTCACACACACACAGCTACACACATACACTCACTCACACACACTCACTCACACACTCACACACTCACTCACACACTCACTCACTCACACACTAACAGACACACACAACAACAACAACAACCGCCATTCGCCACTAAGTGGCGGTGACGTCACCACGACGCTTGTGCCAGGCTATGTGCACCCTGAGGCCACGTGAAGTGTCGAACACCCGCTGGCAGGAGGTCACGGGGCAGACCCAGGTGCCACGGGTCGACTGACTGAGATGACTGGCTGATGCACCACCTGTGCCCCCTACTGTGCCAACCTGCTGTGCTTTAGCCACCCGGCGCTCCGCTCGTTGTTCTGAGCGTCGCTCCTCCGCCCTCCGTTTCTGTTGGAGGGCGACTGCCTCCAACTGCCCAGTAGCATCCTTCACGAGCCTCCTCCACAGAGGCCGATCTTGACACCGCTGGTACCAGTCATCGGCAAGTCCACTCAGCTCCACGTCCTCCTGTACCACATCACTCCATCTCTTCTCTAGCCCGTGCCGCGCCCGCTTAGCCCCCTCAATCCGGCCGAACAAAAGCTGTTTCGGCATGCGTTGGCTGGGCATGCGGGCTACATGACCCAGCCATCGCAGCCTTGCCCGCCGGAGGAGCTCACCGATGGGACCTTGCCCAGATCTTTCAAGGATTTGTGAGCTCCTCACACAATCCAGTCTGGTTAAACCCAGGATGGATCGTAGGCAGGCCAGCCTAAATGTTTCTAACCGGCGAAGATGTTCCATTAGGGGGGTCCACGTTTCGCAAGCGTAGAGAAGGGAGGGAATGACCGTGGCCGAGAAGACCTGAAGCTTAGTGCGGAGCGACAGACCAGGTAGCTTCCACACAGCGTTACGCAACCGATGAAAAGATATTGCCGCTCGACTGATTCGGAGTGAGACCTCTGCTGTTAAACTGGAGCCAGTCATAAAACACTGCCCAGGTATGGGAAACTCTCCACTCTCTCCACAACTGCCCCATCACCGATTGGGAGTTGTGGGGGTGTTGTGTCCGATGGTACAAAATACCCAGGCAGGTGCTTAGTTTTGGTGGGGCTGATGGTAAGGCCCCACCTCTTAGTGGCACGCTCCAGTCTCAGCAGCAGCATCTCCAACTCCTCCTCTGAATGAGCAGCTATTACCAAATCATCAGCATACATAACGTGGTTGACCAATAGGGAGCCATCCCTTGACCGCACCCGGGCATCGATCAGCCTCCCATTATATCTGTACCATATGGAGATTCCCCCGGTACAGCTATTGAAGGCTTCACGAACTACGTGGTCAAAATAGATGTTAAATAATGTGGGAGCCAGAGGACATCCCTGTCGCACCCCAAGGTGTACAGGGAATGGCTCTGACTCCCGGCAACGTAGTTTTACCCAGGCCCGCTCACCATCATGAAGGTCCTTAATGATCGTGAGCAGAGGGTCAGGTACTCCAAAACCACGAAGAACAACCCAGAGCCCAGGCCTACTGATGGTATCATAGGCCTTGACCAGGTCAATAAAGCAGAGATATAGGTCTTGTTAGAATTCCCTACACCTCTGCTGTAGCAGACGGACAGAAAATATGGCATCTGTGCAGGACCGCCCTTTCCTGAAACCGCATTGGGGCTCTGCAAGCCTCTCCTCAGCGTGCCTGGCAAGGCGATGCTGAATAATCCTTGCCAGGACCTTTCCCGGCACACTGAGGAGTGAGATGCCCCTGTAGTTGTTACAGTCTGTGCGGTCCCCCTTCTTAAAAAGGGGGACCACCAGGGCATCCTTCCAATCCTGCGGAACCCGTCCAGTGGTCCAGACTGTTGTTATGATGTCATATAGGGCAGTCTGTGCACAAACACCACCCTCCCTCAGCATTTCGCTTGGGAGATCATCTCTGCCCGCTGCCTTTCCTGGTCTCAGACTCCGGATTGCCTTCAGTACTTCCTCAACAGATGGCACCTCAGCCAGCCACTCACAACACTAACACACACACACTAACACACACACACTCACACACACATACACTAACACACACTCCCTCACTAACATACACACACACTAACACACACACACACACACTAAAACAGACACACACTAACACACACACACTAACACACTCACACACTAACAGACACACACACACACACTCACACAATAACACACTAACTCACACACTAACAGACACACACTAACACTCACACACACTAACACACTAACACACACACTAACACACACTAACAGACACACACACACTAACAGACACACACTAACACACTAACACACACTAACAAACACACTAACACACTAACTCACTCCCTCACTAACAGACACACACACACAACCACTAACACACTCCCACACTAACAGATACACACACACACACTCTCTTATACACTCACACACACACACTAACACACACACACTAACACACTAATTCACTCCCTCACTAACAGACAAAGACAAAGATAAAGATCCCCCGTATAGCCTTAACAGACTGTAGGGGCAAGTGCTGTTAGCGAGCACCTATGAAGGGCGGAACGGTACACGAGGGGGTGGGTGGCCAGCACCACGCCCGACCGCCTTTGTCTCCCTAGTGGCAATGTCTACACACCGCACTAGGTACTCATTTGAGGCTGAGTCGACCTAGGGGAGGCCCGGGACCGGTTCAGATAATCGTCACTGGTGTTGGCCGTGAGCGGGAATCGAACCCGGGTCGCCAGGTTCATAGCGCAGCGCGCTAACCGCTACACTATCGCTCCCCACTAACAGACACACACACACTAACACACACACAAACACACACACTAACACACTAACAGACACACACACTAACACACTAACAGACACACACTAACACACCCACTAACAAACTAACACACCCTCCCTCACTAACAGACAACCACACACTAACACACAAACTAACATACACTCACACACTAACACACTCACACAGTAACAGACACACACACACACACTAACACACACACACACTAACAGACACACACACACTAACAAACACACTAACTCACTCCCTCACTAACAGACACACACACACCCACTAACACACTCCCACACTAACAGACACACACACACACTCTCTTACACACTCACACACACTAACACACACACTAACAGACACACTAACACACTAATTCACTCCCTCACTAACAGACACACACACACCCACTAACACACTCCCACACTAACAGACACACACACACTCTCTTACACACTCACACACACTAACACACACACAAAAACACACACACTAACACACTAACACACCCACTAACACACTAACACACACCCACTAACACACACTCCCTCACTAACAGACAACCACACACTAACACACAAACTAACACACACTCACACACTAACACACTCACACAGTAACAGACACACACACACACTCACACACACACTAACACACACACACTAACAGACACACACACTTACACACTAACACACACTAACAAACACACTAACACACTAACTCACTCCCTCACTAACAGACACACACACACCCACTAACACACTAACAGACACACACACACACTCTCTTACACACTCACACACACTAACACACACACACTAACAGACACACTAACACACTAATTTACTCCCTCACTAACAGACACACACACACACTAACACACACACCCACTAACACACACAGACACACACTAATACACACACTAACACACTAACAGACACACACACACTCACACACACACTAACAGACACACACACCCACTAACACACACACACACACTAACACACACACTAACAGACGCACATACACTAACACACACACTAACAGACACACACTAGCACACCCACTAACACACTAACACACACCCACTAACACACACTCCCTCACTAACAGACACACACACACACACTAACAGACACACACACACACTAACAGACACACACTAACAGATACACTCACCCACTAACACACACACACACACTAACACACTCACACACATACACTAACACACTAACACACACTAACACACACTAACACACACACACACTAACAGACACACACACTAACACACTAACACACACACACTAACACACACTAACACACTAACACACACACACACTAACACACACTCACACACACACTCACCCACTAACACACACACACACACACACTAACACACTAACACACACTAACACACACACTAACACACTAACAGACACACACACACACACTCACACACACACTCACACACACTAACACACTCACACACTAACACACACACTAACACACACACACACTAACACACACTAACACACACTAACACACACTAACACACACACACACTAACACACTCACACACACACTAACACACTAACACACACACTAACACACTAACAGACACACACACACACACTAACAGACACACACACACACACTAACAGACACACTCACCCACTAACACACACACACACTAACAGACACACACTAACACACTCACACACTCACCCACTAACACACACACACTAACACACTAACACACACTAACACACACACTAACACACACTAACACACACTAACACACTCACACACACACACACTAACACACACTAACACACCCACTAACACACACTAACACACACACTAACACACACACACACACTAACACACTCACACACACACACACTAACACACACACACAGAGGCGGTGCCCGTGTCGGGACTCGAACCCAGGTCTCCCCCCCTCTCCCTCCGGCGCTGTGCGTCACGGGGAGGCGAGCCCGAGATCACGTGAGTGCCCCTCACCTCGCCGGCCGCAAGGCATGATGGGACGCCGGGCGGCTGCAGTGCATCCTGGGACAGGCTCAGAGCCCGCATCCTCAGCTCCAGGGGCATTCTGGGTACCTTGGGAACACGTGACGTGACCTGCAATGCGTGACGGGGCGGCACACGCACGCACGCATCTGCATCATCAGCAGCAGCACCATAATCCCCACCACCATCACCACCACCACCACCATCATCACCACCACCATCATCACCATCTCCACCATCACCATCCCCACCATCACCACCACCACCACCAGCACCACCATCATCATCACCACCATCACCACCACCATCACCACCATCACCACCACCACCATCACCACCATCACTGCCACCACCACCACCACCATCACCACCATCACTACCACCATCACCACCACCAACACCACCACCATCACCACCACCATCACTGCCATCACTGCCACCAACACCACCACCATCACCACCATCACCACCATCACCACCACCACCATCACCACCACCACCATCACCACCACCATCACCACCACCACCACCATCACCACCACCACCACCATCACCACCATCACCATCACCACCATCACCACCACCATTACCACCACCACGACCACCACCACCATCACCACCACCACCACCATCACCACCACCACCATCACCATCACCACCATCACCACCACCATTACCACCACCACGACCACCATCACCATCACCACCACCACCACCACCATCACCACCACCATCACCACCATCACCACCACCACCACCACCATCAGCACCACCACCACCATCACCACCACCACCACCATCATCACCACCACCACCACCACCATCATCACCACCACCACCACCATCACCACCACCACCACCACCACCATCACCACCACCACCACCATCGTCGTCGCCGTTCAGTCACCAGGCGGTGAGACCGGCGCGGCACGGTGAGACGGCGGAGCGGAGCGTCCCCGATGTCGGCGCCCCACGTCAGCCGCAGCTGCTTCAGGGCACCGGCGGCACCGTCACCGTCACCGTCACCGCCACCGTCGGCACGGCACGGCGCTGTCGGCGGCCTCACGGCGTTGCCGCACAGCCGCACCTCGCGAAGGCTCGGGAGCAGCAGCAGCCCCAGAAGATGCTCGTAGTCACAGATCTGGGGCGGCACGGACACAGCCGCCCCCCGTGACAACCCCCAACGCACCGCCGGGGCAAGCGGCGACGCCCGCGATGGCCACCGCGCCCGGCCGCCTTTGTCTCCCCAAGCGGCGATGTTTGCTACGGCCACCGCCGCCACGCCGGGTAACTCGTCTGATGCCGAGTCGACCGAGGTTGAGGCTCAGGACCGGTTCAGATAATCGTCACCGGTGTTGGTGGCCGTGAGCACGCAACAACAACAACAACACCACAACAACAACAACAACCGCCATTCGCCACTAAGCGGCGGTGACGTCACCACGACGCTTGTGCCAGGCTAGGTGCACGTTGAGGCACCCACGTGAAGTGTCGAACGCCCGCTGGCAGGAGGTCACTGGGCAGACCCAGCAGGTGCCACGGGTCGACTGACTGAGATTACTGAGATGACTGGCTGATGCACCACCTGTGCCCCCTACTGTGCCAACCTGCTGTGCTTTAGCCACCCGGCGCTCCGCTCGTTGTTGTGAGCGTCGCTCCTCCGCCCTCCGTTGTTGTTGGAGGGCGACTGCCTCCAACTGCCCAGTAGCATCCTTCACGAGCCTCCTCCACAAAGGCCGATCTTGACACCGCTGGTACCAGTCATCGGCAAGTCCACTCAGCTCCACATCCTCCTGTACCACATCACTCCATCTCTTTTCTAGCCCGTGCCTCCTGTACCACGTCACTCCATCTCTTCTCTAGCCCGTGCCGCGCCCGTTTAGCCCCCTCGATCCGGCTGAACAAAAGCTGTTTCGGCATGCGGTGGCTGGGCATGCGGGCTACGTGACCCAGCCAACGCAGCCTTGCCCGCCGGAGGAGCTCACCGATGGGACTTTGTGCCCAGATCTTTCAAGGATTTGTGAGCTCCTCACACAATCCAGCCTGCGGGTTAAACCCAGGATGGATCGTAGGCAGGCCAGCCTAAATGTTTCTAACTGGCGAAGATGTTCCATTAGGGGGGGGTCCACGTTTCGCAAGCGGTAGAGAAGGCAGGGAATGACCGGGGTGAGCGTACGCCGCTAGCAGCAGGGCCACCCCTTCAGACCCGGATCCTCGCCACCGGCAAACTCCTCGCCGCCAACTCACCCGGTTGTCAGAGAGGTCCAGAGAAGTCAGCTGGGGGAAGGGAACGGCGGCGGCAGGACGCTGAGCGGGACGGTGATCCGGACGGTGAGCGGGACGCTGAGCGGGACGGTGAGCGGGACGGTGAGCGGGACGGTGAGCGGGACGGTGAGCGGGACGGTGAGCGGGACGGTGAGCGGGACGGTGAGCGGGACCGTGAGGATCTCCACTCTCACCTCCTCCTGGCTCTCCCTCCTCCTCCTCCTCCTCCTCATCCTCCACCGCCTCGCTCCACCACCCCCGACGCTCTCCTCCATCGAGGCTCACCGGCTCCTCTCCCAGCTCCTCCCCTCCCGTCTCCTCGTCGCCCGGCACCTCGTCGCCCGGCACCTCGTCGCCCGGCACCTCGTCGCCCGGCACCTCGTCGCCCGGCTCCACGGGCTTCAGGAGTGGGATGCGCGTCACTCCGTTCCCGCTCAGGTCGAGCCTCCGCAGCCTGCGGTCGTGCCGGTCGCGGCAACGGGCGGAGGAGGAGGAGGGAGGAGGTGGAGGAGGTGGTGGAGGAGGTGGTGGAGGAGGAGGTGGAGGAGGTGGAGAAGGAGGTGGAGGAGGTGGAGGAGGAGGTGGAGGAGGTGGTGGAGGAGGAGGTGGAGGAGGAGGTGGAGGAGGTGGAGGAGGTGGTGGAGGTGGAGGAGGAAGTGGAGGTGGAGGAGGAGGTGGAGGAGGAAGTGGAGGAGGAGGTGGAGGAGGAGGGGGAGGAGGTGGAGGAGAAGGGAGGAGGAGGTGGAGGAGGTGGAGGAGGTGGTGGAGGTGGAGGAAGTGGAGGAGGAGGTGGAGGAGGTGGTGGAGGTGGAGGAGGTGGAGGAGGAAGTGGAGGAGGAGGTGGAGGAGGTGGAGGAGGAGGGAGGAGGAGGTGGAGGAGGAAGTGGAGGAGGAGGTGGAGGAGGAGGGGGAGGAGGTGGAGGAGGAGGGAGGAGGAGGTGGAGGAGGAAGTGGAGGAGGAGGTGGAGGAGGGAGGAGGAGGTGGAGGAGGAGGTGGAGGAGGAGGAGGTGGTGGAGGAGGAGGTGGAGGAGGGAGGTGGAGGAGGAAGTGGAGGAGGAGGTGGAGGAGGGAGGAGGAGGTGGAGGAGGAGGTGGAGGAAGTGGAGGAGGAGGTGGAGGTGGAGGCGGGAGAGGCGATGCTGGCACCACGCTCGCAACCGGGGAGGGCCTGGGAACGACTCCTCACCCGGGAGCGGAATTCACTCTGTGTGTGTGTGTGTGTCTGTGTGTGTGTGTGTCTGTGTGTGTATCTGTGTGTGTGTTGTGGGGAGCGATAGTGTAGCGGTTAGCGCGTTGCGCTATGAACCTGGCGACCCGGGTTCGATTCCCGCTCACGGCCAACACCAGTGACGATTTTCTGAACCGGTCCCGGGCTTCCCCTAGGTCGACTCAGCCTCAAATGAGTACCTGGTGCGGTGTGTAAACATTGCCACTGGGGAGACAAAGGCGGTCGGGCGTGGTGCTGGCCACCCACCCCCTCGTGTACCGTTCCGGCCTTCATAGGTGCTCGCTAACAGCACTTGCCCCTACAGTCTGTTAAGGCTATATGGGGGATCTTTGTCTTATCTTTGTATCTGTGTGTGTATCTGTGTGTGTCTCTGTGTTTGTGTGTATCTGTGTGTGTGTCTGTGTGTCTGTGTGTGTGTGTCTGTGTGTGTGCCTATGTCTGTGTGTGTCTGTGTGTGTGTGTCTGTGTGTGTGTCTGTGTGTCTGTGTGTGTGTGTGTGTGTGTGTCTGTGTGTGTGCCTATGTCTGTGTGTGTCTGTGTGTGTGTGTCTGTGTCCGGCAAAACAACCCCCTACCTCCTCGCGGTGCCGGACGGGCAACTCTGTCGTGGACAGTGCTGTGGGGGGAGTTCCAATTTTGATTGGCTCCTCCCCTCATGGCATATGTGTCCACCACAGGGGCTAAACGGGGGCTCTGGACGGGTGCGAGGGGCTGGTAACCCCTCCACCTTCAATTAATTACCACAAAACCACGAATTAAAGTGAAATATGTAACAACTAAGCTTGTGCCGGAGGCCCCGGGGGGCCAGGCGTCTATGACGTCTCCTGGCCAAACCCCAATTGGCGGAGCCAGGAGATTGAATACCTACCCTCGGGGCTACTCCAGAAACAACGAAAAGCCACTACGGGTGGCCACGTGGAATGTTCGAACGCTCACTGCAGAGGAGAGGCTACCACTCCTCTGTCGGGAGCTGGACCGGTACCGCCTGGATCTATGCGGCATTCAGGAGGTCCGGTGGACCGGCTCTGGCTCCTGCCACCATGAGGGGTGGACAGTCCTCTACTCGGGGCAGCAGACTGCCAAACAACAGGGTGTGGGTCTTCTTTTGAACAAAAGAATGAAGGGGGCGTGGGAGCGTGGCGGTGAGGTGTGGGAAGCTGTAAGCCCCAGGCTACTTTGGGCTCGCCTTCCCATCAACCGGAGGCGAGGAATGGTGGTCGTGGTTACTTATGCCCCCACCGAAGATGAACATCCGTGGAGGGATGCAGGCAAAGCCGATGAGTCAGATGCCTTCTATGACCTCCTGTCACAGGTGCTGGCTAAAGTGGCCCCTCGGGATAGAGTCATCATGTTGGGTGACTTCAATGCCCGAGTTGGTCATGATACTGGCACCTGGTCTGGAGTGATTGGAGGGCATGGGCCAGATCAGCTCAATAACAACGGTAGGAGGCTGCTAGATTTTTGTGCAGCCCATGGGCTTGTAATTACCAACACGCTGTTCCGGCATCGGCGCATCCACACAACATCATGGATGCATGCCGGGTCCAAGCAAGAACATCTGCTGGACTACATAGTGACGGACCAGCGAATGCGAGCCCATGTCCTTGACACCAGGACCTACCGTGGAGCTGATCTGCCCTCTGACCATCGACTAGTCATCTGTAAGATGCGCCTGCCATTCTTCCACTCCGGTGGTGGGTGTACACCCAGGACCCCATTCCAACCTAAAGTGGCCTGGTCTCAGTTATCTGATGAAAGTTGCAAGCGAGAATTTCATCATCGCTTGCGGCTGGGATTGGCATCGTCCCCGACTCCTCCTGATGTCGAGGGTAAATGGGCGAGGTTTAGGACTGTGACTCATGCAGCTGCATTGGCTGCTTTGGGTACGCGGTCCAGACCTCCCCAGACACCCTGGATGACAGAGGAGTTGTTCAGGATGGTTGAGAAAAAGCGACAGGCCCACTGTCATCGGCTACAGAATCCCACGTCAGAGAATGAGGAGGCTTACCGCAGCCTTCGCTCGGAGGTTCGGAGAGCCGTGAGGCGCTGCAAGGATGGGTGGTGGTCGCGGGTTGCTGAGGAGATGGAGTCTGCCTCAGTGGCCCGTGATCACAAATCGCTATTTAACTCCATCAAAAAAGTAACCTGCAGCGCCACACCTATTACCATCATTAGGGGAAAAAACGGTGATCCAATTTCCGACCCCCAGGAACAGGTTCGCAGATTTGCTGAGCATTTCTGTGAGGTCCTGGGGGAGGGAAAATCCCACAGCCAGGAAAACATCGTGGCACAAGGTGAGGATGACCCTGCTGAGGCTGCGGTGCCTCAAATATTGGATGAAGTCACCCCCTGTGAGTGGCTGGCTGAGGTGCCATCTGCTGAGGAAGTATTGAAGGCGATCCGGAGTCTGAGACCAGGAAAGGCAGCGGGCAGAGATGATCTCCCAAGCGAAATGCTGAGGGAGGGTGGCGTTTGTGCACAGACTGCCCTATATGACATCATAACAACAGTCTGGACCACTGGACGGGTTCCGCAGGATTGGAAGGATGCCCTGGTGGTCCCCCTTTTTAAGAAGGGGGACCGCACAGACTGTAACAACTACAGGGGCATCTCACTCCTCAGTGTGCCGGGAAAGGTCCTGGCAAGGATTATTCAGCATCGCCTTGCCAGGCACGCTGAGGAGAGGCTTGCGGAGCCCCAATGCGGTTTCAGGAAAGGGCGGTCCTGCACAGATGCCATATTTTCTGTCCGTCTGCTACAGCAGAGGTGTAGGGAATTCCAACAAGACCTACATCTCTGCTTTATTGACCTGGTCAAGGCCTATGATACCATCAGTAGGCCTGGGCTCTGGGTCGTTCTTCGTGCTTTTGGAGTACCTGACCCTCTGCTCACGATCATTAAGGACCTTCATGATGGTGAGCGGGCCCGGGTAAAACTACGTGGCCGGGAGTCAGAGCCATTCCCTGTACACCTTGGGGTGCGACAGGGATGTCCTCTGGCTCCCACATTATTTAACATCTATTTTGACCACGTAGTTCGTGAAGCCTTCAATAGCTGTACCGGGGGAATCTCCATATGGTACAGATATAATGGGAGGCTAATCGATGCCCGGGTGCGGTCAAGGGATGGCTCCCTATTGCTCAACCACGTTATGTATGCTGATGACTTGGTAATAGCTGCTCAGTCAGAGGAGGAGTTGGAGACGCTGCTGCTGAGACTGGAGCGTGCCACTAAGAGGTGGGGCCTTACCATCAGCCCCACCAAAACTAAGCACCTGCCTGGGTATTTTGTACCATCGGACACTCCACCCCCACAACTCCCAATCGGTGATGGGGCAGTTGTGGAGAGAGTGGAGAGTTTCCCATACCTGGGCAGTGTGCTTATGACTGGCTCCAGTTTAACAGCAGAGGTCTCACTCCGAATCAGTCGAGCGGCAATATCTTTTCATCGGTTGCGTAACGCTGTGTGGAAGCTACCTGGTCTGTCGCTCCGCACTAAGCTTCAGGTCTTCTCGGCCACGGTCATTCCCTCCCTTCTCTACGCTTGCGAAACGTGGACCCCCCTAATGGAACATCTTCGCCGGTTAGAAACATTTAGGCTGACCTGCCTACGATCCATCCTGGGTTTAACCAGACTGGATTGTGTGAGGAGCTCACAAATCCTTGAAAGATCTGGGCAGGGTCCCATCGGTGAGCTCCTCCGGCAGGCAAGGCTGCGATGGCTGGGTCATGTAGCCCGCATGCCCAGCCACCGCATGCCGAAACAGCTTTTGTTTGGCCGGATTGAGGGGGCTAAGCGGGCGCGGCACGGGCTAGAGAAGAGATGGAGTGATGTGGTACAGGAGGACGTGGAGCTGAGTGGACTTGCCGATGACTGGTACCAGCGGTGTCAAGATCGGCCTCTGTGGAGGAGGCTCGTGAAGGATGCTACTGGGCAGTTGGAGGCAGTCGCCCTCCAACAACAACGGAGGGCGGAGGAGCGACGCTCACAACAGCGAGCGGAGCGCCGGGTGGCTAAAGCACAGCAGGTTGGCACAGTAGGGGGCACAGGTGGTGCATCAGCCAGTCATCTCAGTCAGTCGACCCGTGGCACCTGGGTCTGCCCCGTGACCTCCTGCCAGCGGGCGTTCGACACTTCACGTGGCCTCAGGGTGCACATAGCCTGGCACAAGCGTCGTGGTGACGTCACCGCCACTTAGTGGCGAATGGCGGCGGTTGTTGTTGTTGTTGTTGTCTGTGTTTAATTCGTGGTTTCATGTCTCTCTGTGACACGAAACAGTCCTCTACTCGGGGCAGCAGACTGCCAAACAACAGGGTGTGGGTCTTCTTTTGAACAAAAGAATGAAGGGGGCGTGGGAGCGTGGCGGTGAGGTGTGGGAAGCTGTAAGCCCCAGGCTACTTTGGGCTCGCCTTCCCATCAACCGGAGGCGAGGAATGGTGGTCGTGGTTACTTATGCCCCCACCGAAGATGAACATCCGTGGAGGGATGCAGGCAAAGCCGATGAGTCAGATGCCTTATATGACCTCCTGTCACAGGTGCTGGCTAAAGTGGCCCCTCGGGATAGAGTCATCATGTTGGGTGACTTCAATGCCCGAGTTGGTCATGATACTGGCACCTGGTCTGGAGTGATTGGAGGGCATGGGCCAGATCAGCTCAATAACAACGGTAGGAGGCTGCTAGATTTTTGTGCAGCCCATGGGCTTGTAATTACCAACACGCTGTTCCGGCATCGGCGCATCCACACAACATCATGGATGCATGCCGGGTCCAAGCAAGAACATCTGCTGGACTACATAGTGACGGACCAGCGAAAGCGAGCCCATGTCCTTGACACCAGGACCTACCGTGGAGCTGATCTGCCCTCTGACCATCGACTAGTCATCTGTAAGATGCGCCTGCCATTCTTCCACTCCGGTGGTGGGTGTACACCCAGGACCCCATTCCAACATAAAGTGGCCTGGTCTCAGTTATCTGATGAAAGTTGCAAGCGAGAATTTCATCATCGCTTGCAGCTGGGATTGGCATCGTCCCCGACTCCTCCTGATGTCGAGGGTAAATGGGCGAGGTTTAGGACTGTGACTCATGCAGCTGCAAAGGCTGCTTTGGGTACGCGGTCCAGACCTCCCCAGAGACCCTGGCTGACAGAGGAGGTGTTCAGGATGGTTGAGAAAAAGCGACAGGCCCACTGTCATCGGCTACAGAATCCCACGTCAGAGAATGAGGAGGCTTACCGCAGCCTTCGCTCGGAGGTTCGGAGAGCCGTGAGGCGCTGCAAGGATGGGTGGTGGTCGCGGGTTGCTGAGGAGATGGAGTTTGCCTCAGTGGCCTGTGATCACAAATCTCTATTTAACTCCATCAAAAAAGTAACCTGCAGCGCCAGTCATCTCAGTCAGTCGACCCGTGGCACCTGGGTCTGCCCCGTGACCTCCTGCCAGCGGGCGTTCGACACTCCACGTGGCCTCAAGGTGCACATGTCCTGGCACAAGCGTCGTGGTGACGTCACCGCCACTTAGTGGCGAATGGCGGTTGTTTGTTGTTGTGAGTGACTGAGTGTGAGTGACTGAGTGACTGAGTGTGAGTGAGTGTGAGTGACTGAGTGAGTGATTGAGTGAGTGTGAGTGACTGAGTGACTGAGTGTGAGTGACTGAGTGAGTGACTGAGTGAGTGTGAGTGACTGAGTGAGTGACTGAGTTAGTGGGTGACTGAGTGACTGACTGAGTGACTGACTGACTGAGTGACTGACTGACTGAGTGACTGACTGAGTGAGTGACTGACTGAGTGAGTGACTGACTGAGTGAGTGAGTGACTGAGTGACCGACTAAGTGAGTGTGAGTGAGAGTGAGTGAGTGACTGACTGACTGAGTGAGTCACTGACTGACTGAGTGACTGACTGACTGAGTGAGTGACTGAGTGACCGACTAAGTGAGTGTGAGTGACTGAGTGAGTGAGTGACTGACTGAGTGAGTGAGTGACTGAGTGAGTCACTGACTGACTGAGTGACTGACTGACTGAGTGAGTGACTGAGTGACCGACTAAGTGAGTGTGAGTGACTGAGCGAGCGTAGACGGTGTGCCGGTGGGTGGCATCGCCTACCTGGCTAGGCTGGCGAGGGCTGCAAATGCCTGCGGCTCGCTCAGCCGATTCCCGTCCAGGAACAGCTCCTCCAGAGCCGCGAACCTCGCCCTGGGAGCACGTGGGCACCGCACAAAGACAAAGCTGCCCCGGGTAGCCCACACGCGGTGCTGTCGGGGCCAAGTGCTGTCAGTAGCGAGACGGCGCTCGCGAAGGCCGGAACGGACCCAACTTTGTCTCCCCCCAGGGGCGTCTCTGAGTACGGGTCTCTATGAGTCTCCATGGATCTATGTGGGTCTCTATGAGTCGGGGTCTCTGTGGGTCTCTGTGGGTCTTTGTAGATTTCTGAGTGTCTCTGTGGGTCTCTATGATTCTATATGGGTCTCCATGGATCTCTGTGGGTCTCTATGAGTCGGGGTCTCTGTGGGTCTCTGTGGGTCTTTGTAGATTTCTGAGTGTCTCTGTGGGTCTCTATGATTCTATATGGGACTCTGGATCTCTGCGGGTCTCTATGAGTATGGGTCTCTGTGGGTCTCTCTGATTCTATATGGGTCTCCATGGATCTCTGTGGGTCTCTATGAGTCGGGGTCTCTGTGGGTCTTTGTAGATTTCTGAGTGTCTCTGTGGGTCTCTATGATTATATATGGGTCTATGGATCTCTGCGGGTCTCTATGAGTTTGGGTGTCTGTGGGTCTCTGTGGGTCTTTGTAGATTTCTGAGTGTCTCTGTGGGTCTCTGTGGGTCTCTATGATTCTATATGGGTCTCCATGGATCTCTGCGGGTCTCTATGAGTCGGGGTCTCTGTGGGTCTCTGTGGGTCTTTGTAGATTTCTGAGTGTCTCTGTGAGCCTCTGTATATTTCTGAGTGTCTCTGTGGGTTTCTATGATTCTATATGGGTCTCTATGAGTCGGGGTCTCTGTGGGTCTTTGTAGATTTCTGAGTGTCTCTGTGGGTCTCTATGATTCTACATGGGTCTCTGGATCTCTGCGGGTCTCTATGAGTATGGGTCTCTGTGGGTCTCTGTCTCTCTATGAGTCTGTCATACATTTCCACGTGATGATGATGAAGATGAGCCTTCACTTGGTGTGAGCTGCTTTCGTTCGTGACAGCCTTCACTGCCTGTCGAAAATAAAAAAAATTAAATGGTTTCTAGTTTTAGGAACTACTACTCACCGACAGCTCTTGCCCCAGGAGACCATTGTCTGTGTCCACTGGGGAGACAAAGGCGGCCGGGCGTGGTGCTGGTAGCCACCCACCCCCTCGTGTGCCACAGTGCCGGTAGCCTTGGTAAGTAGCTGCTGCTACTAACAGCACTTGTCCCAGCAGTCTGTAGAGGCTACACAGGGGACCTTTGTCTGTGTCTACCTTCATAGGTGCTGCTGCTACTTGTTACTAACAGCACTTGCCCCAGCAGTCTGTAGAGGCTACACGGGGGACCTTTGTCTGTGTCTACCTTCATAGGTGCTGCTGCTACTCGCTACTAACAGCACTTGCCCCAGCAGTCTGTAGAGGCTACACGGGGGACCTTTGTCTGTGTCTACCTTCATAGCTGCTGCTGCTACTCGCTACTAACAGCACTTGCCCCAGCAGTCTGTTGAGGCTACACGGGGGACCTTTGTCTGTGTCTACCTTCATAGGTGCTGCTGCTACTCGCTACTAACAGCACTTGCCCCAGCAGTCTGTAGAGGCTACACGGGGGACCTTTGTCTGTGTCTACCTTCATAGGTGCTGCTGCTACTCGCTACTAACAGCACTTGCCCCAACAGTCTGTAGAGGCTACACGGGGGATCTTTGTCTGTGTCTACCTTCATAGCTGCTGCTACTCGCTACTAACAGCACTTGCCCCAGCAGTCTGTTGAGGCTACACAGGGGACCTTTGTCTGTGTCTACCTTCATAGCTGCTGCTACTCGCTACTAACAGCACTTGCCCTTACAGCCTGTAGGGGCTACACGGGGGACCTTTGTCTGTGTCTAACTTCATAGGCGCTGCTGCTACTCGCTACTAACAGCACTTGCCCCTACATTCTGTAGAGGCTACACGGGGGACCTTTGTCTGTGTCTACCTTCATAGCTGCTGCTGCTACTCGCTACTAACAGCACTTGCCCCAGCAGTCTGTAGAGGCTACACGGGGGACCTTTGTCTGTGTCGACCTTCATAGGTGCTGCTGCTACTCGCTACCAACAGCACTTGTCCCAGCAGTCTGTAGAAGCTACACGGGGGATCTTTGTCTGTGTCTACCTTCATAGGTGCTGCTGCTACTCGCTACTATCAGCACTTGCCCCAGCAGTCTGTCGAGGCTACACGGGGGACCTTTGTCTGTGTCTGTGTGTCTGAGTGTACCACAGCAGAGGTCTCACTCCGAATCAGTCGAGCGGCAATATCTTTTCATCGGTTGCGTAACGCTGTGTGGAAGCTACCTGGTCTGTCGCTCCGCACTAAGCTTCAGGTCTTCTCGGCCACGGTCATTCCCTCCCTTCTCTACGCTTGCGAAACGTGGACCCCCCTAATGGAACATCTTCGCCGGTTAGAAACATTTAGGCTGACCTGCCTACGATCCATCCTGGGTTTAACCAGACTGGATTGTGTGAGGAGCTCACAAATCCTTGAAAGATCTGGGCAGGGTCCCATCGGTGAGCTCCTCCGGCAGGCAAGGCTGCGATGGCTGGGTCATGTAGCCCGCATGCCCAGCCACCGCATGCCGAAACAGCTTTTGTTTGGCCGGATTGAGGGGGCTAAGCGGGCGCGGCACGGGCTAGAGAAGAGATGGAGTGATGTGGTACAGGAGGACGTGGAGCTGAGTGGACTTGCCGATGACTGGTACCAGCGGTGTCAAGATCGGCCTCTGTGGAGGAGGCTCGTGAAGGATGCTACTGGGCAGTTGGAGGCAGTCGCCCTCCAACAACAACGGAGGGCGGAGGAGCGACGCTCACAACAGCGAGCGGAGCGCCGGGTGGCTAAAGCACAGCAGGTTGGCACAGTAGGGGGCACAGGTGGTGCATCAGCCAGTCATCTCAGTCAGTCGACCCGTGGCACCTGGGTCTGCCCCGTGACCTCCTGCCAGCGGGCGTTCGACACTTCACGTGGCCTCAGGGTGCACATAGCCTGGCACAAGCGTCGTGGTGACGTCACCGCCACTTAGTGGCGAATGGCGGCGGTTGTTGAGTGTACCACAGTACCCGGTCTCTGTGCACAGGCCCAAGTCTGCAGGGAGGGCCTCCAGGCCATTGCCAGACAGATGGAGCACACTGCAAGACACAGACAAAGATCCCCCGTGTAGTCTCAACAGACTGCTGGGGCAAGTGCTGTGAGTAGCGAGTAGCAGCACCTATGAAGGTAGACACAGACAAAGATCCCCCGTGTAGCCTCTACAGACTGCTGGGGCAAGTGCTGTGAGTAGCGAGTAGCAGCACCTGTGAAGGTAGACACAGACAAAGGTCCCCCGTGTAGCCTCTACAGACTGCTGGGGCAAGTGCTGTTAGTAGCGAGTAGCAGCAGCTATGAAGGCTACCGGCACTGTGGCACACGAGGGGGTGAGTGGCTACCAGCACCACGCCCGGCCGCCTTTGTCTCCCCCAGTGGCGATGTTTACTACACCACCACCGCTACACCAGGTACTCATTTGAGGCTGAGTCGACCTAGGCGAGGCCCAGGGACCGATTTAGATAATCGTCGCCGGTGTTGGCCGTGAGCGGGAATCGAACTAGGGTCGCCGGGTTCGTAGCGCAGCGTAGCGCTAACCGCTGCACCACCGCTCCCTAATCACACACAGACACACAGCTACACACACAGATAGACGCAAAGATCCCCCATATAGCCTTAACAGGCTGTACAGATAGACACACACACAGATAGACACACAGATAGACACACACAGATATACACACAGATAAACACACACAGATAGACACAGTCAGACACACAGATAGACACACACAAATAGACACACATAGTTAGATACACACACAGATAGACAAACACACACAGATAGACACACACACAGATAGACACAGACACACAGGTAGACACACACAGATAGATACACACATAGACACACAGATAGACAAACACAGATAGACACACACACAGACACACACACACCGATGGACACACACACATACAGATAGATAGACAACAACAACAACCGCCATTCGCCACTAAGTGGCGGTGACGTCACCACGACGCTTGTGCCAGGCTATGTGCACCCTGAGGCCACGTGAAGTGTCGAACGCCCGCTGGCAGGAGGTCACACATACACACACACACAGACACACACACAGACACACACACAGATAGGCAGACACAGACACAAAAAAGACAAAGATCCCCCATATAGCCTTAACAGACTGTAGGGGCAAGTGCTGTTAGTGAGCACCTATGAAGGCCGGAACGGTACACGAGGGGGTGGGTGGCCAACACCATGCCCGACCGCCTTTGTCTCCCCAGTGACGATGTTTACACACCACACCAGGTACTCATTTGAGGCTGAGTCGACCTAGGGGAGGCCCGGAACCGGTTCAGATAATCGTCACTGGTGTTGGCCGTGAGCGGGAATCGAACCCGGGTCACCAGGTTCATTGCGCAGCGTAGCGCTAACCGCTACACCCACCGCTCCCCACAGACACACACACAGACACACACACACACAGACACACACACACACAGACACACAGACAGACACACACACACAGAGACACACACACACACAGACACACAGACACACAGACAGACACACACACAGACACACGCACAGACAGACACACACACACAGATAGACACAGACACACAGACAGACACACACACACTCATGCAAACAAAGACAAAGATTCCCCATGTAACCTTTGTCTCCCACTGGGACAAAGGAAGGGATTTCGTAGGTGGAGGAGGGGGGGGGGGTACGCGGATGGGGGTCCCAGGGGGTCTCAGAGACTCCCAGGGGGTCCCAGGGGGATCCCAGGGGGGTCCCAGGAGGTGTTAGGGGGGGTCCCAGGGGGTCCCAGGGGGTCTCAGAGACTCTCAAGGGGTCCCAGGGGGTCCCAGGGGGGTCCCAGGGGGGTCCCAGAGACTCTCACCGGTTCCCAGGGGGTTCCAGGGGGTCCCAGGGGGGTCCCAGGGGGTCTCAGGGGGTCCCAGGGGGGTCCCAGGGGTTCCCAGGGGTTCCCAGGGGGTCCCAGGGGGTCCACGGGACTCACCGCAGGACAGGCAGCGCCGCCAGCGCCAGGACGTCGCGCTGGTCCAGCGCGTTGTAGGAGACGTCCAGCACCTGCAGCACGGACAACACAGATAACACAGATAGCACGGATAACACATATAGCACGGATAACACAGATAACACATAGAGCACATAGAGCACAGATAGCACATATAGTAAATATAGTACATATAACACATAGAGCACATATAGCACATAGAGCACATATAGCACATAGAGCACAGATAGCACATAGAGCACATATAGCACATAGAGCACAGATAGCACATAGAGCACAGATAGCACATAGAGCACAGATAGCACATAGAGCACAGATAGCACATAGAGCACAGATAACACATAGAGCACAGATAGCACATAGAGCACATATAGCACATAGAGCACAGATAGCACATAGAGCACAGATAGCACATAGAGCACAGATAGCACATAGAGCACAGATAGCACATAGAGCACATATAGCACATAGAGCACAGATAGCACATAGAGCACAGATAGCACATAGAGCACAGATAGCACATAGAGCACAGATAGCACAGATAGCACAGATAGCACAGATAACACATATAGCACATAGAGCACAGATAGCACAGATAACACATATAGCACATAGAGCACAGATAGCACAGATAACACATATAGCACATAGAGCACAGATAGCACAGATAACACATATAGCACATAGAGCACAGATAGCACATAGAGCACAGATAGCACATAGAGCACAGATAGCACAGACAACACATATAGCACATAGAGCACAGATAGCACATAGAGCACAGATAGCACATAGAGCACAGATAGCACATAGAGCACAGATAGCACATAGAGCACAGATAGCACAGATAGCACAGATAGCACAGATAACACATATAGCACATAGAGCACAGATAGCACAGATAACACATATAGCACATAGAGCACAGATAGCACAGATAACACATATAGCACATAGAGCACAGATAGCACATAGAGCACAGATAGCACATAGAGCACATATAGCACATAGAGCACAGATAGCACAGACAACACATATAGCACATAGAGCACAGATAGCACATAGAGCACAGATAGCACATAGAGCACAGATAGCACATAGAGCACAGATAGCACATAGAGCACAGATAGCACAGATAGCACAGATAGCACATAGAGCACAGATAGCACAGACAACACATATAGCACATAGAGCACAGATAGCACATAGAGCACAGATAACACATAGAGCACAGATAGCACATATAGCACAGATAGCACATAGAGCACAGATAGCACATAGAGCACAGATAGCACATAGAGCACAGATAACACATAGAGCACAGATAGCACAGACAACACATATAGCACATAGAGCACAGATAGCACATAGAGCACAGATAGCACATAGAGCACAGATAGCACATAGAGCACAGATAGCACATAGAGCACAGATAGCACAGATAGCACAGATAGCACATAGAGCACAGATAGCACAGACAACACATATAGCACATAGAGCACAGATAGCACATAGAGCACAGATAACACATAGAGCACAGATAGCACATATAGCACAGATAGCACATAGAGCACAGATAGCACATAGAGCACAGATAGCACATAGAGCACATATAGCACATAGAGCACATATAGCACATAGAGCACAGATAGCACATAGAGCACATATAGCACATAGAGCACAGATAGCACATAGAGCACAGATAGCACATAGAGCACAGATAGCACATAGAGCACAGATAGCACATAGAGCACAGATAGCACATAGAGCACAGATAGCACATAGAGCACAGATAGCACATAGAGCACAGATAGCACATAGAGCACAGATAGCACATAGAGCACAGATAGCACATAGAGCACAGATAGCACATAGAGCACAGATAGCACATAGAGCACAGATAACACAGATAGCACAGATAACACATATAGCACATAGAGCACAGATAGCACAGACAACACAGATAACACATATAGCACATAGAGCACGGATAGCCCAGATAACACCAGCAGCACAGACAACACAGACAGCACAGATAGCACAGACAACACAGACAACACAGATAACACAGACAACACAGATAACACAGACAACACAGACAACACAGATAGCACAAACAACACAGACAACACAGATAACACAGACAACACAGATAACACAGACAACACAGACAACACAGACAACACAGATAGCACAGACAACACAGACAACACAGACAACACAGACAACACAGACAGCACAGACAACACAGACAACACAGACAGCACAGATAGCACAGACAACACAGACAACACAGATAACACAGACAACACAGATAACACAGACAACACAGACAACACAGATAGCACAAACAACACAGACAACACAGATAACACAGACAACACAGATAACACAGACAACACAGACAACACAGACAACACAGATAGCACAGACAACACAGACAACACAGACAACACAGACAGCACAGACAACACAGACAACACAGACAACACAGATAGCACAGACAACACAGACAACACAGACAACACAGACAGCACAGACAACACAGATAGCACAGACAACACAGACAACACAGATAACACAGACAACACAGATAACACAGACAACACAGACAACACAGATAGCACAAACAACACAGACAACACAGATAACACAGACAACACAGACAACACAGATAACACAGACAACACAGACAACACAGACAACACAGATAGCACAGACAACACAGACAACACAGACAACACAGACAGCACAGACAACACAGACAACACAGATAGCACAGACAACACAGACAACACAGATAGCACAGACAACACAGACAACACAGACAACACAGACAGCACAGACAACACAGACAACACAGACAGCACAGACAACACAGACAGCACAGACAACACAGACAACACAGACAACACAGATAACACAGACAACACAGATAACACAAACAACACAGACAACACAGATAACACAGACAGCACAGACAACACAGACAACACAGATAACACAGATAACACAGACAACACAGACAACACAGATAACACAAACAACACAGACAACACAGACAACACAGACAGCACAGACAACACAGACAACACAGACAACACAGATAGCACAGACAACACAGACAACACAGACAGCACAGACAACACAGATAACACAGATAACACAGACAACACAGATAACACAGACAACACAGATAACACAAACAACACAGACAACACAGATAACACAGACAGCACAGACAACACAGACAACACAGATAACACAGACAACACAGACAACACAGACAACACAGATAGCACAGACAACACAGACAACACAGACAGCACAGATAACACAGACAACACAGATAACACAGATAACACAGACAACACAGATAACACAGACAACACAGATAACACAAACAACACAGACAACACAGACAACACAGACAGCACAGATAACACAGACAACACAGATAACACAGATAACACATACAACACAGATAACACAGACAACACAGATAACACAGACAGCACAGACAACACAGACAACACAGATAACACAGACAACACAGATAACACAAACAACACAGACAACACAGACAACACAGACAACACAGACAGCACAGACAACACAGACAACACAGACAACACAGATAACACAGACAACACAGACAACACAGACAACACAGACAACACAGATAGCACAGACAACACAGACAACACAGACAGCACAGATAACACAGACAACACAGACAACACAGACAACACAGATAGCACAGACAACACAGACAGCACAGACAACACAGACAACACAGACAACACAGACAACACAGATAGCACAGACAACACAGACAACACAGAGAGCACAGACAACACAGACAACACAGACAACACAGATAACACAGACAACACAGACAGCACAGACAACACAGACAGCACAGAAAACACAGATAGCACAGACAACACAGATAGCACAGACAACACAGACAGCACAGACAACACAGATAGCACAGACAACACAGACAACACAGACAGCACAGCGAGTGGGTGAGAAGGAGAGTGAGTGAATGAGTGAGCTAGTGGGTGAGTGAGTGAGTAGGTGAGTGAGCTAGCGGGTGAGAATGAGAGTGAGAGAGTGAGTGAGTGGGTGAGTGAGCTAGCGGGTGAGAAGGAGAGTGAGTGAGTGGGTGAGCTAGCGGGTGAGAAGGAGAGTGAGTGAGTGGGTGAGTGGGTGAGTGAGCTAGCGGGTGAGAAGGAGAGAGAGTGAGAGAGTGAGTGAGTGGGTGAGTGAGCTAGCGGGTGAGAAGGAGAGAGAGTGAGAGAGTGAGTGAGTGGGTGAGTGAGCTAGCGGGTGAGAAGGAGAGTGAGAGAGTGAGTGAGTGAGAAGGAAAGAGAGTGAGTGAGGAGAGAGAGTGAGTGAGAAGGAGACAGGGTGAGTGAGAAGGAGAATGAGTGAGTGAGTGAGCTAGCGGGTGAGAATGAGAGTGAGTGAGTGGGTGAGCTAGCGGGTGAGAATGAGAGTGAGTGAGTGGGTGAGTGAGTGAGTGAGCGAGGAGAGTGAGTGAGAAGGAGACAGGGTGAGCGAGAAGGAGAGTGAGTGAGTGGGTGAGTGAGCTAGTGGGTGAGTGAGAGAGTGAGTGAGTGAGTGGGTGAGTGAGCTAGTGGGTGAGTGAGAGAGTGAGTGAGTGAGTGGGTGAGCTAGTGGGTGAGTGAGAGAGTGAGAGAGTGAGTGAGTGAGTGGGTGAGTGAGAGAGTGGGTGAGTGGGTGAGTGAGTGAGTGAGAAGGAGAGTGAGTGAGTGGGTGAGTGGGTGAGCGGGCGAGCGGGAGGGTGAGCGTGCGAGTTGGGCTGAGTGTCGACCTGCAGGTGAGGGAAGTGGTGAGGAGCGAGACGAACGCCACGGAGAGAGTTGAGGGGCACCTCCAACTCCTGCAGTGCCGGAAAGGCAGCCCAGGGCCCTGCGAGAGGGGGGGCGAGCGGTGGGGGGGTGGAGGAGGGGGTGGGGGTGGAGGAGGGGGTGGAGGAGGGGGTGGAGGTGGGGGTGGAGGAGGGGGTGGAGGAGGGGGTGGGGGTGGGGTGGGGGTGGGGGTGGGGTGGGGGTGGAAGTGGGGGTGGGGGTGGAGGAGGGGGTGGGGGTGGAGGAGGTGGAGGAGGGGGTGGAGGTGGAGGAGGTGGAGGAGGGGGTGGAGGAGGAGGTGGAGGAGGGGGTGGAGGAGGGGTGGTGCAGCGGTGAGCTCACTCCGTCACAAACCCGGCACAGACGCTGAGCGTGATTCCCGCGTGAGATCCGAAGCGGTCCCCTGACCCTCCCCTAGGTCGACTCAGCCTCAACTCGTCGTACCCAGGGGAAGGCGGTTCCCTCCGGCCTTGACCAAGGCCACGCTGTCAAACGCGGCCAGGTCACTCTCGCTCACCTGCACACAACAACAACAACCACAACAACCACAACAACGCACAGTCAACAACAACACAGAGTCAACAACAACAACAACCACAACAACAACGCACAGTCAAAAACCACAACAACTCACAGTCAACAACAACAACCACAACAACGCACAGTCAACAACAACAACCACAACAACAACGCACAGTCAACAACAAACACAACAACACAGAGTCAACAACAACAACCACAACAACACAGAGTCAACAACAACAACAACCACAACAACAACGCACAGTCAAAAACCACAACAACTCACAGTCAACAACAACAACCACAACAACGCACAGTCAACAACAACAACAACCACAACAACGCACAGTCAACAACAACCACAACAACGCACAGTCAACAACAAACACAACGCAAGTCAACAACAACAACAAACACAACCACAACGCACAGTCAACAACAACAACCACCCACGCACAGTCAACAACAACAACAGCAACCCACGCACAGTTGTCAACGCGCTTGGACTACGCGCGGGTGGACGCCGTGCGGGTGGACGCCGCGCGGGTGGACGCCGTGCGGGTGGACTGTGGTCTGACCTGGTCGAGGTGTTGGTCAGTCACATCCACAGTGCACAGGTCCTGTGGGGTCTCCACGCCGTGCAGCCTCAGCTGGAGGACGAGCAACACGACGCTCACCCACTCGCTCGCCCGCTCACCCACTCGCTCACCCACTCACTCACTGGCTCACTCACCCACTCGCCCACTCACCCACTCGCTCACCCGCTCGCTCGCCTGCTCACTCGCTCGCTCACCCACTCGCCCACCCACTCGCTCGCCCGCTCGCCCACCCACTCGCCCACTCACCCACTCGCTCACTCACTCGCTCACCCGCTCGCCTGCTCGCCCACTCGCTCACCCACTCGCTCACCCACTCGCCCACCCACTCGCTCGCCCGCTCGCCCACCCGCTCGCCCACTCACTCACTCACTCGCCCACTCGCTCACCCACTCACCCACTCGCTCACTCACTCGCTCACCCACTCGCTCGCCCGCTCACCCACTCACTCGCCCACTCACCCACTCGCTCACTCACTCGCTCACCCACTCGCTCGCCCGCTCGCCCACTTACTCGCCCACTCGCTCGCTCACTCACTCACTCGCTCACTCACTCGCTCACCCACTCGCCCACTCACCCACTCGCTCACTCACTGGCTCACCCACCCACTCGCTCACTCGCCCACTCACTCACCCACTCGCTCACCCACTCGCTCACTCACTCGCTCGCCCGCTCGCCCACTCACTCGCCCACTCACCCACTCGCTCGCTGACTCGCCCACTCGCTCGCCCGCTCGCCCACTCACTCGCCCACTCGCCCACTCACTCGCTCGCTCACCCGCTCGCTCGCCCACTCGCTCGCCCGCTCGCTCACTCACTCACTCGCTCACCCACTCGCCCACTCACCCACTCGCTCAGCCACTCGCTCGCTCACTCACTGGCTCACCCACCCACTCGCTCGCCCACTCGCTCGCTCACTCGCCCGCTCACTCGCCCGCTCACTCGCCCACTCGCTCGCCCACTCGCTCACTCGCCCGCTCGCCCACTCGCCCGCTCGCTCACCCGCTCACCCGCTCACCCACCCGCTCCCTCACCCGCTCCCTCGCCGGCTCTCTCTCTCTCTCTCCGTGTCTGTGTGTGGCTCACCAGGAGGCCCCTGTCCAGGACCCTGCGTCGCTCGTCCACGGGGACCCCGGGCCTCGATGGGCCGGGACCGGCCGGCTGGCTCCCCCTCGGAGGGCCACCCCCGCCGGAGGGAGGCCCCAGGCAGGGCCAACCCAAGAGGCGGTGGCCCTCTGGCGGCTCGCGGTGGCCCTCTGGCGGCTCGCGGTGGCCCGCTGGTGGCCCTCGAGGGAAGCGAGCGGCGAGCCAGTGGCCACTGCCTGGGACGCAGACGGGGGACGAGACGAGAGTGGGTGTAGTGTAGTGTGTAGTGTAGTGTGTAGTGTAGTGTGTAGTGTAGTGTGTAGTGTGGTGTGGGTGTGGTGTGTAGTGTAGTGTGTAGTGTATAGTGTACTGTAGTGTGGTGTGTAGTGTATAGTGTAGTGTAGTGTGGTGTGTAGTGTAGTGTGTAGTGTAGTGTGGTGTGTAGTGTGGTGTGTAGTGTGGTGTGTAGTGTAGTGTGTGGTGTAGTGTGTAGTGTGCGGTGTAGTGTGTAGTGTATAGTGTGTAGTGTAGTGTGTAGTGTAGTGTGTAGTGTAGTGTGTGTAATGTGGTGTGTAGTGTGGTGTGTGTAGTGTGTAGTATATAGTGTACTGCAGTGTGGTGTGTAGTGTAGTGTGTAGTGTAGTGTGTAGTGTAGTGTGTAGTATATAGTGTACTGTAGTGTGGTGTATAGTGTAGTGTATAGTGTAGTGTGGTGTGTAGTGTGGTGTGTAGTGTAGTGTGTAGTGTAGTGTACTGTAGTGTGGTGTGTAGTGTGTATAGTGTAGTGTGTGTAGTGTGTAGTATATAGTGTACTGTAGTGTGGTGTGTAGTGTAGTGTGGTGTGTAGTGTAGTGTGTAGTGTAGTGTAGGGTGGTGTGTAGTGTGGTGTATAGTGTAGTGTGGTGTGTAGTGTAGTGTAGTGTGTAGTGTAGTGCGGTGTAGTGTGTAGTGTAGTGTGGTGTGTAGTGTGGTGTGTAGTGTGGTGTGTAGTGTAGTGTGTAGTATATAGTGTAGTGTGTAGTGTAGTGTGTAGTGTGGTGTGTAGTGTGGTGTGTAGTGTAGTGTGGTGTGTAGTGTGGTGTGTAGTGTGGTGTGTAGTGTAGTGTATATAGTGTAGTGTGTAGTGTGGTGTGTAGTGTGGTGTGTAGTGTAGTGTATATAGTGTAGTGTGTAGTGTGTGTAGTGTAGTGTGGTGTGTAGTGTAGTGTGGTGTGTAGTGTGGTGTGTAGTGTAGTGTAGTGTGTAGTGTAGTGTGGTGTGTGGGGTGTAGTGTAGTGTGTAGTGTAATGTGGTGTGTAGTGTGTGGTGGGTGTGGTGTGTAGTGTAGTGTGTAGTGTAGTGTGTAGTGTGGTGTGTAGTGTGGTGTGTAGTGTAGTGTATATAGTGTAGTGTGTAGTGTGTGTAGTGTAGTGTGTAGTGTGGTGTGTAGTGTAGTGTGGTGTGTAGTGTGGTGTGTAGTGTAGTGTGTAGTGTAGTGTGGTGTGTGGGGTGTAGTGTAGTGTGTAGTGTAATGTGGTGTGGTGGGTGTGGTGTGTAGTGTAGTGTGTAGTGTAGTGTGTAGTGTAGTGTATAGTGTGGTGTGTAGGGTGGTGTGGTGTGTAGTGTGTAGTGTAGTGCAGTGTAGTGAGTGGTGTAGTGTGGTGTAGTGTGGTGTGGGTGTAGTGCAGTGTAGTGTGTGGTGTAGTGTGGTGTAGTGTGTAGTGTAGTGTGTATAGTGTAGTGTGTAGTGTAGTGTAGTGTGTAGTGTGGTGTGTAGTGTGTATAGTGTAGTGTGTAGTGTGTGGTGTAGTGTGTGGTGTAGTGTGTAGTGTAGTGTGGTGTAGTGTGGTGTGTAGTGTGGTGTGTGTAGTGTGGTGTGTAGTGTGTAGTGTAGTGTGTAGTGTGGTGTGTAGTGTGGTGTGTGGTGTAGTGTGGTGTAGTGTGTAGTGTAGTGTGAGTTTGTGAGTAGGTGGTGAGGAGTAGGTGGTGGTGAGTAGGTGGTGAGGCGTAGGTGGTGAGGAGTAGGTGGTGGTGAGTAGGTAGTGGTGGTGAGTAGGTGGTGGTGGTGAGTAGGTGGTGGTGGTGAGTGTGTGTGTGTGGTGGTTAGTAGGTGGTGAGGAGTAGGTGGTGGTGAGTGTGTGTGTGGTGGTGAGTAGGTGGTGGTAAGTAGGTAGTGGTGAGGAGTAGGTGGTGAGGAGTAGGTGGTGGTGGTGGTGAGTAGGTGGTGATGGTGAGTAGGTGATGGAGAGTAGATGGTGGTGGTGAGTGTGTGTGTGGTGGTGAGTAGGTGGTGGTGGTGGTGGTGAGTGTGTGTGTGTGGTGGTGAGTAGGTGGTGGTGTGTAGGTAGGGGTGAGGAGTAGGTGGTGAGGAGTAGGTGGTGGTGGTGAGTAGGTGGTGGTGGTGAGTAGGTGGTGGTGAGTAGGTGGTGGTGGTGGTGAGTGTGTGTGTGTGTGATGGTGAGTAGGTGGTGGTGGTGAGTAGGTGGTGGTGGTAAGTAGGTGGTGGTGAGTAGGTGGTGGTGGTGAGTGTGTGTGGTGGTGAGTAGGTGGTGGTGAGGAGTAGGTGGTGAGTAGGTGGTGGTGAGTAGGTGGTGAGGAGTAGGTGGTGAGTAGGTGGTGGTGAGGAGTAGGTGGTGAGGAGTAGGTGGTGAGTAGGTGGTGGTGAGTAGGTAGTGGTGAGGAGTAGGTGGTGAGTAGGTGGTGGTGAGGAGTAGGTGGTGAGTAGGTCGTGAGTAGGTAGTGGTGAGGAGTAGGTGGTGAGTGTGTGGTGGTGGTGAGTAGGTAGTGGTGAGGAGTAGGTGGTGGTGAGTAGGTGGTGAGTAGGTAGTGGTGAGGAGTAGGTGGTGAGTAGGTGGTGGTGAGGAGTAGGTGGTGGTGAGGAGTAGGTGGTGAGTAGGTGGTGGTGAGTAGGTGGTGAGTAGGTGGTGGTGAGGAGTAGGTGATGGTGAGGAGTAGGTGGTGAGTAGGTGGTGGTGAGTAGGTGGTGAGTAGGTGGTGGTGAGGAGTAGGTGGTGGTGAGGAGTAGGTGGTGAGGGGTAGGTGGTGGTGAGGAGTAGGTGGTGGGTAGGTGGTTGTGAGGATTAGGTGGTGAGTAGGTGGTGGTGAGTACGTGGTGGTGAGTAGGTGGTGGTGAGGAATAGGTGGTGAGTAGGTGGTGGTGAGGAGTAGGTGGTGGTGAGGGGTAGGTGGTGAGGAGTAGGTGGTGGTGAGTAGGTGGTGAGTAGGTGGTGGTGAGGAGTAGGTGGTGGTGAGGAGTAGGTGGTGGTGAGTACGTGGTGGTGAGTACGTGGTGAGGAGTAGGTGGTGGTGAGTAGGTAGTGGTGGTGAGTAGGTGGTGAGGAGTAGGTGGTGAGGAGTAGGCGGTGGTGAGTACGTGGTGAGGAGTAGGTGGTGGTGAGTAGGTGGTGGTGAGTAGTAGGTGGTGAGTAGGTGGTGGTGAGGAGTAGGTGGTGGTGAGGAGTAGGTGGTGAGGAGTAGGTGGTGGTGAGGAGTAGGTGGTGGTGAGTAGGTGGTGAGGAGTAGGTGGTGAGTAGGTGGTGAGTAGGTAGTGGTGAGGAGTAGATGGCGAGTGTGTGGTGGTGGTGAGTAGGTGGTGGTAAGTAGGTAGTGGTGAGGAGTAGGTGGTGAGTAGTAGGTGGTGAGTGTGTGGTGGTGAGGAGTAGGTGCTGGTGAGGAGTAGGTGGTGAGTAGGTGGTGAGTGTGTGGTGGTGAGGGGTAGGTGGTGAGTAGGTGGTGGTGAGGAGTAGGTGGTGGTGAGTAGGTGGTGGTGAGTAGGTAGTGGTGGTGAGTAGGTGGTGAGGAGTAGGTGGTGGTGAGTACGTGGTGAGGAGTAGGTGGTGAGGAGTAGGTGGTGAGGAGTAGGTGGTGGTGAGTAGTGGGTGGTGGTGAGTAGGTAGTGGTGGTGAGTAGGTGGTGAGGAGTAGGTGGTGGTGAGTAGGTGGTGGTGAGTAGGTGGTGAGTAGGTGGTGGTGAGTAGGTGGTGGTGAGGAGTAGGTGGTGGTGAGTAGGTAGTGGTGGTGAGTAGGTGGTGAGGAGGTGGTGGTGAGTAGGTGGTGAGTAGGTGGTGGTGAGGAGTAGGTGGTGAGGAGTAGGTGGTGGTGAGTAGGTGGTGGTGAGGAGTAGGTGGTGGTGAGGAGTAGGTGGTGGTGAGTAGGTAGTGGTGGTGAGTAGGTGGTGAGGAGTAGGTGGTGAGTAGGTGGTGAGGAAGTGGTGGTGAGGAGTAGTAGGTGGTGGTGAGTAGGTGGTGAGGAGAAGTAGGTGGTGAGTAGTAGGTGGTGAGTAGTAGGTGAGGAGTAGGTGGTGGTGAGTAGGTGGTGAGTAGGTGGTGGTGAGGAGTAGGTGGTGAGTGTGTGGTGGTGAGGAGTAGGTGGTGAGGAGTGGTGAGTAGGTTGTGAGGAGTAGTAGGTGGTGAGTAGTAGGTGGTGAGTGTGTGGTGGTGAGGAGTAGGTGGTGAGTAGGTGGTGAGTGTGTGGTGGTGAGGAGTAGGTGGTGAGGAGTGGTGAGTAGGTGGTGAGGAGTAGTAGGTGGTGAGTAGTAGGTGGTGAGTGTGTGGCCTCACCCAGGCCCCTGTTGTGACGCGCGCGTAGCGGGAAACGCTGCGCACAGTATCCCAGCTCGTGAGGCGGCTCCATCATTCATTAATAACGACACCAACACGACACAAACAAACAATAAACAAATAACAAGGATAATAAAAAGAAAGATGCAACAGTCAGAGAGACGTTAAACGCGGCTTATTATAATAGGGGAGTTAAAAAAAATTAAAGTTCTGAATAGTTAACAGCTGCGGCTGGTGTCGCTTCTGCTGCTGCTTCCATTGTTGACTGATGTTGCCACGGCAACCGGCGAGCCAGCGCCGATTGGCTGTCGGGTCGTAATGGGGCGGGGCGGGTGTCGACCAATGGCGCGGCGAGACGCGCACTGCCACGTGTGACAACTCTGATAATAATATTGGCACTGTCCTTGAATTTGATTGGTCCACACCCAAGACGGCTTTTCTTAGAGCCCTTAAGTCTCACACTGGTGTTGGACCAGAAGACGCCAAAAGGCGTACAACTCAAAAAACAGCGCACTATCAGAGTTATTGAGGTGCTCGGGGTGAGCATTTACATTATGAGACCTCATTTGCCAGTAACAAGATATAGGAATAGGTTTTACCCTTTTAACTGGCACAAAAACTGACACCTTTATTCAAGGCATCGTGTTATTATCAGAGTTGTCTTTTTTGTTTGCATTTTGACTGCTTGTGTTGTGGTTATTGCAAACATGATGCCTTGAATAAAGGTGTCAGCTTTTGTTCCAGTTAAAAGGGTAAAACCTACTCCTATATCTTGTTACTGGCAAAGGAGGTCTCATAATGTAGATGCTAATATCCTTAGCTCTTTCGGTAAAGTCACGTTGAAGGGAAACAATAAAATAATAAAATATATAAAAATATTCTTTCATTTTATTTACATATTTTTATTTTATTGTTTCCCTTCAACATGACTTTACCGAAAGAGCTAAGAATATGAATTACTGCAGTCACGAATGCTTTAAATCAAAATGATGCTCATCTTATTCTTTTTTATTTAAAGCTTTCGTGACTGCAGGGATTCATAATTCTTGGTTCTTTCGGTAAGGCTATATGGTGGGATCAAGAATAACCTTATTCTTGGTTCTTTCGGTAAAGTCACGTAGAAGGGAAACAATACAATATAAAAAAAACATATATAAAACAATAAAATTCTCACGACGTTTTGACTGCAACGAAAGCAATCATCATCAGGTGTGAACACCACGGCAAGAAAATTTAAAAAAAGTGGTGGTTGTTTTTTTAAATTAACGTTACCACCAAGAAGAGCGATTTGCCATTTATTCAAATGGACGAGTCCATCTATTTTGATTTAAAGCTTTCGTGACTGCAGTAATTCATATTCTTAGTTCTTTCGGTAAAGTCACGTTGAAGGGAAACAATAAAATAATCAAATATATATAAAACAATAAAAATTCTCACGACGTTTCGACCATAACACAAACGGTCATCATCAGGTGTGCCGGTTTGCATTAATAAACGAATTAATTAATTATTTTGTTGTTTCCCTTAATAACTTAATTAATGCAAACCGACACACCTGATGACGACCGTTTGTGTTATGGTCGAAACGTCGTGAGAATTTTTATTGTTTTATATATATTTTATAATTTTATTGTTTCCCTTCAACGTGACTTTACCGAAAGAGCTAAGAATATGAGTCCATCTATGTTCTGAAAAGAGAAGGGGGGAGACGAAAATAATGGATGCGGTCTGAAAGCCACCTTAAAGCGTGAACAATCAATTAAGACCCGAAATGGTTTATCAAATCCTTCCAAAGATTGCTAAGCCAGAATCCATCTTCTCCGTTGTCTCTGTGTTTGTATATGTGGATAGCCATGTGGAGTGACGTCACCCACTCATGATTATTAATGAGGGGGGTGGTGCTTCATGTGGAGTGACGTCATCCCCTCATTGTTAATGAGGGGGAGGTGCTTCATGTGGAGTGACGTCACCAACTCATGAATATTAATGAATGGGAGGTGCCTCGTGTGGAGTGACGTCATTCACTCATGTTTATTAATGAAGGGGAGGTGCTTCATGTGGAGTGACGTCATCCACTCATGATTATTAATGAAGGGGAGGTGCTTCATGTGGAGTGACGTCATTCACTCATGATTATTAATGAGGGGGAGGTGCTTTCATGTGGAGTGACGTCATTCACTCATGATTATTAACGAGGGGGAGGTGCTTCATGTGGAGTGGCATCACCCACTCATTATTAATGAGGGAGAGGTGCTTAATGTGGAGTGACGTCACCCACTCATGAATATTGATGAAAGGGAGGTGCTTTCATGTGGAGTGACGTCATCCACTCATGATTATTAATGAAGGGGAGGTGCTTTATGTGGAGTGACGTCATCCACTCATGTTTATTAATGAAGGGGAGGTGCTTCATGTGGAGTGACGTCATTCACTCATGATTATTAATGAGGGGGAGGTGCTTCATGTGGAGTGGCGTCACCCACTCATTATTAATGAGGGGGAGGTGCTTCATGTGGAGTGACGTCACCCACTCATGAATATTAATGAATGGGAGGTGCTTCATGTGGAGTGACGTCACCCACTCATGAATATTAATGAAGTGGAGGTGCTTCACGTGGAGTGACGTCATCCACTCGTGATTATTAATGAAGGGGAGGTGCTGTATGTGGAGTGACGTCATTCACTCATGTTTATTAATGAGGGGGAGCTGCTTCATCTGGAGTGACGTCACCCACTCATATCACGGCTATGTGTTCAAGCATGGATCAAGCTTCAACACACAGAGACCCATAGACTCACCACACAGAGAGCCATAGACTGATCACACAGAGACCCATAGACTCACCACACAGAGACCCATAGACTAAACACACAGAGACCCATAGACTCACCGCACAGAGACCCATAGACTCACCACACAGAGACCCATAGACTCACCACACAGAGACCCATAGACTAAACACACAGAGACCCATAGACTCACCACACAGAGAGCCATAGACTGATCACACAGAGACCCATAGACTCACCACACAGAGACCCATAGACTAAACACACAGAGACCCATAGACTCACCGCACAGAGACCCATAGACTCACCACACAGAGACCCATAGACTCACCACACAGAGACCCATAGACTAAACACACAGAGACCCATAGACTCACCGCACAGAGACCCATAGACTCACCACACAGAGACCCATAGACTCACCACACAGAGACCCATAGACTAAACACACAGAGAGCCAATAGACTACACACACAGAGACCCATAGACTCACACAGAGACCCATAGACTACACACAGAGACCCATAGACCACACACACAGAGACCCATAGACTCACACAGAGACCCATAGACTACACACACAGAGACCCATAGACTCTACACACAGAGACCCATAGACTCCAACAGAGACCCATAGACTCACCACACAGAGAGCCATAGACTCACCACACAGAGAGCCATAGAGTCACCACACAGAGAGCCATAGACTCACCACACAGAGACCCATAGACTCACCACACAGAGACCCATAGACTCACACAGAGACTCAGACTCATCACACAGAGACCCATAGACTCGTGCAACAACATCACCAACAACACCTTTATTTACAAACTGTGACAACGCAGTCCGAGAGTAAATAGAAACCACACACTACACACACACACCACACACAAACACTACACACACTACACACACACACACCGTACACACACTACACACACTACACACACTACACACACACACTACACACACACACTACACACACACACTACACACACACACACACTACACACACACACTACACACACACACACTACACACACACACTACACACACCGTACACACACACACACCGTACACACACCACACTACACACACACAGTACACGCACACTACACACTCACAGTACACACACCACACACCATACATACACCACACTACACACACACACACAGTACACACACACTACACACACTCACCGTACACACACATACACCATACACACACCAACCACACCATACACACACACCGCACACACACCACACACACCATACACACACACGCACATACACCGTACACACACCACCCACACACACCACACACACACACACGGGTTCCACACCACACACACACGGACACAAACACCGACACACGGACGACACCAGCACACGCGGACACGCGGACACACAGACACGCGGACGCAAGGTCACAGACACGCAGACACAAGGTCACAGACACGCAGACACAAGGTCACAGACACGCAGACACAAGGTCACAGACACGCAGACGCAAGGTCACAGACACGCAGACACAAGGTCACAGACACGCAGACGCAAGGTCACAGACACGCAGACACAAGGTCACAGACACGCAGACACAAGGTCACAGACATGCAGACACAAGGTCACAGACACGCAGACACAAGGTCACAGACACGCGGACACAAGGTCACAGACACGCAGACACAAGGTCACAGACACGCAGACGCAAGGTCACAGACACGCAGAAACAAGGTCACAGACACGCAGACACAAGGTCACAGACACGCGGACACAAGGTCACAGACACGCGGACACAAGGTCACAGACACGCGGACACAAGGTCACAGACACGCAGACACAAGGTCACAGACACGCGGACACAAGGTCACAGACACGCGGACACAAGGTCACAGACACGCAGACACAAGGTCACAGACACGCAGACACAAGGTCACAGACACGCGGACGCAAGGTCACAGACACGCAGACACAAGGTCACAGACACGTGGACGACACCATTACACGGCGGCGATTCTCTGGTCGAGTGGGCATGGCGTTCGCCGACGGGCCACCGACGCCGCCCGGTTAATCACCGGCGGCGTGGACCGGCCACCGTGCGGGGTAGTCACCACTGCAGGCGGAAGGAGTGTGGGAAGAGCTTCTTGTGGAGGAAGTCGACATGCTCGTCGCGAGGAGGACAGCACCTCCAGCTCGAAGAACGGGATCTGAGACACGCGCGGAGGGGGCGGGGGGAGACACGGGGAGGCACGGGGAGACACGGAGGAGAGACACGGGGAGACACGGGGGACACACGGGGAGACACGGGGAGACACGGGGAGACACATGGGGACAAGGGGAGACACGGGGAGACACGGGGGAGACACGCACATACGGGGGAGACACGGGGGGACACGGGGGAGACACGGGGGAGACACGGGGGAGACACGGGGAGACACGGGAGACACGGGGGAGACACGGGGAGACACGGGGGAGACACGGGGACACACGGGGATACACGGGGGAGACACGGGGAGACACGGGGAGACACGGGGAGAGACACGGGGAGACACGGGGAGAGACACGGGGAGACACGGGGAGATACGGGGAGATACGGGGACACACGGGGAGACACGGGGAGAGACGGGGGAGACACGGGGAGACACGGGGAGACACCGGGAGACACCGGGAGACACGGGGAGGCACGGGGAGACACGGGAAGACACGGGGAGACACGGGGGAGGCACGGGGAGACACGGGGAGACACGGGGAGACACGGGGGGAGACACGGGGGAGACACGGGGGAGACACGGGGGAGACACGGGGAGATACGGGGAGAGACGGGGGAGACACGGGGAGACACGGGGAGACACGGGGAGACACGGGGGAGACACGGGGAGGCACGGGGAGACACGGGGAGACACGGGGGAGGCACGGGGAGACACGGGGAGACACGGGGAGACACGGGGGAGACACGGGGAGACACGGGGGAGACACGGGGGAGACACGGGGAGGCACGGGAGACACGGGGAGACACGGGGAGACACGGGGGAGACACGGGGAGACACGGGGGAGACACGGGGGAGAGACACGGGGGAGACACGGGGAGACACGGGGAGACACGGGGGAGACACGGGGAGACACATGGGGACAAGGGGAGACACGGGGAGACACGGGGAGACACGGGGAGACACATGGGGACAAGGGGAGACACGGGGACACGGAGACACGCGGGGGACACGACTTGTCAGACAATCAAAACTCGCAACAGTTGTAAAACAATCTCACACACTCCCCCACATGGCAATATCACTCGTGGCCCCGTGGCCCCATAACCCCGTGGCCCCATGACCCCGTGGCCCCATGACCCCGTGGCCCCATGACCCCGTGGCCCCATAACCCCGTGACCCCGTGGCCCCATAACCCTGTGGCCCCGTGACCCCAACACCAGTGGCAATATAACCCCGTGACCCCGTGACGCCGTGGCATGTGACCTCCTCCACCTCGGCCTTAACAACAACAACAACAAAACGAGCACCCGGGGGGGGATGGGGGTGTAGTGTGTGGGGGTTGTGGTGGTGACGGTGGTGACGTGGTGGTGGTGGTGGTGGCGGTGGTGACGGTGGTGGTGGTGGTGGCGGTGGTGGCAGTGTTGGCGGTAGTGATGGTGGTGACGGTGGTGACGGTGGTGACGGTGGTGGCGGTGGTGGCGGTGGTGATGGTGGTGACGGTGGTGGTGGTGGTGGGCGATGGTGGTGATGGTGGAGGTGGTGGTGCTGGTGGTGGTGGTGATGACGGTGGTGGTGACGGTGGTGGTGGTGATGACGACGGTGGTGACGGTGGTGACGGGTGGTGGTGGTGGTGACGGTGGTTGGTGGTGGTGGTGACGGTGGTGGTGATGATGACGGTGGTGATGGTGGTGATGGCGGTGGTGATGACGGTGGTGGTGGCGGTGGTGGTGGTGATGACAACGGTGGTGACGGTGGTGACGGTGGTGGTGATGAAGACGGTGGTGATGACGGTGGTGACGACGGTGGTGACAACGGTGGTGACGGTGGTGACGGTGGTGGTGGCTTTCCCTGTGCCCGTGCCCCCCTACCTGCACCACGTGGTAGCCCAGCAGCTTCAGGTGGCGCTGCTTGATGGCGTCGCGACCCAGCAGCACACGGGAGTTGGCACAGAAGCGGCGCGGCCCGTCCAGGCACAGCGCCAGCCTGGCAGTGGGGGAGGGGCACACACCGGTGGTGGTGGTGGTGGTGGTGGTGACGGTGGTGGTGGTGGTGGTGATGGTGGTGGTGGTGGTGACGGTGGTGATGGTGGTGGTGACGGTGGTGGTGGTGGTGGTGGTGACGGTGGTGGTGGTGGAGGTGGTGGTGACGGTGGTGTTGGTGGTGGTGATGGTGGTGGTGGTGATGGTGGTAGTGATGGTGGTGATGATGGTGGTGGTGACGGTGGTGATGGTGATGGTGGTGGTGATGATGGTGACGGTGGTGGTGGTGGTGGTGACAGTGGTGGTGACGGTGGTGGTGGTGGTGGTGATGACGGTGGTGGTGGTGACGGTGGTGGTGATGGTGGTGACGGTGGTGGTGGTGGTGGTGATGGTGGTGGTGGTGATGACAGTGGTGGTGGTGACGGTGGTGGTGGTGACGGTGGTGGTGGTGATGGTGGTGGTGGTGATGACAGTGGTGATGGTGATGACGGTGATGGTGGTAGTGGTGATGGTGATGGTGATGATGGTGATGGTGATGTGACGCTCACCGTGTGTGCACGTCCTCCCGGTGGGAGCTGGGCAGCACAAAGCCATCCTCATCCAGCTTCACCTCCACGTCTACAAACATCGACAACAACAACAACATCAACAACAACAACATCAACAACAACATCAACACCAACAACAACATCAACAACATCAACAACAACAACAACATCAACAACAACATCAACAACATCAACAACAACATCAACAACAACAACATCAACAACAACAACAACATTAACAACATCAACAACAACATCAACAACCATATCAACGCCAACAACGAAGATGATGACACCCCCCCCCCAGCCCCTGCCACCCACTCCCCCACAAGCTCCAGCCCCCGATCCCCAGGTCCCCCCCCACCCAGCCCCTCCCACCCACCCCCAGCCCCACCCCCTCCCCCCAAGCCCCACCCCCCCACCCACCCAGCGTGTATCCGTAGGGCGTGAGTTGTCGCTGGGCGTAGTGCGAGCGCCCTCCCACCAACCCACTCCCCCATCCCCCCAGCGCCCCCCCCCCCCCCAAGCCCCACCCACTCCCCAAGCCCCACCCACTCCCCAAGCCCCTCCCACCCACCCAGCGTGTATCCGTAGGGCGTGAGTTGTCGCTGGGCGTAGTGCGAGCGCCCCTCCCACCAACCAACTCCCCCATCCCCCCAGCGCCCCGCCCACCCCAAGCCCCACCCACTCCCCAAGCCCCTCCCACTCCCCAAGCCCCTCCCACCCAGCGTGTATCCGTAGGGCGTGAGTTGTCGCTGGGCGTAGTGCGAGCGCCCTCTCACCAACCCACTCCCCCATCCCCCCAGCGCCCCGCCCACCCCAAGCCCCACCCATCCCCAAGCCCCTCCCACTCCCCAAGCCCCTCCCACCCAGCGTGTATCCGTAGGGCGTGAGTTGTCGCTGGGCGTAGTGCGAGCGCCCTCCCACCAACCCACTCCCCCATCCCCCCAGCGCCCCGCCCACCCCAAGCCCCACCCACTCCCCAAGCCCCACCCACTCCCCAAGCCCCTCCCACCCAGCGTGTATCCGTAGGGCGTGAGTTGTCGCTGGGCGTAGTGCGAGCGCCCTCTCACCAACCCACTCCCCCATCCCCCAGCGCCCCCGCCCACCCCAAGCCCCACCCACTCCCCAAGCCCCACCCACTCCCCAAGCCCCATCCCACCCAGCGTGTATCCGTAGGGCGTGAGTTGTCGCTGGGCGTAAGTGCGAGCGCCCTCCCACCAACCCACTCCCCCATCCCCCCAGCGCCCCGCCCACCCCAAGCCCACCCACTCCCCAAGCCCCTCCCCACTCCCCAAGCCCCTCCCACCCAGCGTGTATCCGTAGGGCGTGAGTTGTCGCTGGGCGTAGTGCGAGCGCCCTCCCACCAACCCACTCCCCAATCCCCCCAGCGCCCCGCCCACCCCAAGCCCCACCCACTCCCCAAGCCCACCCACTCCCCAAAGCCCCTCCCACCCAGCGTGTATCCGTAGGGCGTGAGTTGTCGCTGGGCGTAGTGCGAGCGCCCTCCCACCAACCCACTCCCCCATCCCCCCCAGCGCCCCGCCCACCCAAGCCCCACCCACTCCCCAAGCCCCACCCACTCCCCAAGCCCCTCCCACCCAGCGTGTATCCGTAGGGCGTGAGTTTGTCGCTTGGGCGTAGTGCGAGCGCCATCCCCCAACCCACTCCCCCATCCCCCCAGCGCCCCGCCCACCCAAGCCCCTCCCACTCCCCAAGCCCTCCCCACCCAGCGTGTATCCGTAGGGCGTGAGTTGTCGCTGGGCGTAGTGCGAGCGCCCTCCCACCAACCCACTCCCCCATTCCCCCCAGCGCCCCGCCACCCCAAGCCCCACCCACTCCCCAAGCCCCACCCACTCCCAAGCCCCACCCACTCCCCAAGCCCCTCCCACCCAGCGTGTATCCGTAGGGCGTGAGTTGTCGCTGGGCGTAGTGCGAGCGCCCTCCCACCAACCCACTCCCCCATCCCCCCAGCGCCCACGCCCACCCCAAGCCCCACCCACTCCCCAAGCCCCACCCACTCCCCAAGTCCCCACCCACTCCCCAAGCCCCTCCACCCAGCGTGTATCCGTAGGGCGTGAGTTGTCGCTGGGCGTAGTGCGAGCGCCCTCCCAGCAGGCGGCCGAGCGCGGCGAGGAGGGGCAGCCGCAGGCGCTCCTCGGGGGCGGGGCTCTCCACCTCGGGGCTCGCGCGGCACAGCGAGCGCACGCGGTGCTGCGGCGGCAGCGCCGTGCCCTGAGCACACGCACACACAGATAGACACATACACATACACACACATACATATATACATATACATACACACATATACACATACATATACACATACAGATATACACATATACATACACACATATACACATACAGATATACACATACATATACACATACATATACATACACATATACACACACATACACATACATATACACACACATATACACATACATATACACATACATATACACATACATATACACATACATATACACACACATACACATATACACATACATATACACATACATACACACATACATATACACATACATATACATACACATATACACACATATACACATACATATACACATACATATACACATACATATACACATACATATACACATACATATACACATACATATACACATACATATACACATACATATACACATACATATACATATACACATACATATACACATACATATACACACACATATATATACATACACACATACATATACACACACATACATATACACACACATACACACAGATACATATACACACACAGAGATATACACACACACACGCACACACAGATAGACACATACACATACATATACACATACATATACACATACATATACACACACATACATATACACATACATACACACAGATACATATACACATACATATACATACATATACACATACATATACACATACATATACACATACATATACATATACACATACATATACACATACATATACACATACATAGACACATATAGAAACATATACACATACATATACACACACATATACACATACATATACACATACATATACACACATATACACATACATATACACATACATATACACATACATATACACATACATATACACACATATACACATACATATACACATACATATACACATACATATACACACATATACACATACATATACACATACATATACACATACATATACACACACATACACACAGATACATATACACACACAGAGATATACACACACACACGCACACACAGATAGACATATACACATACATATACACACACATACACACAGATACATACACACACACAGATATACACATACACATACACACATACAGATACACACATACAGATAGACATACATATACACATACATACATATACACACATATACATATACATACACAGATACATACACATATATACATACAGATATATACATACACACAGATACACACATACACAGATATATATATACACATACACACATACAGATACACACATACAGATAGACACGCACGCACACACACGCACACACACGCACACACACGCACACACATCACACACGCACACACACGCATACACACAAACACACACACACGCACACAAACACACACACGCACACAAACACGCACGTACGCACACACACATGGGTAGCGATGAGTGGTGAGCAGGTGGTGAGTGGTGAGGGTGCGCTGAGTGTGCCGAGTGAGTAGTGACTGTGGTGAGTGAGTAGTGAGCGAGTCTTGAGTGACTGGTGAGTGTGGTGAGTGAGTGTGGTGAGTAGTGAGTGTGGTGAGCGAGCGGTGAGCGAGTGGTGAGTGGGGAGTGAGTGGTGAGTGTGGTGAGTGAGTGTGGTGAGTGTGGTGGGTGTGGTGAGTGAGTTTGGTGAGTGAGTGTGGTGAGCGAGTGGTGAGCGTGGTGAGTAGTGAGTCTGCGAGTGTGTGAGTGGTGAGTGAGTAGTGAGTGCGGTGAATGGTGAGTAGTGAGCGAGTGGTGAGCGAGTGGTGAGCGAGTGGTGAGCGAGTGGTGAGTGTGGTGAGTAGTGAGCGAGTGGTGAGTGGTGAGTAGTGAGCGTGGTGAGCGAAGTGGTGAGTGTGGTGAGTGGTGAGCGAGTGGTGAGTGGTGAGTAGTGAGCGAGTGGTGAGCGGTGAGTAGTGAGCGAGTGGTGAGTGTAGTGAATAGTGAGTGTGGTGAGCGAGTGGTGAGCGAGTGGTGAGCGTGGTGAGTGGCGAGTGGTGAGCGAGTGGTGAGTGTGGTGAGTGGTGAGCGAGTGGTGAGTGGTGAGTAGTGAGCGAATGGTGAGTGTAGTGAGTAGTGAGTGTGGTGAGCGAGTGGTGAGTGTTGAGTAGAGAGCGAGTGGTGAGAAGTGAGCGTGGTGAGCGAGTGGTGAGTAGTGAGCGAGTGGTGAGTAGTGAGCGTGGTGAGCGAGAGTGGTGAGTGTGTGTGAGCGAGTGGTGAGTGGTGAGTAGTGAGGCGAGTGGTGAGTGTAGTGAGTAGTGAGTGCGGTGAGCAAGTGGTGAGTAGTGAGCGAGTGGTGAGTGTAGTGAGTAGTGAGTGTGGTGAGTGTAGTCAGTAGTGAGTGTGGTGAGCGAGTGGTGAGTAGTGAGCGAGTGGTGAGTGTAGTGAGTAGCGAGTGTGGTGAGCGAGTGGTGAGTAGAGAGTAGTGAGCGAGTGGTGAGTGTAAGTGAGTAGTGAGTGTGGTGAGTAGCGAGTGGCGAGCGAGTGAGTGAGCGGGTGTGAGCGGGTGGTGAGTGTTGGTGAGCGAGTGGCGAGCGAGTGGTGAGTGTACTGAGTAGTGAGTGTGGTGAGTGTAGTCAGTAGTGAGTGTGGTGAGCGAGTGGTGAGTAGTGAGCGAGTGGTGAGTGTAGTGAGTAGCGAGTGTGGTGAGCGAGTGGTGAGTAGAGAGTAGTGAGCGAGTGGTGAGTGTAGTGAGTGTGGTGAGCGAGTGGCGAGCGAGTGGTGAGCGGGTGGTGAGCGGGTGGTGAGTGTGGTGAGCGAGTGGCGAGCGAGTGGCGAGCGAGTGGTGAGTGTAGTGAGTAGTGAGTGTGGTGAGCGAGTGGCGAGCGAGTGGTGAGCGAGTGGTGAGCGTGGTGAGTAGTGAGCGTGGTGAGCGAGTGGTGAGTGGTGATGTGGTGAGTGTGTGAGCGAGTGGTGAGCGAGTGGTGAGTGTAGTGTGTAGTGAGTGTGGTTAGTGAGTGGTGAGTGTGGTGAATGGTGAGAGAGCGGCGAGTGTGGTGAGTGGTGAGCGAGTGGTGAGTGGTGAGTAGTGAGCGAGTGGTGAGTGTAGTGAGTAGTGAGCGGGTGGTGAGCGAGTAGTGAGTGTGGTGAGCGAGTGGTGAGCGAGTGGTGAGCGGGTGGTGAGCGGGTGTGAGTCTAGTGAGTAGTGAGTGTGGTGAGCGAGTGGTGAGTGTGGTGAATGGTGAGCGAGCGGCGAGTGGGTGGTGGTGAGTGTGTGAGTGGTGAGTAGTGAGCGAGTGGTGAGTAGTGAGCGAGTGGTGAGTGTAGTGAGCCGTGAGTGTGGTGAGCAAGTGGGTGAGCGAGTAGTGAGCGGTGAGTAGTGAGCGAGTGTTGAGTGTGGTGAGCGAGTGGTGAGTAGTGAGCGAGTGGCGAAGTGTGGTGAGTGGGTGAGCGAGTGGTGAGTAGTGAGCGAGTGGTGAGTGTAGTGAGTAGTGAGTGTGGTGAGCGAGTGGTGAGCGTGGTGAGTAGTGAGCGAGTGGTGAGCGAGTAGTGAGCGGGTGGTGAGCGAGTGGTGAGCGAGTGGTGAGCGGGTGGTGAGCGGGTGGTGAGACCTCATAGAAGGGGCACTCCAGCCGTGTGGTGAGTGGTGAGCGAGTGGTGAGTGTAGTGAGTAGTGAGTGTGGTGAGCGGGGTGGTGAGCGAGTGGTGAGCGGGTGGTGAGCGGGTGGTGAGCGGGTGGTGAGACCTCATAGAAGGGCACTCCAGCCGTGTAGTGAGTGTGGTGAGCGAGTGGTGAGTGGTGAGTAGTGAGTGTGGTGAGTGGTGAGTGGTGAGCGGGTGGTGAGACCTCATAGAAGGGGCACTCCAGCCGTGTGGTGAGTGGTGAGCGAGTGGTGAGTGTAGTGAGTAGTGAGTGTGGTGAGCGGGTGGTGAGCGGGTGGTGAGCGGGTGGTGAGCGGGTGGTGAGACCTCATAGAAGGGGCACTCCAGCCGTGTTGTGAGTGGTGAGCGAGTGGTGAGTGTAGTGAGTAGTGAGTGTGGTGAGTGGTGAGTGGTGAGCGGGTGGTGAGACCTCATAGAAGGGGCACTCCAGCCGTGTTGTGAGTGGTGAGCGAGTGGTGAGTGTAGTGAGTAGTGAGTGTGGTGAGTGGTGAGCGGGTGGTGAGCGGGTGGTGAGCGGGTGGTGAGACCTCATAGAAGGGGCACTCCAGCCGTGTTGTGAGTGGTGAGCGAGTGGTGAGTGTAGTGAGTAGTGAGTGTGGTGAGCGGGTGGTGAGCAGGTGGTGAGCGGGTGGTGAGACCTCATAGAAGGGGCACTCCAGCCGTGTTGTGAGTGGTGAGCGAGTGGTGAGTGTAGTGAGTAGTGAGTGTGGTGAGCGGGTGGTGAGCGGGTGGTGAGACCTCATAGAAGGGGCACTCCAGCCGTGTGGTGAGTGGTGAGCGAGTGGTGAGTGTAGTGAGTAGTGAGTGTGGTGAGCGGGTGGTGAGCGGGTGGTGAGCGAGTGGTGAGACCTCATAGAAGGGGCACTCCAGCCGTGTGGTGAGTGGTGAGCGAGTGGTGAGTGTAGTGAGTAGTGAGTGTGGTGAGCGGGTGGTGAGCGGGTGGTGAGACCTCATAGAAGGGGCACTCCAGCCGTGTGGTGAGTGGTGAGCGAGTGGTGAGTGTAGTGAGAAGTGAGTGTGGTGAGCGGGTGGTGAGCGGGTGGTGAGACCTCATAGAAGGGGCACTCCAGCCGTGTAGTGAGTAGTGAGCGAGTGGTGAGTGGTGAGCGAGTGGTGATGCGGGTGGTGAGCGGGTGGTGAGACCTCATAGAAGGGGCACTCCAGCCGTGTGGTGAGTGGTGAGCGAGTGGTGAGTGTAGTGAGTAGTGAGTGTGGTGAGTGGTGAGGCGGGTGGTGAGCGGGTGGTGAGGCGGGTGGTGAGACCTCATAGAAGGGGCACTCCAGCCGTGTAGTGAGTAGTGAGTTGTGGTGAGCGGGTGTGGTGAGCGGGTGGTGAGCGGGTGGTGAGCGGGTGGTGAGACCTCATAGAAGGGGCACTCCAGCCGTGTTGTGAGTGGTGAGCGAGTGGTGAGTGTAGTGAGTAGTGAGTGTGGTGAGCGGGTGGTGAGCGGGGTGGTGAGACCTCATAGAAGGGGCACTCCAGCCGTGTGGTGAGTGGTGAGCGAGTGGTGAGTGTAGTGAGTAGTGAGTGTGGTGAGCGGGTGGTGAGCGGGTGGTGAGACCTCATAGAAGGGGCACTCCAGCCGTGTGGTGAGGAACAACTGGGTGAGACGTGCCAGGCTCAGCTGTGACAGCCCCGACTCCTCCTCTGAGTGAGAAAGCGCAGGCCTCAACAGACGCTCACCACAACAGCCGCTCACCACAACAGATGCAGGCCTCAACAGACGCTCACCACAACAGCCGCTCACCACAACGGACGCTCACCACAACGGCCGCTCACCACAACGGCCGCTCACCACAACGGCCGCTCACCACAACGGCCGCTCACCACAACGGCCGCTCACCACAACAGATGCAGGCCTCAACAGACGCTCACCACAACGGACCCTGGCCTCAACAACCCCCACCCCAGAGAACCCCCCCCCCCCACCATCCCCTACCAACAACCCATCTCAGCACCCTCCCCCTCACTCTTCCACCACTCACCACCCTACCCACCCCCCCCAACCACCCACCACCCCCCCACCACCCTACCCACCACCCCCCCAACCACACAAACCCTCCCACCACCCTAACCACCCACCCACCACCCCCCACCACCCTACCCACCACCCCTCCCCCCAACCACACATAACCCCCCCCCCCCCACCAACCACACACAACCCCCACCCCCCCCCACCACCCTACCCACCCACCCACCACCCCCCCACCACCCTACCCACCCCCCCCCCCCCCACCACAAACAACCCCCCCACCACCCTACCCCCACCCCCCCCACCACCCTAACCACCACTCCCCCCAATCACACACAAACCCTCCCACCACCACCCCCCACCCACCCACCCACCCCCCCACCCACCCACCCACCACCCCCCCCCCCCCACCACCCACCCACCACCCCCACCCACCACACAGCTGCTGCAGGAACACTGGGCTGAATACGTGTGCCACGTGGTTGGCCGGGCAGCGTTGTAGCAGCGTGGCTGCGTGCAGCAGTGCCAGCAGAGCCACGGCACCACCACCACCACCACCAGCACCACCAGCACCACCAGCACCACCACCACCACCGGTGCTGTGGCGAGCGTGGCAACAGCGTCGCTCCAGGAGGGACTCGACCTTGCGGAAGAGGAGCCACGCCACTCCGCCTCGGTCGACGGCACATGGCTCACTCGGCCCATCGCCACCAGCTGGGTGGGGTGGGTGGGGTGGTGGTGGGGGGTAGTGGGGGGTAGTGGGGTCGGTGGGGTGGGTGGGGGGGTGGGTGGGGGATGAGGGGGGTGGAGGGGGGAGAGAGGGAGCCACCTTCAACTTCATCAACACCACCACCTTACACAACAACAACAACAACAGCAGTCGCCATTCGCCTCAAAGCGGCGGTTGACGTCACCACGGCGCCCGTGCCAGGCTGGGTGCACGTCGAGGCTGCCACGTGAAGTGCCAGGCTAGGTGCACCTTGAGGCTACCACGTGAAGTGTCGAACGCCCGCTGGCAGGAGGTCACGGGGGCAGACCCAGCAGGTGCCACGGGTCGACTGACTGAGATGAGTGGCTGGTGCACCACCTGTGCCCCCTACTGTGCCAACCTGCTGTGCTTTAGCCACCCGCTCGCCCCCCCCCCCCCCCCGACACGGCTCACCCCACCGCTCACCCCACGCTCACCCCCACGCTCACCCCATGCTCACTCCACGCTCACCCACGCTCACCCCACCGCTCACCCCCATCCCCACGCTCACCCCCACGCTCACCCCACCGCTCACCCCACGCTCGCCCCCCCCACCGCTCACCCCACTGCTCACCCCACCGCTCACCCCCCCGGCTCACCCCCCACGCTCGCCCCACCGCTCACCCCACTGCTTACCCCCACGCTCACCCCACGCTCACCCCACGCTCACCCCACCGCTCACCCCCACCCCCCGGCTCACCCCACTGCTCACCCCACCGCTCACCCCCGGCTCACCCCACTGCTCACCCCACCGCTCACCCCACCGCTCACCCCACCGCTCACCCCCACCGCTCACCCCCACGCTCACCCCACGCTCACCCCACCGCTCACCCCCACCCCCCGGCTCACCCCACTGCTCACCCCCATGCTCACCCCCTGGCTCGCCCCACCGCTCACCCCACCGCTCGCCCCCACGCTCACCCCACGCTCGCCCCACCGCTCACCCCACCGCTCGCCCCCACCACTCACCCCCCGGCTCACCCCACCGCTCACCCCCACCCCACGCTCACCCCACCCACTCACCCCACCGCTCACCCCCACACCCCACGCTCACCCCCACCGCTCACCCCCACACTCACCCCCCCACCGCTCACCCCCCCTCCCCCCACGCCTCACCACTTCGGCCAGCTGCTCCAGCGCCATCCCGTCTCCGGTGTAGAGCACGTGGAACGCAGCCGCGTCCAGCAGCGCCGGCGCGCTCAGCCGCAGCGCCCCCCGTAGGCCGCCGCCGCCGCCACCAGCGCCGGCGGCGCCGCCAGCGCCCCGTCCGGCACCGCCAGACGCCGGGACAGCGCCGACAGCACCGGCGGGCTCCGCTGACCCAGCCGGGCCAGGCCCAGCAGGCAGTCACGGAGCTGATCGTCGGAGAGGAGGCGCTCGGAACGCCGCCGCTGATGCTGCTTGCCGCTGCTGCCGCTGATGCTGCTGCTGCTGCTGCTGTAGCACCTGCTGCTGCTGCTGCTGCGCCTGCTGCTGCCGTTGCTGCTGCGTCAGCTGCTGCTGCTGTAGCACCTGCTGTTGCTGCTGCTGTTGCTGCTGCTGTGTCAGCTGCTGCTGCTGCTGCTGCGTCAGCTGCTGCTGTGTCAGCTGCTGCTGCCTTGTCAGCTGCTGCTGCTGCTGCTGTGTCAGCTGCTGCCGCGCCTGCTGCTGCGTCAGCTGCTGCCGTGTCAGCTGCTGCTGCTGCTGCTGCTGCGTCAGCTGCTGCTGTGCCTGCTGCTGCTGCTGCTCCTGCACCTCCTCCTGCACCTCCTCCTGCACCTCCTCCTGCACCTCCTCCTGCACCTCCTCCTGCACCTCCTCCTGCACCTCCTGCACCTCCTCCTGCCCCCGCCGCTCCGCGCCCCGTCCCCCAGCCGGGGCTGGCCCCGCGCCCCCGCCCCATCAGCAAGAGGGCCGTCTGTCGCGACAGCGCGAGCCCCAGGAGGGCCGGCGGTGGCACGGCCGCGGCCGCGGCCGCCAGCCGCGACACGGAGGCGAGCACGGAGGCGGTGAGCGCCGGCGGGAGGCCGCGGGCGCCCAGCGCCAGGACGGCGGCACGGGCGTACAGTGACGAGGTGAGCCGCGTCAGCACGGCCAGCTGCTGCGGGGGGGGTAGGGAAGGGGTAGGGGGGGTAGGGGGGGGTAGGGGGGGGGTAGGGGTGAGGTAGGGGTGAGGTAGGGGTAGATAGGGGTGAGGTAGGGGTAGGTAGGGGTGAGGTAGCGGCCTCGAATGTGTGAGTGTGTGAGTGTGTGAGTGAGAGTGTGTGAGTGAGTGAGTGTGTATGTGTGTGTGAGTGTGAGAGTGTGTGTGTGTGAGTGAGTGTAAGTGAGTGTGTAAGAGTGTGTGTGAGAGTGGTTGAGAGAGTGTGTGTGAGAGTGTGTGAGTGAGTGTGAGTGTGTATGTGTGTGTGAGTGTGTGTGAGAGTGTGTGGTGTGGTGAGTGTGTAAGTGAGTGTGTGAGAGTGTGTGTGAGGACTGTGTGAGTGAGTGTGTGAGTGAGTGTGTATGAGTGTGTGAGTGTGTGTGAGTGTGTGTGAGAGTGTGTGAGAGTGTGTGTGTGAGTGTGTGTGAGTGTGTGTGTGAGTGAGTGTGTGAGTGTGTGAGTGAGAGTGTGTGTGAGTGTGTGTGTGAGTGTGTGTGAGTGTGTGTGTGAGTGAGTGAGTGTGTGAGTGTGTGAGTGAGAGTGGTGTGTGAGTGTGTGTGTGAGTGTGTGTGAGTGTGTGTGAGTGAGTGAGTGACGGGCAACTCTGTCGTGGACAGTGCTGTGGGGGGAGTTCCAATTTTGATTGGCTCCTCCCCTCATGGCATATGTGTCCACCACAGAGGCTAAACGGGGGCTCTGGACGGGTGCGAAGGGCTGGTAACCCCTCCACCTTCAATTAATTACCACGAAACCACGAATTAAACTGAAATATCTAACTAATAAGCTTGTGCCGGAGGCCCCGGGGGCCAGGCGTCTATGACGTCTCCTGGCCAAACCCCAATTGGCGGAGCCAGGAGATTGAATCTCTACCCTCGGGGCTACTCCAGAAACAACGAAAAGCCACTACGGGTGGCCACGTGGAATGTTCGAACGCTCACTGCAGAGGAGAGGCTGCCACTCCTCTGTCGGGAGCTGGACCGGTACCGCCTGGATCTATGCGGCATTCAGGAGGTCCGGTGGACAGGCTCTGGCTCCTGCCACCATGAGGGGTGGACAGTCCTCTACTCGGGGCAGCAGACTGCCAAACAACAGGGTGTGGGTCTTCTTTTGAACAAAAGAATGAAGGGGGCGTGGGAGCGTGGCGGTGAGGTGTGGGAAGCTGTAAGCCCCAGGCTACTTTGGGCTCGCCTTCCCATCAACCGGAGGCGAGGAATGGTGGTCGTGGTTACTTATGCCCCCACCGAAGATGAACATCCGTGGAGGGATGCAGGCAAAGCCGATGAGTCAGATGCCTTCTATGACCTCCTGTCACAGGTGCTGGCTAAAGTGGCCCCTCGGGATAGAGTCATCATGTTGGGTGACTTCAATGCCCGAGTTGGTCATGATACTGGCACCTGGTCTGGAGTGATTGGAGGGCATGGGCCAGATCAGCTCAATAACAACGGTAGGAGGCTGCTAGATTTTTGTGCAGCCCATGGGCTTGTAATTACCAACACGCTGTTTCCAGCATCGGCGCATCCACACAACATCATGGATGCATGCCGGGTCCAAGCAAGAACATCCGCTGGACTACATATGACGGACCAGCGAATGCGAGCCCATGTCCTTGACACCAGGACCTACCGTGGAGCTGATCTGCCCTCTGACCATCCACTAGTCATCTGTAAGATGCACCTGCCATTCTTCCACTCCGGTGGTGGGTGTACACCCAGCACCCCATTCCAACATAAAGTGGCCTGGTCTCAGTTATCTGATGAAAGTTGCAAGCGAGAATTTCATCATCGCTTGCGGCTGGGATTGGCATCGTCCCCGACTCCTCCGGATGTCGCGGGTAAATGGGCGAGGTTTAGGACTGTGACTCATGCAGCTGCAATGGCTGCTTTGGGTACGCGGTCCAGACCTCCCCAGAGACCCTGGCTGACAGAGGAGGTGTTCAGGATGGTTGAGAAAAAGCGACAGGCCCACTGTCATCGGCTACAGAATCCCACGTCAGAGAATGAGGAGGCTTACCGCAAGCCTTCGCTCGGAGGTTCGGAGAGCCGTGAGGCGCTGCAAGGATGGGTGGTGGTCGCGGGTTGCTGAGGAGATGGAGTCTGCCTCAGTGGCCCGTGATCACAAATCTCTATTTAACTCCTATCAAAAAAGTAACCTGCAGCGCCACACCTATTACCATCATTAGGAGAAAAAACGGTGATCCAATCTCCGACCCCCAGAAACAGGTTCGCAGATTTGCTGAACATTTCTGTGAGGTCCTGGGGGAGGGGAAAATCCCTCAGCCAGGAAAACATCGTGGCACAAAGTGAGGATGACCCTGCTGAGGCTGCGGTGCCTCAAATATTGGAAGAAGTCACCCCCTGTGAGTGGCTGGCTGAGGTGCCATCTGCTGAGGAAGTATTGAAGGCGATCCGGAGTCTGAGACCAGGAAAGGCAGCGGGCAGAGATGATCTCCCAAGCGAAATGCTGAGGGAGGGTGCGTTTGTGCACAGACTGCCCTATATGACATCATAACAACAGTCTGGACCACTGGACGGGTTCCGCAGGATTGGAAGGAAGGGGGACCGCACAGACTGTAACAAACTACAGGGGCATCTCACTCCTCAGTGTGCCGGGAAAGGTCCTGGCAAGGATTATTCAGCATCGCCTTGCCAGGCACGCTGAGGAGAGGCTTGCGGAGCCCCAATGCGGTTTCAGGAAAGGGCGGTCCTGCACAGATGCCATATTTTCTGTCCGTCTGCTACAGCAGAGGTGTAGGGAATTCCAACAAGACCTACATCTCTGCTTTATTGACCTTGGTCAAGGCCTATGATACCATCAGTAGGCCTGGGCTCTGGGTCGTTCTTCGTGCTTTTGGAGTACCTGACCCTCTGCTCACTGATCATTAAGGACCTTCATGATGGTGAGCGGGCCCGGGTAAAACTACGTGGCCGGGAGTCAGAGCCATTCCCTGTACACCTTGGGGTGCGACAGGGATGTCCTCTGGCTCCCACATTATTTAACATCTATTTTGACCACGTAGTTCGTAAAGCCTTCAATAGCTGTACCGGGGGAATCTCCATATGGTACAGATATAATGGGAGGCTAATCGATGCCCGGGTGCGGTCAAGGGATGGCTCCTATTGCTCAACCACGTTATGTATGCTGATGATTTGGTAATAGCTGCTCAGTCAGAGGAGGAGTTGGAGACGCTGCTGCTGAGACTGGAGCGTGCCACTAAGAGGTGGGGGCCTTACCATCAGCCCCACCAAAACTAAGCACCTGCCTGGGTATTTTGTACCATCGGGACACTCCACCCCCACAACTCCCAATCGGTGATGGGGCAGTTGTGGAGAGAGTGGAGAGTTTCCCATACCTGGGCAGTGTGCTTATGACTGGCTCCAGTTTAACAGCAGAGGTCTCACTCCGAATCAGTCGAGCGGCAATATCTTTTCATCGGTTGCGTAACGCTGTGTGGAAGCTACCTGGTCTGTCGCTCCGCACTAAGCTTCAGGTCTTCTCGGCCACGGTCATTCCCTCCCTTCTCTACGCTTGCGAAACGTGGACCCCCCTAATGGAACATCTTCGCCGGTTAGAAACATTTAGGCTGGCCTGCCTACGATCCATCCTGGGTTTAACCAGACTGGATTGTGTGAGGAGCTCACAAATCCTTGAAAGATCTGGGCAGGGTCCCATCGGTGAGCTCCTCCGGCAGGCAAGGCTGCGATGGCTGGGTCATGTAGCCCGCATGCCCAGCCACCGCATGCCGAAACAGCTTTTGTTTGGCCGGATTGAGGGGGCTAAGCGGGCGCGGCACGGGCTAGAGAAGAGATGGAGTGATGTGGTAAAGGAGGACGTGGAGCTGAGTGGACTTGCCGATGACTGGTACCAGCGGTGGTCAAGATCGGCCTCTGTGGAGGAGGCTCGTGAAGGATGCTACTGGGCAGTTGGAGGCAGTCGCCCTCCAACAACAACGGAGGGCGGAGGAGCGACGCTCAGAACAACGAGCGGAGCGCCGGGTGGCTAAAGCACAGCAGATTGGCACAGTAGGGGGCACAGGTGGTGCATCAGCCAGTCATCTCAGTCAGTCGACCCGTGGCACCTGGGTCTGCCCCAGTGACCTCCTGCCAGCGGGCGTTCGACACTTCACGTGGCCTCAAGGTGCACCTAGGCTGGCACAAGCGTCGTGGTGACGTCACCGCCACTTAGTGGTGAATGGCGGTTGTTGTTGTGTGTCTGAGTGTGTGTGTGAGTGTGTGAGAGTGTGAGTGTGTGAGAGTGTGTGAGAGTGTGTGAGTGTGAGAGTGAGTGTGGTGAGAGTGTGTGAGTGTGTGAGTGTGAGTGAGTGTGTGTGAGTGCGGTGAACATCGCCAGCGGGGATACAAAGGCGGCCGGGGCGTGGTGGCGGCCGCCTTTGTCTAAACCCCCATCGCTACCCCCATCGCATCCAACCATCACTACCCCCCATCACTACCCCATCACTAACCCCATCGCTCCCCCCCCATCCACTAACCCCATCGCTCCCCCCCATCACTACCCCGTCGCTCCCCCATCGCTCCCCCATCGCACCCCAATGCTCCCCCCTCGCTAACCCCATCGCTACCCCATCGCTATCCCCATCGCTCCACCCCATCGCTCCCCCATTGATAGCTCAACCGCGTGGCTAATCACGTGGAAATTTACAGCAAGAGCCAGATATCACGTGGACAGCGGGGAGAGAGAGAGAGACGCAGACTCCAATATACAGCAGCAGCAGCAGGGTGGGGATCGAACCCACGACCTCCTGCGTACCGGGGCGAGGTAGTCAACATCTCCTCGCCACCGTGATGATGATGAGAGAGAGAGACACGCAGACTCCAAATATACAGCAGGATAGGGTCGGAATCGAACCCACGACCTCCTGCGTACCAGGCGAGGTAGTCAACATCTCCTAGCCACCCGTGATGATGATGAGAGAGAGAGACACGCAGACTCCAAATATACAGCAGCAGGGTCGGGATGGAACCCACGACCTCCTGCGTACCAGGCGAGGTAGTCAACATCTCCTAGCCACCGTGATGATGATGATGAGAGAGAAGACAACGCAGACTCCAAATCTACAGCAGCAGCAGGCGTCGTCAGGGTCGGGATCGAACCCACGACCTCCTGCGCACCAGGCGAGGTAGTCCACATCTCCTAGCCACCCTGATGATGATGATGATGAGTAGAGAGACGCGCAGACTCCAAATATACAGCACAGGGGTCGGGATGGAACCCACGACCTCCTGCGTACCAGGCGAGGTAGTCAACATCTCCCTAGCCCCCGTGAAGCACACTGCCCTCACCGCTATCCCCCTACCCACCCCACCACCCCGCCCCGCCGGCCCCCCCCCCCCACAACTCACCGCGTGGGTCCACCGCAGCAGGCGAGCGAGCTCATCTCGGCGGAGCACTTCCAGGGCGAGCGAAGCCTCGCCGGCGCCCATCATCGCCGCTCACGCTCCGCCGAGGCACCGCAGCACCACGCCGCCCGCGTCGCAGCAGGTCCGGCGCCGCCGCCGCCGCGGCACGGCGGCCGCGGGCAAACCGGGGGGAGCCGCGGGCCCCGCGGGCGACCCGCTGACCGGCCCCCGGCTGTGCCGGCGGTGCCGCGGGGGGCCGTCCGGGCCCAGGCGAGCGGCCGCCGCGTCTGCCGGGGACGGGGGAGAGGGCGAGAGGCTCGGACTTCAGGCGGGCAGCCGGGCCCGTGAGCGAGCTCGTGTGTAGTGCAGCGGGTAGCGTAGCGGTGTGTGTGGTGTGTAGTGCAGCGGTGTGTGTGTGTGTAGTGCAGCGGGTAGCGTAGCGGTGAGCGTGTGTGTAGTGCAGCGGGTAGCGTAGCGGTGTGTGTGTGTTAGTGCAGCGGGGTAGCGTAGCGGTGTGTGTGTGGTGTAGTGCAGCGGTACGTAGCGGTGTGTGTGTGTGTAGTGCAGCGGGTAGCGTAGCGGTGAGCGTGTGTGTAGTGCAGCGGGTAGCGTAGCGGTGGTGTGTGTGTAGTGCAGACGGGTAGCGTAGCGGTGTGTGGGTGTGTAGTGCAGCGGGTAGCGTAGCGGTGTGTGTGTGTGTAGTGCAGCGGGTAGCGTAGCGGTGAGCGTGTGTGTAGTGGCAGCGGGTAGCGTAGCGGTGTGTGTGTGTGTAGTGCAGCGGGTAGCGAGCGGTGAGCGTGTGTAGTGCAGCGGGTAGCGTAGCGGTGTGTGTGTGTGTAGTGCGCGGGTAGCGTAGCGGTGAGCGTGTGTAAGTGCCGTGTGTAAGTGCAGTGGGTAGCGTAGCGGTGAGCGTGTGTAGTGCAGCGGGTGAGCGTAGGCGGTGAGCGTGTGTAGTGCCGTGTGTAGTGCAGTGGGTAGCGTAGCGGTGTGTGTGTGTAGTGCAGCGGGTAGCGTAGCGGTGAGTGTGTAGTGTAGCGGGTAGCGGTGAGTGTGTAGTGCAGTGGGTAGCGTAGCGTGAGTTGTGTGTAGTGCAGCGGGTAGCGTAGCGGTGAGTGTGTAGTGCAGCGGGTAGCGTAGCGGTGAGTGTGTAGTGGCAGCGGTAGCATAGCGGTGAGCGTGTGTAGTGCCGTGTGTAGTGCAGTGGGTAGCGTAGCGGTGAGCGTGTGTAGTGCAGCGGTAGCGTAGCGGTGTGTGTGGTGTGTAGTGCAGCGGGTAGTGTAGCGGTGAGCGTGTGTAGTGCAGCGGGTAGCGTAGCGGTGTGTGTGTAGTGCAGCGGGTAGCGTAGCAGTGTGTGTGTAGTGCAGCGGGTAGCGTAGCGTGTGTGTAGTGCAGCGGGTAGCGTAGCGGTGAGCGTGTGTAGTGCAGCGGGTAGCGTAGCGGTGTGTGTGTAGTGCAGCGGGTAGTGTAGCGGTGTGTAGTGCAGCGGGTAAGGCGTAGCGGTGTGTGTGTGTGTAGTGCAGCGGGTAGCGTAGCGGTGAGTGTGTAGTGCAGCGGGTAGCGTAGCGGTGAGCGTGTGTAGTGCAGCGGGTAGCGTAGCGGTGAGCGTGTAGTGCAGTGGGTAGTGTAGCGTGTGTAGTGCAGCGGGTAGCGTAAGCGGTGAGCGTGTGTAGTGCCGTGTGTAGTGCAGTGGGTAGCGTAGCGGTGTGTGTGTGTAGTGCAGCGGGTAGTGTAGCGGTGAGTGTGTGTAGTGCAGCGGGTAGCGTAGCGGTGAGTGTGTAGTGCAGCGGGTAGCGTAGCGGTGAGTGTGTAGTGCAGCGGGTAGCGTAGCGGTGGAGCGTGTGTAGTGCCGTGTGTAGTGCAGTGGTAGCGTAGCGGTGAGCGTGTGTAGTGCAGGCGGGTAGCGTAGCGGTGAGTGTATAGTGCAGTGGGTAGTGTAGCGGTGTGTGGGTGTAGTGCAGCGGGTAGCGTAGCGGTGAGCGTGTGTAGTGCAGCGGGTAAGTGTAGCGGTGAGTGTGTAGTGCAGCGGGTAGCGTAGCGGTGAGCGTGTAGCGGGTAGCGTAGCGGTGAGTGTGTAGTGCAGCGGGTAGCGTAGCGGTGAGCGTGTGTAGGTGCAGCGGGTAGCGTAGCGGTGGTGTGTGTAGTGCAGCGGGTAGCGTAGCAGTGGTGTGTGTAGTGCAGCGGGTAGCGTAGCGGTGTGTAGTGCAGCGGGTAGCGTAGCGGTGAGCGTGTGTAGTGCAGCGGGTAGCGTAGCGGTGTGTGTGTAGTGCAGCGGGTAGTGTAGCGGTTGTGTAGTGCAGCGGTAGCGTAGCGGTGTGTGTGTGTGTAGTGCAGCGGGTAGCGTAGCGGTGAGTGTGTAGTGCCAGCGGGTAGCGTAGCGGTGAGCGTGTGTAGTGCAGCGGGTAGCGTAGCGGTGAGCGTGTAGTGCAGTGGGTAGTGTAGCGGTGTGTAGTGCAGCGGGTAGCGTAGCGGTGAGCGTGTGTAGTGCCGTGTGTAGTGCAGTGGGTAGCGTAGCGGTGTGTGTGTGTAGTGCAGCGGGTAGTGTAGCGGTGAGTGTGTGGTAGTGCAGCGGTAGCGTAGCGGTGAGTGTGTAGTGCAGCGGGTAGCGTAGCGTGAGTGTGTAGTGCAGCGGGTAGCGTAGAGCGGTGAGCGTGTGTAGTGCCGTGTGTAGTGCAGTGGGTAGCGTAGCGGTGAGCGTGTGTAGTGCAGCGGGTAGCGTAGCGGTGAGTGTATAGTGCAGTGGGTAGTGTAGCGGTGTTTGGGTGTAGTGCAGCGGGTAGCGTAGCGGTGAGCGTGTGTAGTGCAGCGGGTAGTGTAGCGGTGAGTGTGTAGTGCAGCGGGTAGCGTAGCGTGAGCGTGTAGCGGGTAGCGTAGCGGTGAGTGTGTAGTGCAGCGGGTTAGCGTAGCGGTGAGCGTGTGTAGTGCAGCGGGTAGCGTAGCGGTGAGCGTGTGTAGTGCAGCGGGTAGCGTAGCGGTGAGCGTGTAGTGCAGGCGGGTAGCGTAGGGGTGAGTGTGTAGTGTAGCGGGTAGCGTAGCGGTGAGTGTGTAGTGGGTAGCATAGCGGTGAGCGTGTGTAGTGCAGTGGGTAGTGTAGCGGTGAGCGTGTGTAGTGCAGTGGGTAGCGTAGCGGTGAGCGTGTGTAGTGCAGCGGGTAGCGTAGCGGTGAGCGTGTAGCGGGTAACCGTAGCGGTGAGCGTGTAGTGCAGCGGGTAGCGTAGCGGTGAGCGTGTGTAGTGCAGCGGGTAAGCGTAGTGGTGAGCGTGTGTAGTGCAGCGGGTAGCGTAGCGGTGAGCGTGTAGTGGCAGCGGGTAGTGTAGCGGTGAGCGTGTAGCGGGTAGCGTAGCGGTGAGCGTGTAGTGCAGCAGGTAGCGTAGCGGTGAGCGTGTGTAGTGCAAGCGGGTAGCGTAGCGGTGAGCGTGTAGTGCAGTGGGTAGCGTAGCGGTGAGCGTGTAGTGCAGTGGGTAGCGTAGCGGTGTGTAGTGCAGCGGGTAGCGTAGCGGTGTGAAGTGCAGCGGGTAGCGTAGCGGTGTGTAGTGCAGCGGGTAGCCGTAGCGGTGAGCGTGTAGTGCAGCGGGTAGCGTAGCAGTGAGCGTGTAGTGCAGCGGGTAGCGTAGCGGTGAGCGTGTGTAGTGCAGCGGGTAGCGTAGCGGTGAGCGTGTAGTGCAGCGGGTAGTGTAGCGGTGAGTGTGTAGTGCAGCGGGTAGCGTAGCGGTGAGCGTGTGTAGTGCAGCGGGTAGCGTAGCGGTGAGCGTGTAGTGCAGCGGGTAGTGTAGCGGTGAGTGTGTAGTGCAGCGGGTAGTGTAGCGGTGAGCGTGTAGTGCAGCGGGTAGTGTAGCGGTGAGCGTGTAGCGGGTAGCGTAGCGGTGAGCGTGTAGTGCAGTGGGTAGTGTAGCGGTGAGCGTGTAGTGCAGCGGGTAGTGTAGCGGTGAGTGTGTGTAGTGCAGCGGGTAGTGTAGCGGTGAGCGTGTAGTGCAGGCGGGTAGTGTAGCGGTGAGCGTGTAGCGGGTAGCGTAGCGGTGAGCGTGTAGTGCAGTGGGTAGTGTAGCGGTGAGCGTGTAGTGCAGTGGGTAGCGTAGCGGCGAGCCAGCCGTGGTTATGAACGCGGCGGCACCGGTACGATTCTGGGGTAGGGGGTAGCGATAGGGGTAGTGATAGGGGTAGTAATAGGGGTAGTGACAGGGGGTAGCGATAGGGGTAGTGATAGGGACAGTAATAGGGGCAGTAATAGGGGTAGTAATAGGGACAGTAATAGGGGCAGTAATAGGGGTAGTAATAGGGGTAGTAATAGGGACAGTAATAGGGGCAGCAATAGGGGTAGTAATAGGGGCAGTAATAGGGGCAGTAATAGGGGCAGTAATAGGGGTAGTAATAGGGGCAGTAATAGGGGCAGTAATAGTGGCAGTAATAGTGGCAGTAATAGGGGTAGTAATAGGGGTAGTAATAGGGGTAGCGATAGGGGCAGTAATAGGGGTAGTAATAGGGACAGTAATAGGGGTAGTAATAGGGACACCAATAGGGGCAGTAATAGTGGCAGTAGTCCTGGACCACTCATGATGAGTTCGTCAGCGACTCAACAACGACCACCCACAGCATCCGGCTGCGGATGAGATTTGCAACCTCACCGTGACCGGGCAGGCGACGAGGTGAGGGGGGAGTGGGGAGTGGGGTAAGGTCACCCCAAGGTCACTCTGTCATCCGGCACATCAATCACGCTTCGCGTATTGATACCGATACCGGCCGGAGGAGAAATCCTCCTGACCCATGAAGCCCTCCGCACCACGGATGTCCCCGTAGCGAAGCCGGAAATTCGATTCGTGTCGGGATGAGTCGTTAGTAACGTTGTGACCCAGTGCCCCGACTGGACCGCCCCCCACTCCACCCCCCCCCCGCATCTGTGAACACGAAGAGCTTTATAGCTCTTCGGATTTACTCGCCCTGCAGCATGAATAGCAACATTTCCACTTCCGCGTGTGCCAGCCGTTGTGTGTGGGGTGTCCAGGGGCCCGCTTCCGAGACGGAAGAAGCTGCTAGGGAGATCAGTGGGGCCCCATCAGCTGCTGAGATGAACACCGTTTATAGTTTTAGATTTTGAAGCTTCCGTGACTGCAAGGATCCATACTCTTTGGTTCGATTCGGTAAAGTCACGAATAGCACCAAAGAGTACCGTTCAGTTTTGCTTGGACTGAGGTTCAAGCGGTGCGTTTATTGTTCCCTACACAGCGCACTCCGATCGTGTTTGCCGTTGTTGTTGTTGTTGTTGTTCGTAACTATACACTGCTACACTACGATACGCTACGCTACTAAGTATACTACATTAATATACACTACGCTACTAAATATACTACGCTACTATACACTACGATACACTACTATACATACTACACTACTAAACACTACACTACTTTACACTACACTACGCTACTAAATATACGTTACTATACGCTACGCTACTAAATATACTACATTACTATACACTACGCTACTAAATATACTACACTACTATACACTACACTACTATACACTACACTACTAAATATACTACACTACTATACACTACACTACTAAATATACTACATTACTATACACTACGCTACTAAATATACTACGCTACTATACACTACTACACACTACACTATTATACTAAATATACTACACTACTATACACTACACTACTAGACACTACACTATTACACTACTATACACTACTAAACACTACACTATTACACTACTAAACACTACGATACACTACGCTACTAAATACACTACTATACACAACACTACTACACTACTATACACAACTACACTACTAAACACTACACTACTACACTACTTTACACTACGCTACTAAATATACTCCACTACTATACACTACACTACGATACACTACTATACATACTACACAACTAAACACTACACTACTATACATACTACACTACTATACACTACGATACACTACACTACTAAATATACTACACTACTATACACTACACTACAATACACTACTATACATACTACACTACTAAACACTATACTATACATACTACACTACTAAACACTATACTATACTACTATACACTACTAAACACTACTATACACTACTACACTATACTACTATACACACTACACTACTATACATACCACTACGCACTACAATAATATGCACTACACTACTATACACTACGAAACACCACACCACTATACACCACTATACACTACATTACTATATACTACACGCTATATACATACTACACTACTAAACACTATACTATACATACTACACTACTAAACACTATACTATACTACTATACACTACTAAACACTACTATACACTACTACACTATACTACTATACACACTACACTACTATACATACTACTACGCACTACAATAATATGCACTACACTACTATACACTACGAAACACCACACCACTATACACCACTATACACTACATTACTATATACTACACGCTATCACACCACTACACTATACACTACACCACTATACACTACACTACTATACACTACACCACTATACACTACATTACTATATACTACATTACTATATACTACACGCTACCACCACACTACACTATACACGACACCACTATACACTACATTAATATATACTACACGCTACTATACACTACACTATACACTACACCACTACACTATACACCACACCACTACACTATACACTACACCACTATACACACTACATTAATATATACTACACGCTACTATACACTACACACTACACTATACACCACACCACTACACTATACACTACACCACTATACACAGTACATTAATATATACTACACGCTACTATACACTACACACTACACTATACTATACACTACACCACTACACTATACACGACACCACTACACTATACACTACACCACTATACACTACATTAATATATACTACACGCTACTATACACTACACACTACACTATACACTACACTATACACGACATCACTATACACTACTACATTACTATATACTACACACTACTATACCTACTATACACTACACCACTACACTATACACTACACCACTACACTACACTATACACCACACCACTACACTATACACTACACCACTACACTATACACTACACTATACACTACACCACTATACACTACATTACTATATACTACACGCTACTATACACTACACTATACCACTACACTACATCACTATACACTACACTATAAACTACATCACTATACACTACACCACTATACACTACATTACTATATACTACACGCTACTATACCTACTATACACTATACACTACGCTATACACGACACCACTATACACTACATTACTATATACTACTATGGACTACACCACTATACTATTTTTTCCAGAAATCCGCCCTATTTGGTGTTAGCGTCGGCTACCCTGTTGTGGCTGGCTCCCTGTGGCCCCGGGGGCGACGAGGCCCAGGGATTTGCCCTCCCAGGGCCAATAGAAGAACCTGCAAGTCGCCCTCCCGGTGTTCCAACGATGCCACATCCTGAGAAAACCCTCCTCCCATGACTTTGATTAGGCCTCGGGTAAAAGTACCGCATTTTCCCGCATATAACCCGCGGGGTAGACCACTTTTTACAAACAAGACCCTGCGGGGTATATGGAGGCACGGGCTATCCCAAAAAGTATTTCACACGTGTGACGTGTCACGGCTCGTTACATTTTTTCGTTGGTAGGACCATCCACTGTGCAACACTCACGTTTGACTAAAGCACCGCTGAATACACCACTCGCACTAGAATTGCACGTGTTATTAAATTATTCGAATTGTTCGTACAATGAAACGACAATGGTTGAAGTGGGCGCGCTTTATATTGCTGGTTCTTTCGGTAAAGTCACGTAGAGGGGAAATACTAAAAATATAAAACTAATAAAATTATCACGACGTTTCGACTGCAACACAAGCAAGCAAGCAGCAATCATCATCGGGTGTGAAAACCACAGCAAGAAAATTTGAAAAAAGTGGCGGTTGTTTTTAACGTTAGCGCCACGGAGAGAGATTTGACAGTCTGTTCAGACGGACGAGTCCATCTATACTCTTTGGTTCTATTCGGTAAAGTCACGTAGGTAAAAATAAAATCACAAAATTCACGACGTTTCGGCCACAACACAAGTGGCCTTGATCAGGTGAAGGGACCGGACTGTCCAGAGGACAGCGTTGGAGTGAAGACAACCGAGTCCAGGTCGCGTTGTCCTTTAAGCGACCTGCGCTTGGCTGTCTTCACTCCAACGCTGTCCTCTGGACAGTCCGGTGCCTTCACCCGATGAAGGCCACTTGTGTTGTGGCCGAAACGTCGTGATTTTTTACCTACGTGACTTTACCGAAGAGAACCAAAGAGTATGGATCCTTGCAGTCACGAAAGCTTCAAATCTAGAATTGCGTCCATCTATGTTTGGAAAAGAGGAGGGGGGGGGGGGCGGGGTCGAAAAATAATGGATGCGGTCTGAAAGCCACCTTAAGCGTGATCAACCAATTAACACCCGAAATGGTTTATCAAATCCTTCCAATGATTGCTAAGCCAGAATCCATCTTCTCGGTTGTCTCTGTGTTTGTGTAGGCGGATAGCCCCCCCCCCCACCTCCAGCCCGGGCAACTCACCCCCCGCGGAGTCTGCGGCAAGGCCCCTGGCGAGCGCCAGCAGCTCGATGAGACTCGGCCCGGCGCGGGGGGAGCGGCAGGGCCCCCCCCGGGCCGGGAGCGGCGTCCCGGTCACCCCGCACCTCCTCGGGGGGGCGCTCCGGCGGGGCGGTCGGACGCCGCCATCGTCATCATCGTCGTCGTCGTCATCGGCGCCTTCATCATCGTCGTCATCATCGTCGTCGCCGTCATCGCCGTCGGCGCCTTCCACATCGTCGTCATCATCGTCATCATCGGCGCCTTCATCATCGTCATCGGCGCCTTCCGCATCGTCGTCGTCATCGGCGCCTTCATCATCGTCGTCGTCATCGGCGCCTTCATCATCGTCGTCGTCATCGGCGCCTTCATCATCGTCGTCGTCATCGGCGCCTTCATCATCGTCGTCGTCATCGGCGCCTTCACCGTCGTCATCATCGTCGTCATCACCGTCTCATCATTCATCCCCGCATGCCCGGGCGGCCGCAGCGCCGCCGCCGCCTCCGCGGTGCCCCGGGCCTCCTCCTGCTGCTGCTCCTCCTGCTGCTGCTCCTGCTGCTGCTCCTGCTGCTGCTCCTGCTGCTGCTGCTCCTGCTGCTGCTGCTCCTGCTGCTGCTGCTCCTGCTGCTGCTGCTCCTGCTGCTGCTCCTCCTGCTGCTGCTCGCGAGCGACGGCCCGTGCCGGCGGGCGACGGTGGCCGGGCGAGCGGCGGCCGCGGCCGTCGAAGGAGGAGGAGGCCGCCGCCGATTGAAGGCCCGCGTAGGGCCCGCTGCGACGAGCGGTCCAGAGCCGCGCCACGGCGACCCTGCTGCTGTGGCTGCTGACGACGACGATGCTGCTGATGACGTTGGCTGCTGATGATGATGACGTCGCTGATGACGACGCTGCTGGTGATGACGACACTGATGATGACGCCGCTGGTGATGACGACGCCGCTGGTGATGACGCTGCTGATGATGACGACGCTGATGATGACGCCGCTGGTGATGACGACGACACTGATGATGACGAAGCGACCCCTGGCTGAGCGAAGGGCCGCCAGCGAGCGAAGGGCCGCGCAGGGCTGAAGGCCCGAGCCTGGCGGGCCAAGCTCGGAGACATCCCAAGAGCCATGGGCCTTGCTTCTGACAAAACGTCAAGAAGAAACACTGCTGCTGCTGATGATGTTGTTGTTGATGTTGTTGTTGTTGCTGCTGATGCTGCTGATGATGTTGTTGTTGATGTTGCTGATGTTGTTGTTGATGTTGTAGATGTTGTTGATGTTGTTGCTGTTGTTGTTGTTTATGTTGTTGCTGCTGCTGGTGCTGCTGTTGTTGCTGGTGCTGTTGTTGCTGGTGCTGTTGTTGCTGCTGCTGTTGTTGATGTTGTTGCTGGTGCTGTTGTTGCTGCTGCTGTTGTTGATGATGTTGCTGTTGCTGCTACTACCGCTGCTGTTGCTGTTGTTGCTGCTGCTACTGCTGTTACTACTGCTACTGCTGTTGCTACTGCTGCTGCTACTGCTGTTACTACTGCTACTGCTGTTACTACTGCTACTACTGCTGCTACTGCTGTTACTACTGCTACTGCTGTTGCTACTACTGTTACTACTGCTACTGCTGTTGCTGTTGTTGCTACTGCTGTTGCTACTGCTGTTACTACTGCTACTACTGCTACTTCGTCGACCGATGAGAAACGCCGACGCAGTTCGGCACCGCGCACCCGAGAATTCCCGCTCGCCTCTCTCTCTCTCTCCTCTGCTGCTGTCAAAACAGCCGCTCGGTGTCTATCCGGTGTGTGTGTGTGTGGCGGGGGGGGGGGGGTAGCGTCCTGGAACGTCGGACTAACGAGTGGGTGGCAGTAGCCGTGCCCGTACGCGTGGGGGAGGAGTGGGAGGGTAGACTGATTGTTACCGGTGTGTTCAACTATTTGTTGTTGTTGTTGTTTTAAACTACATGAGGTCAGTAAGCGTCCCGCTCTAGCACTCCGATGTCGCGTCTCTCGTCACAAGCCTGCCCCGGCCATCACTAACGACGATGACAAGCTGCTCCTCATCATCATCAGCATCGTGTCATCATCATCATCGTGTCATCATCAGCATCGCGTGGATATTCACAGCGGACTCCGGGACTCAAAGACACCCAAAGAGGACGCTCAGCAATCTAAGAGACCCACAGACACCTACAGAGACCATACAGAGACCCAGATAAAAGCAGAGACCCACAGACACCTATAGAGACCCACAAACACCTACAGAGACCCACATACACCCACAGAGACCCACAGACACCTACAGAGACCCACAGAGACTCAGACACCTACAGAGCACCCAGAGACCCAGAGAGACCCACAGAGACCCAGATAGAAGCAGAGACCCACAGACACCTACAGAGACCCACAAACACCTACAGAGACCCACAGACACCTACAGAGACCCACAGACACCTACAGAGACCCACAGACACCTATAGAGACCCACAGAGACCCACAGACATCTCCAGAGACCATACAGAGACCCAGATAAAAGCAGAGACCCACAGACACCTATAGAGACCCACAAACACCTACAGAGACCCACAGACGCCTACAGAGACCCACACTCAAACTAAACTATTTTATTTTACTCGGTAAGGCGGCTAATGTTAGCTCCTTTTTGCCAGAAGCGTACCCTGGCCATCACGAGAGCAACTCAACGCGACGTTGCGGCTTATCATCATCGTCATCATCATCAGCACGTAGACATTTCTAGCAGGCTCAGAGGCTCAGAGACCCATACTCATAGAAACCCACAGAGACCTACAGAGACCCACAGACACCTACAGAGACCCACAGACTCCTACAGAGACCATACAGAGACCCACAGACACCTACAGAGACCATACAGAGACCCACAGACACCTACAGAGACCCATACTCACCGAGACCCATGCTCAGACTATAACATGTTTTTATTTTACCAGCTAAGGCCCCCCCACTCAGCTGGTGCGTAGCTCAGAAGCAACGCTGGCTACCGCAAAGCAGGAAATATTAGCGGCGTTCTTGTGCTGCTGTACAGTGTGACCGGACGTCGCCTGCGAACAACGGCAAACAAACAAAAGAGCTTCACAGCTCATCGGATTTCCTACTCCAGGTCGGAATTTTTTGTTCCCAAAAAAAAATCGAGAGAGTCGCCCTTGACCGCTCACGGGGTCGACTGTCCACCAACACCACCACCAACACCACCACCAACACCACACACACACAACAACCCTGCCGCTAACGCTCTCTCCCAGTAGTTGTCTTGGGCAGCTGCACCAAGTCGGTTCGATAAGACAACACACAAACAACAACGAGAGAGAGAGAGCGCAAGGACTCTGGTTACTGTACGCCTGAGAGCACGGAAACACGTGGGGAGCACGTGGGGGAGGGCTGGGAGGACTTCCGCGCACGTGACCGAGAAGTCCCGCCCCCCCACCGCCTCCTTCTCCAGGGCCCGCCCCCCCCCTCTCTAGGGCCCGCCCCCCTCTCCAGGGCCCGCCCCCCTCTGCAGGGCCCGCCCCCCTCTGCAGGGCCCGCCCCCCTCTGCAGGGCCCGCCCCCCTCTGCAGGGCCCGCCCCCCTCTGCAGGGCCCGCCCCCCTCTGCAGGGCCCGCCCCCCTCTGCAGGGCCCGCCCCCCTCTGCAGGGCCCGCCCCCCCAATCCAGGCCCATCCCCTCTCCAGGGCCCGCCCCTCTCTAGGGCCCGCCCCCCCTCTCCAGGGCCCGCCCCCTTCTCCAGGGTCCGCCCCCCCAATCCAGGCCCATCCCCTCTCCAGGGCCCGCCCCTCTCTAGGGCCCGCCCCCCTCTCCAGGGCCCGCCCCCTTCTCCAGGGTCCGCCCCCCCAATCCAGGCCCATCCCCTCTCCAGGGCCCGCCCCTCTCTAGGACCCGCCCCCCCAATCCCGGCCCATCCCCTCTCCAGGGCCCGCTCCCCTCTCTAGGGCCCGCCCCCCTCTTCAGGACCCGCCCCCCCCCCAATCCAGGCCCATCCCCTCTCCAGGGCCCGCCCCCCTCTCTAGGGCCCGCCCCCCTCTCTAGGGCCCGCCCCCCCCAAATCCAGGGCCCCTCCCTTCCCGCCCACCCTCACCTCCAGCCCCCCCCCCCTCGAGGGCCCGCCCCCTGTCCAGGCCCCACCATCTAGGGCCCGCCCCCCTTCCTCCAGGTCCTCCCCCCCCCCAGCCCCTCCCCCCACACAGAGACTCAGAGAGACTCGCACAGAGATTTGAAGTTTTCGTGACTGCAATGACCCACAACGCTCTTTGCTTCTTTCGGTAAAGTCATCACGTTAGTGGGTATAAATAAATAAAAAAATTGCGGTTAATCTCAATCACGACGTTTCGGAGGCAACACGAGCCTCCGTCATCAGGTGTAGCTAGCGCAGCAACATTACTGTAGAGACAGAGAGAGAGAGCTCTTTGTGATAAGAGATTACTACATAGGGTAAGAGGAGGATTGCAGGAGCCAGGGATGACGGATGCAGGGTGGAGTGGCGTGGGGTCAAAATGAGGGCACCCCCATGGATTGTCGCTTGTCGCCAGTGATAGCCAACGTTTTCATGGAGACATTTGAAACAGACGCCATCCGAACGTCCACCCTACGTCCCTCCCTGTGGAAGAGATTCGATTCATTTGGCGAGACGTTGGGCCCCCACCCCCCACCACACACCACACCCCACCGGCCAAACGCCGGTCAGCCGTCGATCCTCGGCTTCTTTGCCAAGACAGTTTCATAGTTTCATTTATTTTGGTACAGCCCTGTGAGCCATTCGGCTCTTGAATCGGAGTGCAACCGCAACAAACAAAAAACATGAACAAGAAAAACATCTTGAAGTGACTTTGTGTGTGACTGTGCAAACAGAAAATACAGGAAAAAAAAACATCAAAATATTCCTGAAATAGCACCGTACACCAACGCTGTGTGCAAAAATCCCAGTGGGATGCAAGTCAAACAATAACAACAACAACCACAAGACAACTAAGATTAAGGCCATCAGTCTAACTCCGTACTACAATAAACAAAAACATGGCCAAAACAAACAAAAAACGTTTTCGAAATCACCAAAATAAAAGCCATAAATCCAATGCAACGGCGACCATAGGGACTGTGACCGAATTTTTACACAATAAACTACGTAAATAAATTATAACACCAAAATCTAGAGCCATATTTTAGGCCGCTGAATATCAGTGGCGGCTAGGGTTGTACACGAGCCCCCCGCCGCCCTCCAGGCGGTGAATTTTGACGTGTTCGTCTAATGCAGGGGTCGGGAACCTTTTTGACTAAGAGAGCCATGAAAGCAAAAAATTTGGAAATTTATTTCAGTGAGAGCCATATAATATATTTTAAAAGTGAATTCAACTAAATGTCAGTATAATAAGCCTCTGAATTTATTCTTTTAAATAATGTTGTTATAACACTCACCATTAATGCGACTTCTGGTGCTACATGGATTTGCTGATGTCTTTGTAGTCGGGTTGGTACTTGGTGAGGTTAAGCTTCATGCAAGCGTTGAGGCTTTCATCCGTTAAACGTGATCGTAGGTTGGACTTGATGTTTTTTAAGATGTGAGAATGACTGCTCACATGCATACGTAGATCCAAACATGGTCAATACAGCAATACTCACACGCTGCAGTGTGTGGTATGTGACAGGAAGCGCGTTCCAAGTTTTGAGAATCAGCTGGTCTTCGGGTTGGAGTTTTTTCATTTCTGTCCACATGTGCTTGCTCGCCAACTCCGCTTTCTGTCGTGTGATTCTTTCCAAATCTTCATTCAGTGACTTGAACTTATTCACCCACATGTCTGAGGCCTTCAGGTCAGCCACTTCTGCTTCAAAATCTCTGACGGAGACACCAGGGATGTAATTCAGGTCGGCTGTGTTCAGTGAACACTCGTTTGGATGGGTGATGAACTTAAAAAAGACGAGTGTGCTCACGAAATTCTCCAAAGCGTGCTTTGAAGGACTGTAGGAGACTGGATGTGCAGCCAGCTAGCTGGTGGAGATCAAGGTTTTGAATGGGCTCACTTGCTGTGCATGCATCTTTAAATTGGCTCAGTTTTTCAAAATGTAGTAAACGACCTGTTTCAAGATCCGTGATGAAAAGCTCCAGCTTGTTTTCAAAAGCAAATACAGCTTGTTGAAGGGATAACACTGTATTTCCAATGCCTTGCATTTTCACGTTGAGCTGGTTCAGATGTTCAGTCAGATCTACGAGATAGTAAAACTTGAGGAGCCACTCGGTGTCGGCTAGCTCAGGATGCCCGACGCCTTTCATTTCAAGGAAAGTCCGGATTTCGTTCAGGCAAGCCGCAAAACGGCTAAGCACCTTCCCTCTTGACAACCAACGCACATTGCTGTGCAAAAGCAGACCAGGATAGTTATTTACAACTTCATCCAGCAGTGTTTTAAACTGGCGATCATTTAAGGCTCGGGCAACAATAAAGTTGATCACACGAATGACCAGCGACATCACTTCGCCAAACTGCCTGTCACACATCTGAGCACAAAGTGCCTCCTGGTGTATAATGCAATGGAAACTTAGGATGGGTCTATTTTCATGTTCACGGAGAAGCGCCACAAATCCTTTGTTTTTCCCCACCATACACGGAGCACCATCAGTACACACTGAGAGAAGTTTATCCATAGGTAGACTTTTTTCTTGAGCAAACTCCATGAAAGACTTGAATAAATCCTCACCTCTTGTGGACCCTTTTAATGGCAGAACAGCAAGACTTTCTTCGCGCAGTGTGTCACCAACAGCATATCTTGCAATCACGCTGAACTGCGACAAATGGCTCACGTCTGTTGACTCATCCAAAGCCAGAGAAAAGAACGGCGCTGCATTTATGTCCTTCACTTGCGTTTCCTCCACTTTGTTTGCCATCACGATGGTACGATCATGAACAGTTCTTGCCGACAGAGGCATGTCTTGTATCCGTTTGATTATCTTGTCTTTGTTCGGAAGATCATCAAAAAGTTCATTGGCTACATCCAGCATGAACGTTTTAGCATACTCGCCATCTGTGAATGGTTTTCCGTTCCTCACTATTGCTAAAGAACCAGCAAAGCTAGCCGAATTATAGTCACCTTGCCGGGTCCATACGCGGAGTTGCTGCTGGCTAGCTTGCACCCTGCTCAGAAGCTCTTGGCACGCTTTCTTTCTGCAGTCTCCCGCAGGGTATTTTGATGCAAAGGTAGCGTGGCGCGTGTCGAAGTGCCGCTTTACATTCGACCGTTTCAACGATGTAATTTTGTCATTGCAAATTAGACACACCGCAGAACCCGCTCTCTCCACAAAGGCGAATTCTTCGGTCCATTCGTCCTGAAATGTACGATACTCGTCGTCTTTTTTTCTTTTCGCCATCTTCTTCGTCGAAGGGTTAGCTTTGAGCTAATGACCGAGCAGACGCAGTCTCAGACTGATTCAAAAGGGGGCGTTTACCTGTTTTACCCAGCAACGGCAAACGTAGGCCAGTATCATCCAATTAAAATAATGGACAATTGCTCCTGCAGACCTGAACAGGACATGCGCAGTGAAAAATCGATGGATGGATTAAAACAAGTGAGAATATTTTGTTTTATCTGCGAGCCATATGCAATCATCAAAAGAGCCATATCTGGCTCGCGAGCCATAGGTTCCCGACCCCTGGTCTAATGTTTCAACTGCACGCGAAACCTCTTAGTGCCCCGAGTAGCTCTCGACGAGGCGCATCGATTGGCAGCTAGTTTTGTCGTCGGTAAGGCAAAGGGGGCCTCGCGTCGCTACGCGGTTTTTCCCACCCCGGCGCGGCGATGGGTCACGCCAATTGCTTCATACATGGATGATACTTTCGTCATTCGGCCACACGGCCCGACCAGCATTGAACCAATTTCTCGGCCACATTAAACTCAAATTTCGATTGAAAGCTTTCGTGACTGCAAGGATTCATCTTCTTTGGTTCTTTCGGTAAAGTCGTCACCACGTAGAATGAGAATAAAATAATAAATTGATAAAATAACACAATAATATTCTCACGACGTTTCGGCCACAACACAAGCGGCCTTCATCAGGTGAAGGGACGAAACTCCATACACCCGTCCATCAAATTCACCACGCAAGTGCAGAAGGGTGGCATAGCTGCCATTCTTGGGTGTTCTGTTTGAGAGGAGACCTGATGGCTCTTTGGGACATTCTGTCTGTAGGAAACAACCACCTGATACTTCGATCAAAATCATCACGTTACCATACATATGCAGGCGTTACCAAAGAAGATTTCCCAAATTCAAAAACAAACACAAGATCCAGGTCCGGTTCAATAGAGTACACAAAATTCGTGATCTGATCCCATCCGTAAAGGATGTCATCCCTGACTTACAGTACCCCGGTGTCTATAAACGGGCTTGCATTCGTGGTGATTGTTACATTGGGGAAACGAAACGGCATGTTTCTGACCGCATTCGCTAGCGCAAGTCTGATTTGAAACACGGTAGGACGAATTCTTCTTCCGTGGCCGATCATTGTTACAAAGCGGTGGGTTATCATGATATTGTTTCCTCCGATACCAAGGCACTCTGCCAAGCCGTCTGGATACCACCAAAGATTTGTACATGAAGCCATCCAGATATAAAAACATAGACGTAACTTCAACCGAGAGGATGGATCCATACTCTTTGGTTCTATTCGGTAAAGTCACGTAGGTAAAAAAATAAAACAGCAAAAATCACGACGTTTCGGCTACAACACAAGCAGCCTTCGTCAGGTGAAGGGACCAGCGCTGTCCTCGAGACAGCCTGGTCCCGAAACGTCGTGATTTTTGTTGTTTTATTTTTTACCTACGTGACTTTACCGAATAGAACCAAAGAGTATGGATCCTTGCAGGCATGAAAGCTTTAAATCTAGAAAGGATGGATTCAAATTGAGCAATCATTGGAAAGATGTTATTATATTCTTGGTTGTTTCGGTAAAGCCACGTAGAAGGGAAACAATAAAATCCTCACGACGTTTCGACTGCAACACAAGCATTCATCATACCTGATGATGAGCAATCATCACACCTGATGATTGCTGCTTGTGTTGCAGTCGAAACGTCGTGAGAATTTTATTGTTTTATATTTTTATCGTTTTATTGTTTCCCTTCTACGTGGTGGTGACTTTACCGAAAGAACCAGGAATAATAATTTTATTGTTTTATATTTTTATTATTTTATTGTTTCCCTTCCACGTGGTGGTGACTTTACCGAAAGAACCAAGAATATGAATCCCTGCAGTCACGAAAGCTTTAAATCAAAAATTTTAATAAATGTTTTCTCCTACAACATCAGAGTGCAGCGCCACATTAAACACGCAACTACAATGACAATAGTTTAAAGCGATTTGAAGCATTTTGATTTAAAGCTTAAAACATGCTTTAAATTGTTCTTGCTGTGGTTTTCACACCTGATGGTGATTGCTGCTTGTGTTGCAGTCGAAACGTCGTGAGAATTTTATTGTTTTATATTTTTACCATTTTATTGTTTCCCTTCTAACGTGGTGACTTTACCGAAAGACCCATCAATATGAATCCCTGCAGTCACGAAAGCTTTAAATCAAAAGATCGCGTTATTAACCACGCTAAACTTGAACTGCCTCATGGTTTATATTCATGTCCATATCTCCGGTATTTAATTCCCAGCCGCACACACGACCATCACGAGGATATTATGAACTTGCAATGTTTCAATCGCGCAAAGCTGTCTCGTATCCTACTCTACCTCGCAGACCCTCCACCACCCTGCATCCGTCCCCCCTGGCTCCTCCACCCCCTCCTCTTTACCCTATATAATAATCCCTTACCACAAAGAGCTCTCTCTCTACAGCAGTGGTTCTTAACCTTGTTGGAGGTACCGAACCCCACCAGTTTCATATGCGCATTCACCGAACCCCTCTTTAGTGAAAAATAAAATGTGATTTTTTTCAAATTCAAGACATAGATATGTTTTTTACTGGTGCACAAAATGAGCCGTGCATGAACATTACCTTGTTCAAAGAATAAAACCAACACAATGCATAAACTCACAACAAATTACATACCTGGAAATCAATGTGACTTCTGCTGTTGCCTTTGAGAGATCAGTTCAGATATGCGTGGCTTCACCTTGGCAAGTGCCACTCTCATGTCATTTTCACAGCAAAGTCTGTTCCTTTTCTTCGTTTTTATGTCCAGCATCCTCGAAAAGGATTGCTCACAAAGATATGTTGTAACAAATGGTATAAAAAAATCCAGGGCTTTCTTAGCAATAACTGGATACTTGTTCATTTGTCGACACCAAAACGTTGAGAGCGTTGTTGTTCTGAAGAGTTGCTGTTGAACCTGGCTCTGCTGAATTTCAATGATTTCGTCGAGGAATTCATCATTGACATCTGCTGTTTCAACAGCAAACGTGAACGGCTGTCTCACCCATGCTGGATATGACTCTCTTGTAGGGAAATATCCGTCGAGAGACTTTGCAAGCTCATCTAAGTGCGTGGCAATTGTTTGCTTCAGTTCCGTGGATACAGAAATATCTCCGATTCCAGACACATCTTCGATCTTACTTGCACAGTCGTCCAGAAGCGAGAAGTTTGCGAAGTTATTGTTCTCTGTTCGTCGTTTCCATAACGGTAGCTTTTTTTGAAAAGCCTTCAGGTGTTCTTCCACTTCCATGATATTGACTCCACCACCCTGCATCTGCTGATTGAGATGATTGAGAGCTGCGAATATATCAGCCATGTACGCTAAAATGAGAATGAACTCAGGATTTTTGAAGCAATCTGCATGGCAGTGTTGGTGCTCTTGCAAAAACAGGGCTAATTCCACACGCATGGCAAAAACACGATTCAGCACCTGTCCCCGGGATAACCACCGAATATTAGAATGGAGCAGAAGTACCTCAAATTCAGAGCCCATTTCTTTACACAGCTCACTGAAGATGCGGTGCCTCAGAGCACTTTTTCGCACATAGTTCACACATTCCACCACAGTTTTTAATACTTCTGCCATTTTTGGAGGTAAGGTTTTTGTTGCCAACGCATGCCTGTGCAGAATACAATGCGTCACAATGATGTGTGGTGCATCGGCCTTTACTAGCGCACCAAAACCAGACTTTCTTCCCAGCATGACTGGAGCTCCGTCCGTACAAACTGCAGAAACCATATCCCATGAAAGATTGTTGTCTCTGAAGAAGTCATCCACAAGCTTCTTCACATCGGCTGCCTTCGTTGTTGTTGTAAGAGGCTTACAAAATAAAAACTCTTCTTTTATCATGTCGTCTTTCACATAGCGTACAAAAACAGCAAGCTGGCTTAGATCAGAAACGTCTGTGGTTTCGTCGAGTTGAAGGCTGAATTTTGCCGGGCTTGAAATCAGATCCGCGACTACTTGAGCCAAGATGTCTTTACTCATGTCTTCTATTCTGTCACTGACGGTGTCATTTGAAAGGGGAATTTGGGATAATTTACCTTCGGCCGCTGTTCCGAGTATCAGATTCGCCATCTTTAATGCAGCTGGTTTCACAAGTGTTTCACCAATGGTGTGTGGCTTGCCCTGCTTTGCGATCAGGTAAGCAACTTCGTACGATGCTGTCAGGATCGGTTTGTTAACAGGTACAAATCCAAGAGCAGGCAGAGTGGCCCTTTCATCGAATCTGGCTCACTTCACCCTGAATTCAGCAAGTGTTGTGTTCTTGTATTCCCCGTCTCCATGCAGCTTCAAGAAGTGTTCCTTTAGTTTTTGCCGGTGCAAGACTAGAGTTGCTCAACTTGGCGTTGCAAATCATGCAGATAGGACGCTCACTCCCATCACGTTCCGTGATACATGAGAATCCATGTTGTACATATTCGTCCGACCACTTTCTTCTTTTGCCCGACATAGTTAGTATGGATAAAATATTAAAGAAATCACACGACGTACGACAACAACAGTCACACGTTGACTACTGAGTACGCACTAAATTCCCCGCAGCGCTGATTGGCCAAGCAGTGTAGCATGATCATCTGCAGCCAGTGATGGCCAAGCGGGCCGTGTGTGTCATCACAAATTTACACAATAATTCAAGTGTGTCCGGACCTCCGTGGCGGGGGCTCTGCCGAACCCCTGAGATCGACTCACCGAACCCCTGGGGTTCGATCGAACCCAGGTTAAGAACCACTGCTCTACAGTAATGTTGCTGTGTCAGCTACACCTTGATGACGGAAGCTTGCGTTGCCTCGGAAACGTCGCGATTTGATTAACTTTATTTCACTTTTATTTTGACCCACTACGTGACTTTACCGAAATAACCAGAGAGTACTCACACAGAGACCCACAGACTCGCACAGAGAACCAGAGACTCACACAGAGACCCACAGACCCACACAGAGACCCACAGACCCACACAGAGACCCACAGAGACCCACAGACTCACACAGAGACTCACAGACTCACCCAGAGACCCATAGACTCACACACAGACCCATAGACTCACACAAAGACCCATAGACTCACACAGAGACCCACAGACCCACACAGAGACCCACAGACTCACACAGAGACCCACAGACTCACACAGACCCACAGACTCACACAGAGACCCACAGACTCACACAGAGAACCAGAGACTCACACAGAGACCCACAGACTCACACAGAGACCCATAGACTATGCATAGAGACCCCCATACACACGGAGGACTGAACTGGCACGTGTAACAGTTTAATGAGTTGCGAGCACATTTCATGAAGGCCGACGTTTCGAAAATCAAGTCGAATCAAGTTGCCGCCTTCCCCCCTCCCCCTTCTACCCCTCCCTCAAACCCCCCTCCCCCATTGTCCCCCCTTCTACTCCCCATCTCCCCCCACATCTCCCCCCCCATCTCCCCTCCCCCATTCCCCACCTATCTCCCCCCCTTATCTCTCCCCCCCTTATCTCTCCCCCCCTTATCTCTCCCCCCCTTATCTCTCCCCCCCTTATCTCTCCCCCCCTTATCTCTCCCCCCCTTATCTCTCCCCCCCTTATCTCTCCCCCCCCATCTCCCCCCCCCCCATCTCCCCCCCCATCTCCCCACCCATCTCCCCCCCCTTCTCCCCCCCCCATCTCCCCCCCCATCTCCCCCCCCCATCTCCCCCCCCCATCTCCCCCCCCCCATCCCCCCCCCCCCCCCCGAGGAGCTCATATCCGGTACAGGAAGTTGCCGCGGTGGTCCAGGACGTCTCGTCCGGCTTGCCGCGTCTCCGGCGGCGCCAGCGGCCTGCGGCTGTGCTCGTCGGCGAGCCGCTCCAGCTCCCCGGCGCTCGGCAGCCGTCCCGGCGGCGCCTCGGCACGGCCGAGGCCGTCACCGTCACCGCCAACGTCACCGTCACCGTCAACGTCACCGTCAACGTCACCGTCACCGTCAACGTCACCGTCACCGTCAGCGCCAACGGCAGCCACGGGCGGCGGGCACGGTGCTTTGGCGCTTGCGGGCGGTGGCGGCGGCGGCGGGGAGGAGGAGGAGGAGGAGGAGGAGGGGGAGGAGGAGGAGGAGGAGGAGGTGGTGGAGGAGGTTGCCAACCGCGCCGTCCTCCGCACTGGCACGCCGACGCCGTAGCCACCACAAGCAGCAGCTGCAGCAGCAGTAGCGGCAGCAGCGGCAGCTCGAGAGGCAGATGGCGGAGGAGGAGTCACATGGGCAGTCCGGCCTAGCGGCACAACGCCACCACCACCACCACCACCACCGTGTCCACCACCGTGTCGACCACCACCACCACCGTGTCCACCACCGTGTCCACCACCGTGTCCACCACCACCACCACCGTGTCCACCACCACCACCACCACCACCGTGTCGACCACCACCACCACCACCACCACCACCGTGTCGACCACCACCACCACCACCACCGTGTCCACCACCACCACCACCACCACCACCACCACCACCACCGTGTCGACCACCACCACCACCACCACCACCACCGTGTCGACCACCACCACCACCACCACCGTATCCACCGCCCCCGCCGCCCAGCAGCTCGTGCCGTCCCGCGGGCGACGCCGGCCCCCTCAACGGCGCGGCGCCGGGCCGGGCGAGGAGGTGACGGTGGCGAGGAGTCATCATCATCGTCGTCGCCATCGTCGTCGTCATCGTCGTCGTCGTCGTCGTCATCGCCGTCGTCGTCGGCGTCGTCGCCGCGAGAGGCGGGGGGAGGAGGCGCCGCTCTCTCGGCACGTTGGCCAGCGCCGCCGCCGCGGCCGCCGCCGCGGCGGCGGCGTCCTGCTTGGCGCGCCGGGCGTCTGGCGGTGCGAAGCGGCCACGCAGGACTCGCACCACCACAGAGCGCGGCACGCCGAAGCCCACGGCCAGGCGCGGCACGGACCACTCGCCGGGACACTCCTGGGCCAGGAACCTGCCGGGGAGGGGTGGCGGTGGTGGTGGCGGTGGTGGTGGTGAGGTGGTGGTGGTGGTGGGGTGGTGGTGGTGGTGGTGGTAGGGTGGTGGTGGTGGGGTGGTGGAGTGGTGGTGGTGGTAGTGGGGTGGTAGGGTGGTGGTGGTGGGGTGGTGGTTGGGTGGAGGTGGTGGGGTGGTGGTGGTTGGTGGTGGTGGGGGTGGGGTGGTGATGGTGGTGGTGGTGGTGGTGGTGGTGATGGTGTGGTGGTGGTGGTGAGCGAGGTGGTGGTGTGGTGGTGGGGTGGTGTGGTGGTGGTGGGGTGGTAGGGTGGTGGTGTGGTGGGGTGGTGGTGGTTGGGTGGTGGTGGTGTGGTGGGGTGGTGGTGGTGGGGTGGAGTGGTGGTGGGGTGGTGGTGGTAGTGGGGTGGTAGGGTGGTGGTGGTGTGGTGAAGGTAGGGTGGTGATGGTGGAGTGGTGGTGGTGGTCGTGAGCACGGTGGTGGTGGTTGGGTGGAGTGGTGGTGTGGTGGTGGTGGTAGGGTGGTGGTGGTGATGGTGGAGTGATGGTGGTGGTGGAGTGGTGGTGGTGGTGGGGTGGTGGTTGAGTGTTGGTAGGGTGGTGTGGTGGTGGTGGGGCAGTCAAGCAGTGCCGAGATTATTATTATTATTGTTGTTGTTGACAGGAGATGTTGACTACCTCGCCTGGTACGCAGGAGGTCGTGGGTTCGATCCCAACCCTGACGCCTGCTGCTGCTGCTGCTGCTGTATATTTGGAGTCTGCGTCTCTGTCCCTCTCATCATCATCACGGTGGCTAGGAGATGTTGACTACCTCGCCTGGTACACAGGAGGTCGTGGGTTCGATCCCGACCCTGACGATGCCTGCTGCTGTATATTTGGAATCTGCGTGTCTCTCTCTCTCATCATCATCATCATCACGGTGGCTAGGAGATGTTGACTACCTCGCCCGGTGTACAGGAGGTCGTGGGGTTCAATCCCGACCCTGACTACGCCTACTGCTGCTGCTGCTGTATATTTGGAGTCTGCGGTGTCTCTCACCCCGTCCCTGGTCGCGTGGATTTTCCTCCGTGTCCTCCGGTTTTAACCCCTCCACATTGAGAATCAACGTCACCACGCGTTTAGAGAGCGTTTCGCTAGCTACTCTCAAGCTCCACGCGGTAAGCCACTGATTTGTGATGGCCGGGTAACTTTTGAAGAGACATATATGGCTCCGTGGGGCACCTTACCCGCTAAAATAAATAAGTGCTGATGGCGGTGCGGGTTCGCAGTGCTGCGGTTCGTAACAATGTGGTGGTGGTGATATTGTGGTTAGCAGGGTCGTGGTGGAGGTGGTGGTGGTGGTGCTGTGATAACGATGGTCGTGATTGTGGCGGTGGTGGTTGTAGTAGTAGTGATACTGATGATGTTACTGATGATGGCGACAGTGGTTTTGGCGGCGATGGCGGTGATGACGGTGATAGCGGCAGCGGTGGCTTTGCGATGATGGTGACAGTGGTTGCGATGATTGTGGTAGTTGTGGCGGTGCGATGGTGGTGTTTGTGGTGGTGGTGGCGGTAGCGGTGGTGTTGTGGTGGTGGTGGTGATAGTGTGGTAGTTGCGGTTGTGTGGTGGTGGTGTTGCGGTGGTGGTGTTGCGGTGGTGGTGTTGCGGTGATGGTTGCGTTGTGGCGGTGGTGTGGTGGTGGTGGTGTGGTGGTGGTGGTAGTGTTGCGGTGATGGTTGCGTTGTGGCGGTGGTGTTGTTGTGGCGGTGCTGTTGTTGTGGCGGTGGTGTTGTTGTTGTGGCGGTGGTGTTGTTGTGGCGGTGGTGTTGTTGTAGCGGTGGTGTTGTTGTAGTGGCGGTGGTGTTGTTGTGGCGGTGGTGTTGTTGTAGTGGCGGTGGTGTTGTTGTAGCGGTAGTGTTGTTATGGCGGTGGTGTTGTTGTGGTGGTGTTGTTGTTGTGGTGGTGGTGTTGTTGTAGCGGTGGTGTTGTTGTGGTGATGGTTGTTGTTGTTGTGGTGGTGTTGTTGTTGTTGTGGCGGTGTTGTTGTAGTGGCGGTGGTGTTGTTGCGGCGGTGGTGTTGTGGCGGTAGTGTTGTTGTGGTGGTGTTGTTGTTGTGGTGATGGTTGTTGTTGTTGTGTTGTTGTTGTGGTGATGGTTGTTGTTGTGGCGGTGTTGTTGTTGTTGTGGCGGTGGTGTTGTTGTGTTGTTGCTGTGGCGGTGTTGTTGTTGTGTTGTTGTTGTTGCTGCGGCTATGACCCAGGGTGTCACCCGTCACCTCATGTGTTCCATGGCCTCCCAGGTGAGGCGCCTTTCTGGAGGCCCCGGGTCGAAGTGTCTCCGCATGCCATGCTCCCTCACCGCCTTGCGGTGACTCCGTAGGAACCTGCAAACCGCACCGGAGCAGCTCAATCACAACATCACTGGATTAACCAGGGCGGCTGCCGAGTTAGAACCCGGTAATGCGCTCCCCTCCACTCACTCTCCTGCCTCTCCCCTCTCATCTCACTCCACTCCCCTCTCATCACACTCCACTCATCTCACTCCACTCCCCTCTCATCTCACTCCACTCCCCTCTCATCTCACTCCACTCCCCTCTCAACTCACTCCACTCCCCTCTCATCTCACTCCACTCCCCTCCACGCACTCTCCTACCTCTCAGCTCTCATCTCACTCCACTCCCCTCTCATCTCACTCCACTCCCCTCTCATCTCACTCCACTCCCCTCTCATCTCACTCCACTCCACTCTCAACTCACTCCTCTCCCCTCTCATCTCACTCCACTCCACTCTCAACTCACTCCACTCCCCTCTCATCTCACTCCACTCCCCTCTCATCTCACTCCACTCCCCTCTCATCACACTCCACTCATCTCTCATCACACTCCACTCCCCTCTCATCTCACTCCACTCCACTCTCAACTCACTCCACTCCCCTCTCATCACACTCCACTCCCCTCTCATCTCACTCCACTCCCCTCTCATCTCACTCCACTCCACTCTCAACTCACTCCACTCCCCTCTCATCACACTCCACTCCCCTCTCAACTCACTCCACTCCCCTCTCATCACACTCCACTCCCCTCTCATCACACTCCACTCCCCTCTCATCTCACTCCACTCCCCTCTCATCTCACTCCACTCCCTTCTCATCTCACTCCACTCCCCTCTCAACTCACTCCACTCCCCTCTCATCTCACTCCCCTCCCCTCTCATCTCACTCCACTCCCCACTCATCTCACTCCACTCCCCTCTCACCTCACTCCACTCCCCTCTCATCTCACGCCTCTCAACTCACTCCACTCCACTCCCCACTCATCTCACTCCACTCCCCTCTCACCTCACTCCACTCACTCCCCTACCTCTCCCCACTCACCTCACCCCACCACCCACTCCCCTACCTCACCACTCACTCTCCTGCCTCTCACCTCTCACCCCACTCCCCTACCACTCACCCCACCACTCACTCCCCTTCCTCCCCACTCACCTCACCCCACCACTCACCCTCCTACCCCTCCCCACTCACCTCACCACACCACTCACTCCCCTACCCCTCTCACCACTCACCTCACCACACCACTCACCTCACCACACCACTCACTCCCCTACCTCACCACTCACCTCACCACACCACTCACTCCCCTACCTCACCACTCACCTCACCACACCACTCACCCTCCTACCTCTCACCTCACCCCTCCACTCACTCTCCTACCCCTCTCACCTCTCACCCCACTCCCCTACCACTCACCACACCACTCACTCCCCTACCACTCACCTCACCACTCACTCCCCTTCCTCCCCACTCACCTCACCCCACCACTCACCCTCCTACCCCTCTCACCTCTCACCTCACCCCGCCACCCACTCCCCTACCTCTCACCTCACCACACCACTCACTCCCCTACCCATCCCCACTCACCACACCACTCACTCCCCTACCTCTCACCTCACCCCGTCACGCACCTGTACATCTCCTCGTCAGGGTCCATTCTCCCCACGTCTCCCTCCTCATCCTCCTCCTCCTCATCCCCCTCCTCCTCGCCGCCTCCTCCCCCCCCGCGGGGTCCCCGTCTCCCCGCACCCCTCCCGGGGCCCCCGAATCCCGGCGAGGACGCGTGGAGCCACGCCGAGGGCTGCGGCCTAAACACCGGCGGGGGGCCTCGGCCTCGCCTAGATTCCCTACCGGGCGGCCCCTGCCCGGGCCCCGGCGAGGGCGAGGGGAAGCCGGCGAGCCGGCACGGGAGACGGCGGAGGGCCCACACCGCGCAACCGCGAAACGCCAGTCGCACGGCAGCCTCCATTGTTTGTTGTTTGTTTGTTGTTGTTTTTTGTCGGATGATGGGTTGGAGTATAACGGAGATTTTAGTGTTAACACGCGGAGTGGTTTTTAAAACGTCCCGTGGAGAATTCGCGCACGCGTGGTTACAGTGCGAGGGGGGAGGGGGGGGGAGGCAGAGGTGGGGGGTGTTCCTCCATCTTGGTCAGGGAAGGGTGGATTGTTGACGTGATGACCATCTTGGTCAGGGAAGGGTGGCTTGCTGACGCGATGACCATCTTGGTCAGGGAAGGGTGGCTTGCTGACGCGATGACCATCTTGGTCAGGGAAGGGTGGCTTGCTGACGCGATGACCATCTTGGTCAGGGAAGGGTGGCTTGCTGACGCGATAACCATCTTCGTCAGGGAAGGGTGGCTTGCTGACGCGATGACCATCTTGGTCAGGGAAGGGTGGCTTGCTGACGCGATGACCATCTTGGTCAGGGAAGGGTGGCTTGCTGACGCGATGACCATCTTGGTCAGGGAAGGGTGGCTTGCTGACGCGATGACCATCTTGGTCAGGGAAGGGTGGCTTGCTGACGCGATGACCATCTCGGTCAGGGAAGGGTGCAGAGGTTGTGATGGGGCGGGGTAAGATTCACGCTGACGCGGTGGCCATCTTGGTCCGGGAAATGTGCAGAGGAAGTGATGGGGCGGGGGGTATGGTGTGCTGCTTTCGCGGCCATCTTGATCAAGGAAGGGCGCAGAGTCTGTGATTGGGCGGGGGAATTCATGCTGACGCGACGGCCATCTTGGTCATGGAAGCGTGCGAAAGGATGTGATGGGGCGGAGGGATTAATGCTGACGCGGCGACCATCTTGGTCAAGGAAGGGTGCAAGTCAGTGATGGGGCAGAGGGGGTGGGTCGTGCTATTGTCGCGGCCATCTTGGTTCGGGAAGGATGCTGGCGGTGGCATCTATGTTGGTCAGGGAAAGTTTGCAGAGGCATTGATGGGTCCAGGGGGTGTGTCGCGCTGTTGATGCGGCCATGTTGGTCGGGGAAGGCTGCGTGTTTAATTGAGTAATTTGATTTATTGCGAAAGGAATCTACGTGGTGTTTGAACATCTTTTAACACACCTCTAGTTTTGCTTGCCAGAAAGGGTAAAACCTTTCATTTAGATTCGAAGCTTGCTCTGATTTTCCCACCTGATGATGATGATTGCTTTGTGTGGCAATCGAAACGCCGTGATTTATTTTTTATATCTTATACCTACGCGACTTTTACCGAATAGAACCAAACCAAAGAGTATGGTTAAAAGCCTTTATTTCTTATTTTTCATACTTTGATACCGGCAAAAGAAGGCCTCACGTGACATCGCTTCTGCTCACCACGAGCTGTGTGAATGATCTATTCGGTAAAGTCACCACGTAGGTAAAAAAAATAAAACAAAAAATCACGACGTTTCGGCCACAACACAAGTGGCCTTCATCAGGTGAAGGGACCGGACTGTCCAGAGGACGGCGTTGGAGTGAAAACAGCTAAGCCCAGGTCGCGTCCTTTAAGCTGTGTGACTTTACCGAATAGAATCAAAGAGTATGGAT
>NC_046135.1:2342490-2397854 GCF_010993605.1 Petromyzon marinus | reverse complement strand
CCGATTAACGTATTAACCCATTAACTTATTAACATATAAACCCATTAACTTGTCAACCCATTAGCCCGTTAGCACATTAACCATTAACCCGTTAACCCATTCGCTCATGAACACATTAACATGTTAAACACGTTCAGTCGACGGCGATCTTCTTTGGGACAAAGATTAACATAATTTGTGCACGCTTCTTTGTGACGACATCATGAATATGTAATGCTTATGTAGATCGATCGACATATGGGCCAATCAGAGGCCTCCGTGCGTTGTTACCACGGCAACGCGAAGACTCACCCTCGTCAGAGTCGGCCTGCAGCTTCTGTTAGAGAGAGGGAGGGGGGGTTGAGAGGGAGAGAGAGGGGAGAGAGTGGGTGAGTTGGTGAGTGAGTGGGTGAGTGAGTTGGTGAGTGAGTGGGTGAGTGAGTTGGTGAGTGAGTGGGTGGGTGAGTTGGTGAGTGAGTGGGTGGGTGAGTTGGTGAGTGAGTGGGTGGGTGAGTTGGTGAGTGAGTGAGTGAGTGTGTGAGTTGGTGAGTGAGTTGGTGAGTGAGTTGGTGAGTGAGTGGGTGAGTGAGTTGGTGAGTGAGTGGGTGGGTGAGTTGGTGAGTGAGTGGGTGAGTGAGTTGGTGAGTGAGTGGGTGAGTGAGTTGGTGAGTGAGTGGGTGGGTGAGTTGGTGAGTGAGTGGGTGAGTGAGTTGGTGAGTGAGTGGGTGAGTGAGTTGGTGAGTGAGTGGGTGAGTGAGTTGGTGAGTGAGTGGGTGAGTGAGTTGGTGAGTGAGTGGGTGGGTGAGTTGGTGAGTGAGTGGGTGAGTGAGTTGGTGAGTGAGTGGGTGAGTGAGTTGGTGAGTGAGTGGGTGGGTGAGTTGGTGAGTGAGTGGGTGAGTGAGTTGGTGAGTGAGTGGGTGAGTGAGTTGGTGAGTGAGTGGGTGAGTGGGTGGGTGGGTGAGTTGGTGAGTGAGTGGGTGGGTGAGTTGGTGAGTGAGTGGGTGGGTGAGTTGGTGAGTGAGTGGGTGAGTGAGTTGGTGAGTTGGTGAGTGAGTGGGTGAGTGAGTGAGTGAGTTGGTGAGTGAGTGTGTGAGTGGGTGAGTGAGTGAGTGAGTGTGTGAGTTGGTGAGTGAGTTGGTGAGTGAGTGGGTGAGTGAGTTGGTGAGTGAGTTGGTGAGTGAGTTGGTGAGTGAGTGGGTGAGTGAGTTGGTGAGTGAGTGGGTGAGTGAGTTGGTGAGTGAGAGAGTGGGTGAGTTGGTGAGTGAGTGGGTGAGTGAGTTGGTGAGTTGGTGAGTGAGTGGGTGAGTGAGTGAGTGAGTTGGTGAGTGAGTGTGTGAGTGGGTGAGTGAGTGAGTGAGTGTGTGAGTTGGTGAGTGAGTTGGTGAGTGAGTGGGTGAGTGAGTTGGTGAGTGAGTGGGTGAGTGAGTTGGTGAGTGAGTGGGTGGGTGAGTTGGTGAGTGAGTGGGTGGGTGAGTTGGTGAGTGAGTGAGTGGGTGAGTTGGTGAGTGAGTGAGTGGGTGAGTTGGTGAGTGAGTGGGTGAGTGAGTTGGTGAGTTGGTGAGTGAGTGGGTGAGTGAGTGAGTGAGTTGGTGAGTGAGTGTGTGAGTGGGTGAGTGAGTGAGTGAGTGTGTGAGTTGGTGAGTGAGTTGGTGAGTGAGTGGGTGAGTGAGTTGGTGAGTGAGTGGGTGGGTGAGTTGGTGAGTGAGTGGGTGGGTGAGTTGGTGAGTGAGTGGGTGGGTGAGTTGGTGAGTGAGTGGGTGGGTGAGTTGGTGAGTGAGTGAGTGGGTGAGTTGGTGAGTGAGTGGGTGAGTGAGTTGGTGAGTTGGTGAGTGAGTGGGTGAGTGAGTGAGTGAGTTGGTGAGTGAGTGTGTGAGTGGGTGAGTGAGTGAGTGTGTGAGTTGGTGAGTGAGTTGGTGAGTGAGTGGGTGAGTGAGTTGGTGAGTGAGTGGGTGAGTGAGTTGGTGAGTTGGTGAGTGAGTGGGTGAGTGAGTGAGTGAGTTGGTGAGTGAGTGTGTGAGTGGGTGAGTGAGTGAGTGAGTGTGTGAGTTGGTGAGTGAGTTGGTGAGTGAGTGGGTGAGTGAGTGTGTGAGTAGGTGAGTGAGTGAGTGAGTGTGTGAGTTGGTGAGTGAGTGGGTGGGTGAGTTGGTGAGTGAGTGGGTGAGTGAGTTGGTGAGTGAGTGGGTGGGTGAGTTGGTGAGTGAGTGGGTGGGTGAGTTGGTGAGTGAGTGAGTGGGTGAGTTGGTGAGTGAGTGGGTGAGTGAGTTGGTGAGTTGGTGAGTGAGTGGGTGAGTGAGTGAGTGAGTTGGTGAGTGAGTGTGTGAGTGGGTGAGTGAGTGAGTGAGTGTGTGAGTTGGTGAGTGAGTTGGTGAGTGAGTGGGTGAGTGAGTTGGTGAGTGAGTGGGTGAGTGAGTTGGTGAGTGAGTTGGTGAGTGAGTTGGTGAGTGAGTGGGTGAGTGAGTTGGTGAGTGAGTTGGTGAGTGAGTGGGTGAGTGAGTTGGTGAGTGAGTGAGTGGGTGAGTTGGTGAGTGAGTTGGTGAGTGAGTGGTTGTGTGAGTTGGTGAGTGATTGAGTGGATGAGTGAGTGGGTGAGTTGGTGAGTGAGTGGATGGGTGAGTGAGTGGGTGAGTGGGTGAGTGAGAGGGTGAGTGAGTTGGTGAGTGAGTTGGTGAGTTGGTGAGTTGGTGAGTAAGTGGGTGGGTGTGTGAGTTGGTGAGTGAGTGGGTGAGTGTGTGAGTTGGTGAGTGAGTTGGTGAGTTGGTGAGTGAGTGGGTGGGTGGGTGTGTGAGTGAGTTAATGGGTGAGTTGGTGAGTGAGTGGGTGGGTGTGTGAGTTGGTTAGTGAGTGGGTGGGTGTGTGAGTTGGTGAGTGAGTTGGTGAGTGAGTGGGTGGGTGTGTGAGTCAGTGAGTGGGTAAGTTAGTGAGTGAGTGGGTGAGTTGGTGAGTGGGTGAGTTGGTGAGTGAGTGGGTGGGTGTGTGAGTTGGAGAGTAAATGTGTGGGTGTGTGAGTTGGTGAGTGAGTGTGTGAGTTGGTGAGTTGGTGAGTGAGTGTGTGAGTTGGTGAGTGAGTGTGTGAGTTGGTGAGTGAGTGGGTGGGTGTGTGAGTTGGAGAGTGAATGTGTGGGTGTGTGAGTTGGTGAGTGAGTGGGTGGGTGTGTGAGTTGGTGAGTGATTGAGTGGATGAGTGAGTGGGTGAGTTGGTGAGTGAGTGGATGGGTGAGTGAGTGGGTGAGTGGGTGAGTGAGAGGGTGAGTGAGTTGGTGAGTGAGTTGGTGAGTTGGTGAGTAAGTGGGTGGGTGTGTGAGTTGGTGAGTGAGTGGGTGAGTGTGTGAGTTGGTGAGTGAGTTGGTGAGTTGGTGAGTGAGTGGGTGGGTGGGTGTGTGAGTGAGTGAATGGGTGAGTTGGTGAGTGAGTGGGTGGGTGTGTGAGTTGGTTAGTGAGTGGGTGGGTGTGTGAGTTGGTGAGTGAGTGAGTTGGTGAGTGAGTGGGTGGGTGTGTGAGTCAGTGAGTGGGTAAGTTAGTGAGTGAGTGGGTGTGAGTTGGTGAGTGGGTGAGTTGGTGAGTGAGTGGGTGGGTGTGTGAGTTGGAGAGTAAATGTGTGGGTGTGTGAGTTGGTGAGTGAGTGTGTGAGTTGGTGAGTTGGTGAGTGAGTGTGTGAGTTGGTGAGTGAGTGTGTGAGTTGGTGAGTGAGTGGGTGGGTGTGTGAGTTGGAGAGTGAATGTGTGGGTGTGTGAGTTGGTGAGTGAGTGGGTGGGTGTGTGAGTTGGTGAGTGAGTTGGTGAGTTGGTGAGTGAGTGGGTGGGTGTGTGAGTTGGAGAGTGTGTGGGTGTGTGAGTTGGTGAGTGAGTGTGTGAGTTGGTGAGTGAGTGGGTGGGTGTGTGAGTTGGTGAGTGAGTGGGTGTGTGAGTTGGTGAGTGAGTGGGTGAGTGGGTGTGTGAGTTGGTGAGTGAGTGGGTGTGTGAGTTGGTGAGTGGGTGTGTTGGTGAGTGAGTGGGTGTGTGAGTTGGTGAGTGAGTGTGTGAGTTGGTGAGTGAGTGGGTGTGTGAGTTGGTGAGTTGGTGAGTGGGTGTGTGAGTTGGTGAGTGAGTGGGTGTGTTGGTGAGTGAGTGGGTGTGTGAGTTGGTGAGTGAGTGTGTGAGTTGGTGAGTGAGTGGGTGTGTGAGTTGGTGAGTTGGTGAGTGGGTGTGTGAGTTGGTGAGTGAGTGGGTGTGTGAGTTGGTGAGTTGGTGAGTGGGTGTGTGAGTTGGTGAGTGAGTGGGTGTGTGAGTTGGTGAGTGAGTGGGTGAGTGGGTGAGTGAGTGGGTGAGTGGGTGAGTTGGTGAGTGAGTTGGTGAGTGAGTGGGTGAGTGGGTGAGTTGGTGAGTGAGTGTGTGAGTTGGTGAGTGAGTGGGTGTGTGAGTTGGTGAGTTGGTGAGTGGGTGTGTGAGTTGGTGAGTGAGTGGGTGTGTGAGTTGGTGAGTGAGTGAGTGAGTTGGTGAGTGAGTTGGTGAGTGGGTGTGTGAGTTGGTGAGTTGGTGGTCAAGACACCCGGGTGTGTGATGGATGCGTGAGTGGGTGAGCAGGTGGGTAGATCAGGGTCAAGGTCGGGGTCAAAGGTCAGGGTCAAGGTCAGTGCCAACTTCACGTCCATTGTGTCAAGATCAGGGGGGGGGGGGCGGGGGCGCAAGGCCGGGACCGGTGTCGGCGCCACTGTCGAGGTCAGGCTCAAGGTCAGGGCCGAGGTCGCCGGGGTCAAGGTCGCCGGGGTCGAAGGTCGACTGACCCGCCGTGCTTTCTCCACCGTCTCCTCGACCGCGTGGAGTTTCCCCGAGACCCGTCGGCCCCTCTCGGCCAGAGTCGCCTCCAGCTGCTCCAGGGAGCCCAGTTCCTGCTCCATCCTGTAGGGGACGGGGTGGGGGGTTAAAGGGACCGGCCATAAATGACGTCACGCGATTTCGGACGAGATGTTGGAACACAAAACTGAAACCTTTCTGCATTAGAAGCCACAATGCTTATTAATAATAATGTGATGCATTGTGCTTGAAACTGAATGGTTTGTGTTGTGTGTGTGAGTCTGTGTGTGTGTTTGTCTGTGTGTGTGTGTGTTTGTCTGTGTGTGTGTGCCTGTGTGTTGTGTGTGTGCCTGTGTGTTGTGTGTGTGTTTGTCTGTGTGTGTGTGAGTCTGTGTGTGTTGTGTGTGTGCCTGTGTGTGTGTGTGTGTTTATCTGTGTGTGTGTGCCTGTGTGTTGTGTGTGAGTCTGTGTGTGTGTGAGCCTGTGTGTGTGTGAGTCTGTGTTTGTGTGTGAGCCTGTGTGTTGTGTGTGAGTCTGTGTGAGTGTGTGTTTATCTGTGTGTGTGTGCCTGTGTGTTGTGTGTGTGCCTGTGTGTTGTGTGTGAGTCTGTGTTTGTGTGTGAGCCTGTGTGTTGTGTGTGAGTCTGTGTGTGTGTGTGAGTCTGTGTGTGTGTGAGTCTGAGTCTGTGTGTGTGTGAGTCTGTGTGTTGTGTGTGAGTCTGTGTGTTGTGTGTGAGTCTGTGTTTGTGTATGAGTCTGTGTTTGTGTGTGTGCCTGTGTGTGTGTGTGAGTCTGTGTTTGTGTGTGTGCCTGTGTGTTGTGTGTGAGTCTGTGTTTGTGTGTTTGTCTGTGTTTGTGTGTGTGCCTGTGTGTTGTGTGTGAGTCTGTGTGTGTGTGTGTGCCTGTGTGTTGTGTGTGTGCCTGTGTGTTGTGTGTGAGTCTGTGTGTGTGTGAGCCTGTGTGTGTGTGTTTGTGGCCTCAGGGTGCACATAGCCTGGCACAAGCGTCGTGGTGACGTCACCGCCACTTAGTGGCGAATGGCGCTTGTTGTTGTTGTGCGTGTGAGTCTGTATGTGTGTGTGTGCCTGAGTGTTGTGTGTGTGAGCCTGTGTGTGTGTGTTTATCTGTGTGTTGTGTGTGAGTCTGTGTGTGTGTGTGAGCCTGTGTGTGTGTGTGAGTCTGTGTGTGTGTGAGTCTGTGTGTGTGTTTATCTGTGTGTGTGTGCCTGTGTGTTGTGTGTGAGTCTGTGTTTGTGTGTGAGTCTGTGTTTGTGTGTGAGCCTGTGTGTGTGTGTGAGTCTGTGTGTGTGTGAGTCTGTGTGTGTGTGTGAGTCTGTGTGTGCGTGTGTGTTGTGTGTTGGTGTGTGTGTGTGCCTGTGTGTTGTGTGTGAGTCTGTGTGTTGTGTGTGTGAGTCTGTGTGTGTTGTGTGTGTGCCTGTGTGTGTGTGTGATTCTGTGTGTGTGCCTGTGTGTTGTGTGTTGGTGTGTGTGTGCCTGTGTGTTGTGTGCGAGTCTGTGTGTTGTGTGTGTGAGTCTGTGTGTGTTGTGTGTGTGCCTGTGTGTGTGTGTGATTCTGTGTGTGTGTGTGTGTGAGCCTGTGTGTTGTGTGTCTGAGTCTGTGTGTGTTGTGTGTGTGTATGTGTGTGAGTCTGTGTGTTGTGTGTGAGTCTGTGTGTTGTGTGTGTGTGAGTCTGTGTGTGAGTCTGTGTGTTGTGTGTGAGTCTGTGTGTTGTGTGTGAGTCTGTGTGTTGTGTGTGTGAGTTTGTGTGTTGTGTGTGAGTCTGTGTGTGTGTGTGAGCCTGTGTGTGTTGTGTGTGTGAGTCTGTGTGTTGTGTGTGAGTCTATGTGTTGTGTGTGAGTCTGTGTGTTGTGTGTGTGCCTGTGTGTTGTGTGTGTGCCTGTGTGTGTGTGAGTCTGTGTGTTGTTGTATGTGAGCCTATGTGTTGTGTGTGTGTGAGTCTGTGTGTTGTGTGTGAGTCTGTGTGTTGTGTGTGTGAGTCTGTGTGTTGTGTGTGAGCCTGTGCGTTGTGTGTGAGCCTGTGTGTGTGTGAGTCTGTGTGTTGTGTGTGAGTCTGTGTGTGTGTGAGTCTGTGTGTTGTGTGTGAGCCTGTGTGTTGTGTGTGAGTCTGTGTGTGTGTGTGAGTCTGTGTGTGGGGAGCGGTAGTGTAGCGGTTAGCGCGCTGCGCTATGAACCTGGCGACCCGGGTTCGATTCCCGCTCACGGCCAACACCAGTGACGATTATTTGAACCGGTCCCGGGCCTCCCCTAGGTCGACTCAGCCTCAAATGAGTACCTGGTGTGGTGTGTAAACATCGTCACTAGGGAGACAAAGGCGGTCGGGCGTGGTGCTGGCCACCCACCCCCTCGTGTACCGTTCCGGCCTTCATAGGTGCTCGCTAACAGCACTTGCCCCTACAGTCTGTTAAGGCTATACGGGGGATCTTTATCTTTTATCTTTGTGTGAGTCTGAGTCTGTGTGTGTGTGAGTCTGTGTGTTGTGTGTGAGTCTGTGTGTTGTGTGTGAGTCTGTGTTTGTGTATGAGTCTGTGTTTGTGTGTGTGCCTGTGTGTGTGTGTGAGTCTGTGTTTGTGTGTGTGCCTGTGTGTTGTGTGTGAGTCTGTGTTTGTGTGTGTGCCTGTGTGTTGTGTGTGAGTCTGTGTGTGTGTGTGTGCCTGTGTGTTGTGTGTGTGCCTGTGTGTTGTGTGTGAGTCTGTGTGTGTGTGTGTGAGCCTGTGTGTGTGTGTTTGTGGCCTCAGGGTGCACATAGCCTGGCACAAGCGTCGTGGTGACGTCACCGCCACTTAGTGGCGAATGGCGCTTGTTGTTGTTGTGCGTGTGAGTCTGTATGTGTGTGTGTGCCTGAGTGTTGTGTGTGTGAGCCTGTGTGTGTGTGTTTATCTGTGTGTTGTGTGTGAGTCTGTGTGTGTGTGTGAGCCTGTGTGTGTGTGTGAGTCTGTGTGTTGTGTGTGTGAGTCTGTGTGTTGTGTGTGAGTCTGTGTGTGTGTGTGAGCCTGTGTGTGTTGTGTGTGTGAGTCTGTGTGTTGTGTGTGAGTCTATGTGTTGTGTGTGAGTCTGTGTGTTGTGTGTGTGCCTGTGTGTTGTGTGTGTGCCTGTGTGTGTGTGAGTCTGTGTGTTGTTGTATGTGAGCCTATGTGTTGTGTGTGTGTGAGTCTGTGTGTTGTGTGTGAGTCTGTGTGTTGTGTGTGTGAGTCTGTGTGTTGTGTGTGAGCCTGTGCGTTGTGTGTGAGCCTGTGTGTGTGTGAGTCTGTGTGTTGTGTGTGAGTCTGTGTGTTGTGTGTGAGTCTGTGTGTGTGTGAGTCTGTGTGTTGTGTGTGAGCCTGTGTGTTGTGTGTGAGTCTGTGTGTGTGTGTGAGTCTGTGTGTGGGGAGCGGTAGTGTAGCGGTTAGCGCGCTGCGCTATGAACCTGGCGACCCGGGTTCGATTCCCGCTCACGGCCAACACCAGTGACGATTATTTGAACCGGTCCCGGGCCTCCCCTAGGTCGACTCAGCCTCAAATGAGTACCTGGTGTGGTGTGTAAACATCGTCACTAGGGAGACAAAGGCGGTCGGGCGTGGTGCTGGCCACCCACCCCCTCGTGTACCGTTCCGGCCTTCATAGGTGCTCGCTAACAGCACTTGCCCCTACAGTCTGTTAAGGCTATACGGGGGATCTTTATCTTTTATCTTTGTGTGAGTCTGAGTCTGTGTGTGTGTGAGTCTGTGTGTTGTGTGTGAGTCTGTGTGTTGTGTGTGAGTCTGTGTTTGTGTATGAGTCTGTGTTTGTGTGTGTGCCTGTGTGTGTGTGTGAGTCTGTGTTTGTGTGTGTGCCTGTGTGTTGTGTGTGAGTCTGTGTTTGTGTGTTTGTCTGTGTTTGTGTGTGTGCCTGTGTGTTGTGTGTGAGTCTGTGTGTGTGTGTGTGCCTGTGTGTTGTGTGTGTGCCTGTGTGTTGTGTGTGAGTCTGTGTGTGTGTGTGTGAGCCTGTGTGTGTGTGTTTGTGGCCTCAGGGTGCACATAGCCTGGCACAAGCGTCGTGGTGACGTCACCGCCACTTAGTGGCGAATGGCGCTTGTTGTTGTTGTGCGTGTGAGTCTGTATGTGTGTGTGTGCCTGAGTGTTGTGTGTGTGAGCCTGTGTGTGTGTGTTTATCTGTGTGTTGTGTGTGAGTCTGTGTGTGTGTGTGAGCCTGTGTGTGTGTGTGAGTCTGTGTGTTGTGTGTGTGAGTCTGTGTGTTGTGTGTGAGTCTGTGTGTGTGTGTGAGCCTGTGTGTGTGAGTCTGTGTGTTGTGTGTGAGTCTATGTGTTGTGTGTGAGTCTGTGTGTTGTGTGTGTGCCTGTGTGTTGTGTGTGTGCCTGTGTGTGTGTGAGTCTGTGTGTTGTTGTATGTGAGCCTATGTGTTGTGTGTGTGTGAGTCTGTGTGTTGTGTGTGAGTCTGTGTGTTGTGTGTGTGAGTCTGTGTGTTGTGTGTGAGCCTGTGCGTTGTGTGTGAGCCTGTGTGTGTGTGAGTCTGTGTGTTGTGTGTGAGTCTGTGTGTGTGTGAGTCTGTGTGTTGTGTGTGAGCCTGTGTGTTGTGTGTGAGTCTGTGTGTGTGTGTGAGTCTGTGTGTGTGTGAGTCTGAGTCTGTGTGTGTGTGAGTCTGTGTGTTGTGTGTGAGTCTGTGTGTTGTGTGTGAGTCTGTGTTTGTGTATGAGTCTGTGTTTGTGTGTGTGCCTGTGTGTGTGTGTGAGTCTGTGTTTGTGTGTGTGCCTGTGTGTTGTGTGTGAGTCTGTGTTTGTGTGTTTGTCTGTGTTTGTGTGTGTGCCTGTGTGTTGTGTGTGAGTCTGTGTGTGTGTGTGCCTGTGTGTTGTGTGTGTGCCTGTGTGTTGTGTGTGAGTCTGTGTGTGTGTGTGTGAGCCTGTGTGTGTGTGTTTGTGGCCTCAGGGTGCACATAGCCTGGCACAAGCGTCGTGGTGACGTCACCGCCACTTAGTGGCGAATGGCGCTTGTTGTTGTTGTGCGTGTGAGTCTGTATGTGTGTGTGTGCCTGAGTGTTGTGTGTGTGAGCCTGTGTGTGTGTGTTTATCTGTGTGTTGTGTGTGAGTCTGTGTGTGTGTGTGTGAGCCTGTGTGTGTGTGTGAGTCTGTGTGTGTGTGTGAGTCTGTGTGTGCCTGTGTGTTGTGTGTTGGTGTGTGTGTGTGTGAGTCTGTGTGTTGTGTGTGTGTGAGTCTGTGTGTGAGTCTGTGTGTTGTGTGTGAGTCTGTGTGTTGTGTGTGTGAGTTTGTGTGTTGTGTGTGAGTCTGTGTGTGTGTGTGAGCCTGTGTGTGTTGTGTGTGTGAGTCTGTGTGTTGTGTGTGAGTCTATGTGTTGTGTGTGAGTCTGTGTGTTGTGTGTGTGCCTGTGTGTTGTGTGTGTGCCTGTGTGTGTGTGAGTCTGTGTGTTGTTGTATGTGAGCCTCTGTGTTGTGTGTGTGTGAGTCTGTGTGTTGTGTGTGAGTCTGTGTGTTGTGTGTGTGAGTCTGTGTGTTGTGTGTGAGCCTGTGCGTTGTGTGTGAGCCTGTGTGTGTGTGAGTCTGTGTGTTGTGTGTGAGTCTGTGTGTGTGTGAGTCTGTGTGTTGTGTGTGAGCCTGTGTGTTGTGTGTGAGGCTGTGTGTGTGTGAGTCTGTGTGTTGTGTGTGAGTCTGAGTCTGTGTGTTGTGTGTGTGAGTCTGTGTGTTGTGTGTGAGTCTGTGTGTTGTGTGTGAGTCTGTGTGTGTGAGTCTGCCTGTTGTGTGTGTGAGTCTGTGTGTTGTGTGTGAGCCTGTGTGTTGTGTGTGAGTCTGTGTGTTGTGTGTGAGTCTGAGTCTGTGTGTGTGAGTCTGTGTGTTGTGTGTGAGTCTGTGTGTTGTGTGTGAGTCTGTGTTTGTGTGTTTGTCTGTGTTTGTGTGTGTGCCTGTGTGTTGTGTGTGAGTCTGTGTGTGTGTGTGTGCCTGTGTGTTGTGTGTGTGCCTGTGTGTTGTGTGTGAGTCTGTGTGTGTGTGAGCCTGTGTGTGTGTGTTTGTGGCCTCAGGGTGCACATAGCCTGGCACAAGCGTCGTGGTGACGTCACCGCCACTTAGTGGCGAATGGCGCTTGTTGTTGTTGTGCGTGTGAGTCTGTATGTGTGTGTGTGCCTGAGTGTTGTGTGTGTGAGCCTGTGTGTGTGTGTTTATCTGTGTGTTGTGTGTGAGTCTGTGTGTGTGTGTGAGCCTGTGTGTGTGTGTGAGTCTGTGTGTGTGTGAGTCTGTGTGTGTGTTTATCTGTGTGTGTGTGCCTGTGTGTTGTGTGTGAGTCTGTGTTTGTGTGTGAGTCTGTGTTTGTGTGTGAGCCTGTGTGTGTGTGTGAGTCTGTGTGTGTGTGAGTCTGTGTGTGTGTGTGAGTCTGTGTGTGCGTGTGTGTTGTGTGTTGGTGTGTGTGTGTGCCTGTGTGTTGTGTGTGAGTCTGTGTGTTGTGTGTGTGAGTCTGTGTGTGTTGTGTGTGTGCCTGTGTGTGTGTGTGATTCTGTGTGTGTGCCTGTGTGTTGTGTGTTGGTGTGTGTGTGCCTGTGTGTTGTGTGCGAGTCTGTGTGTTGTGTGTGTGAGTCTGTGTGTGTTGTGTGTGTGCCTGTGTGTGTGTGATTCTGTGTGTGTGTGTGTGAGCCTGTGTGTTGTGTGTCTGAGTCTGTGTGTGTTGTGTGTGTGTATGTGTGTGAGTCTGTGTGTTGTGTGTGAGTCTGTGTGTTGTGTGTGTGTGAGTCTGTGTGTGAGTCTGTGTGTTGTGTGTGAGTCTGTGTGTTGTGTGTGAGTCTGTGTGTTGTGTGTGTGAGTTTGTGTGTTGTGTGTGAGTCTGTGTGTGTGTGTGAGCCTGTGTGTGTTGTGTGTGTGAGTCTGTGTGTTGTGTGTGAGTCTATGTGTTGTGTGTGAGTCTGTGTGTTGTGTGTGTGCCTGTGTGTTGTGTGTGTGCCTGTGTGTGTGTGAGTCTGTGTGTTGTTGTATGTGAGCCTATATGTTGTGTGTGTGTGAGTCTGTGTGTTGTGTGTGAGTCTGTGTGTTGTGTGTGTGAGTCTGTGTGTTGTGTGTGAGCCTGTGCGTTGTGTGTGAGCCTGTGTGTGTGTGAGTCTGTGTGTTGTGTGTGAGTCTGTGTGTGTGTGAGTCTGTGTGTTGTGTGTGAGCCTGTGTGTTGTGTGTGAGTCTGTGTGTGTGTGTGAGTCTGTGTGTGTGTGAGTCTGAGTCTGTGTGTGTGTGAGTCTGTGTGTTGTGTGTGAGTCTGTGTGTTGTGTGTGAGTCTGTGTTTGTGTATGAGTCTGTGTTTGTGTGTGTGCCTGTGTGTGTGTGTGAGTCTGTGTTTGTGTGTGTGCCTGTGTGTTGTGTGTGAGTCTGTGTTTGTGTGTTTGTCTGTGTTTGTGTGTGTGCCTGTGTGTTGTGTGTGAGTCTGTGTGTGTGTGTGTGCCTGTGTGTTGTGTGTGTGCGTGTGTGTTGTGTGTGAGTCTGTGTGTGTGTGTGTGAGCCTGTGTGTGTGTGTTTGTGGCCTCAGGGTGCACATAGCCTGGCACAAGCGTCGTGGTGACGTCACCGCCACTTAGTGGCGAATGGCGCTTGTTGTTGTTGTGCGTGTGAGTCTGTATGTGTGTGTGTGCCTGAGTGTTGTGTGTGTGAGCCTGTGTGTGTGTGTTTATCTGTGTGTTGTGTGTGAGTCTGTGTGTGTGTGTGAGCCTGTGTGTGTGTGTGAGTCTGTGTGTTGTGTGTGTGAGTCTGTGTGTTGTGTGTGAGTCTGTGTGTGTGTGTGAGCCTGTGTGTGTTGTGTGTGTGAGTCTGTGTGTTGTGTGTGAGTCTATGTGTTGTGTGTGAGTCTGTGTGTTGTGTGTGTGCCTGTGTGTTGTGTGTGTGCCTGTGTGTGTGTGAGTCTGTGTGTTGTTGTATGTGAGCCTATGTGTTGTGTGTGTGTGAGTCTGTGTGTTGTGTGTGAGTCTGTGTGTTGTGTGTGTGAGTCTGTGTGTTGTGTGTGAGCCTGTGCGTTGTGTGTGAGCCTGTGTGTGTGTGAGTCTGTGTGTTGTGTGTGAGTCTGTGTGTGTGTGAGTCTGTGTGTTGTGTGTGAGCCTGTGTGTTGTGTGTGAGTCTGTGTGTGTGAGTCTGTGTGTGTGTGAGTCTGAGTCTGTGTGTGTGTGAGTCTGTGTGTTGTGTGTGAGTCTGTGTGTTGTGTGTGAGTCTGTGTTTGTGTATGAGTCTGTGTTTGTGTGTGTGCCTGTGTGTGTGTGTGAGTCTGTGTTTGTGTGTGTGCCTGTGTGTTGTGTGTGAGTCTGTGTTTGTGTGTTTGTCTGTGTTTGTGTGTGTGCCTGTGTGTTGTGTGTGAGTCTGTGTGTGTGTGTGCCTGTGTGTTGTGTGTGTGCCTGTGTGTTGTGTGTGAGTCTGTGTGTGTGTGTGTGTGAGCCTGTGTGTGTGTGTTTGTGGCCTCAGGGTGCACATAGCCTGGCACAAGCGTCGTGGTGACGTCACCGCCACTTAGTGGCGAATGGCGCTTGTTGTTGTTGTGCGTGTGAGTCTGTATGTGTGTGTGTGCCTGAGTGTTGTGTGTGTGAGCCTGTGTGTGTGTGTGTTTATCTGTGTGTTGTGTGTGAGTCTGTGTGTGTGTGTGAGCCTGTGTGTGTGTGTGAGTCTGTGTGTGTGTGTGAGTCTGTGTGTGCCTGTGTGTTGTGTGTTGGTGTGTGTGTGTGTGAGTCTGTGTGTTGTGTGTGTGTGAGTCTGTGTGTGAGTCTGTGTGTTGTGTGTGAGTCTGTGTGTTGTGTGTGTGAGTTTGTGTGTTGTGTGTGAGTCTGTGTGTGTGTGTGTGAGCCTGTGTGTGTTGTGTGTGTGAGTCTGTGTGTTGTGTGTGAGTCTATGTGTTGTGTGTGAGTCTGTGTGTTGTGTGTGTGCCTGTGTGTTGTGTGTGTGCCTGTGTGTGTGTGAGTCTGTGTGTTGTTGTATGTGAGCCTCTGTGTTGTGTGTGTGTGAGTCTGTGTGTTGTGTGTGAGTCTGTGTGTTGTGTGTGTGAGTCTGTGTGTTGTGTGTGAGCCTGTGCGTTGTGTGTGAGCCTGTGTGTGTGTGAGTCTGTGTGTTGTGTGTGAGTCTGTGTGTGTGTGAGTCTGTGTGTTGTGTGTGAGCCTGTGTGTTGTGTGTGAGGCTGTGTGTGTGTGAGTCTGTGTGTTGTGTGTGAGTCTGAGTCTGTGTGTTGTGTGTGTGAGTCTGTGTGTTGTGTGTGAGTCTGTGTGTTGTGTGTGAGTCTGTGTGTGTGAGTCTGCCTGTTGTGTGTGTGAGTCTGTGTGTTGTGTGTGAGCCTGTGTGTTGTGTGTGAGTCTGTGTGTTGTGTGTGAGTCTGAGTCTGTGTGTGTGAGTCTGTGTGTTGTGTGTGAGTCTGTGTGTTGTGTGTGAGTCTGTGTTTGTGTATGAGTCTGTGTTTGTGTGTGTGCCTGTGTGTGTGTGTGAGTCTGTGTTTGTGTGTGTGCCTGTGTGTTGTGTGTGAGTCTGTGTTTGTGTGTTTGTCTGTGTTTGTGTGTGTGCCTGTGTGTTGTGTGTGAGTCTGTGTGTGTGTGTGTGCCTGTGTGTTGTGTGTGTGCCTGTGTGTTGTGTGTGAGTCTGTGTGTGTGTGTGTGAGCCTGTGTGTGTGTGTTTGTGGCCTCAGGGTGCACATAGCCTGGCACAAGCGTCGTGGTGACGTCACCGCCACTTAGTGGCGAATGGCGCTTGTTGTTGTTGTGCGTGTGAGTCTGTATGTGTGTGTGTGCCTGAGTGTTGTGTGTGTGAGCCTGTGTGTGTGTGTTTATCTGTGTGTTGTGTGTGAGTCTGTGTGTGTGTGTGAGCCTGTGTGTGTGTGTGAGTCTGTGTGTGTGTGTGAGTCTGTGTGTGCCTGTGTGTTGTGTGTTGGTGTGTGTGTGTGTGAGTCTGTGTGTTGTGTGTGTGTGAGTCTGTGTGTGAGTCTGTGTGTTGTGTGTGAGTCTGTGTGTTGTGTGTGTGAGTTTGTGTGTTGTGTGTGAGTCTGTGTGTGTGTGTGAGCCTGTGTGTGTTGTGTGTGTGAGTCTGTGTGTTGTGTGTGAGTCTATGTGTTGTGTGTGAGTCTGTGTGTTGTGTGTGTGCCTGTGTGTTGTGTGTGTGCCTGTGTGTGTGTGAGTCTGTGTGTTGTTGTATGTGAGCCTCTGTGTTGTGTGTGTGTGAGTCTGTGTGTTGTGTGTGAGTCTGTGTGTTGTGTGTGTGAGTCTGTGTGTTGTGTGTGAGCCTGTGCGTTGTGTGTGAGCCTGTGTGTGTGTGAGTCTGTGTGTTGTGTGTGAGTCTGTGTGTGTGTGAGTCTGTGTTTTGTGTGTGAGACTGTGTGTTGTGTGTGAGGCTGTGTGTGTGTGAGTCTGTGTGTTGTGTGTGAGTCTGAGTCTGTGTGTTGTGTGTGTGAGTCTGTGTGTTGTGTGTGAGTCTGTGTGTTGTGTGTGAGTCTGTGTGTGTGAGTCTGCCTGTTGTGTGTGTGAGTCTGTGTGTTGTGTGTGAGCCTGTGTGTTGTGTGTGAGTCTGTGTGTTGTGTGTGAGTCTGAGTCTGTGTGTGTGAGTCTGTGTGTTGTGTGTGAGTCTGTGTGTTGTGTGTGAGTCTGTGTGTGTGTGTGAGTCTGTGTGTTGTGTGTGTGAGTCTGTGTGTTGTGTGTGAGTCTGTGTGTTGTGTGTCCGGCAAAACAACCCCCTACCTCCTCGCGGTGCCGGACGGGCAACTCTGTCGTGGACAGCGCTGTGGGGGGAGATCCAATTTTGATTGGCTCCTCCCCTCATGGCATATGTATCCACCACAGGGGCTAAACGGGGGCTCTGGACGGGTGCGAGGGGCTGGTAACCCCTCCACCTTTCAATTAATTACCACGAAACTACGAATTAAACTTAAATATGTAACAACTAAGCTTGTGCCGGAGGCCCCGGGGGGCCAGGCGTCTATGACGTCTCCTGGCCAAACCCCAATTGGCGGAGCCAGGAGATTGAATACCTACCCTCGGGGCTACTCCAGAAACAACGAAAAGCCACTACGGTTGGCCACGTGGAATGTTCGAACGCTCACTGCAGAGGAGAGGCTGCCACTCCTCTGTCGGGAGCTGGACCGGTACCGCCTGGATCTATGCGGCATTCAGGAGGTCCGGTGGACCGGCTCTGGCTCCTGCCACCATGAGGGGTGGACAGTCCTCTACTCGGGGCAGCAGACTGCCAAACAACAGGGTGTGGGTCTTCTTTTGAACAAAAGAATGAAGGGGGCGTGGGAGCGTGGCGGTGAGGTGTGGGAAGCTGTAAGCCCCAGGCTACTTTGGGCTCGCCTTCCCATCAACAGGAGGCGAGGAATGGTGGTCGTGGTTACTTATGCCCCCACCGAAGATGAACATCCGTGGAGGGATGCAGGCAAAGCCGATGAGTCAGATGCCTTCTATGACCTCCTGTCACAGGTGCTGGCTAAAGTGGCCCCTCGGGATAGAGTCATCATGTTGGGTGACTTCAATGCCCGAGTTGGTCATGATACTGGCACCTGGCCTGGAGTGATTGGAGGGCATGGGCCAGATCAGCTCAATAACAACGGTAGGAGGCTGCTAGATTTTTGTGCAGCCCATGGGCTTGTAATTACCAACACGCTGTTCCGGCATCGGCGCATCCACACAACATCATGGATGCATGCCGGGTCCAAGCAAGAACATCTGCTGGACTACATAGTGACGGACCAGCGAATGCGAGCCCATGTCCTTGACACCAGGACCTACCGTGGAGCTGATCTGCCCTCTGACCATCGACTAGTCATCTGTAAGATGCGCCTGCCATTCTTCCACTCCGGTGGTGGGTGTACACCCAGGACCCCATTCCAACCTAAAGTGGCCTGGTCTCAGTTATCTGATGAAAGTTGCAAGCGAGAATTTCATCATCGCTTGCGGCTGGGATTGGCATCGTCCCCGACTCCTCCTGATGTCGAGGGTAAATGGGCGAGGTTTAGGACTGTGACTCATGCAGCTGCAATGGCTGCTTTGGGTACGCGGTCCAGACCTCCCCAGACACCCTGGATGACAGAGGAGTTGTTCACGATGGTTGAGAAAAAGCGACAGGCCCACTGTCATCGGCTACAGAGTCCCACGTCAGAGAATGAGGAGGCTTACCGCAGCCTTCGCTCGGAGGTTCGGAGAGCCGTGAGGCGCTGCAAGGATGGGTGGTGGTCGCGGGTTGCTGAGGAGATGGAGTCTGCCTCAGTGGCCCGTGATCACAAATCTCTATTTAACTCCATCAAAAAAGTAACCTGCAGCGCCACACCTATTACCATCATTAGGGGAAAAAACGGCGATCCAATTTCCGACCCCCAGGAACAGGTTCGCAGATTTGCTGAGCATTTCTGTGAGGTCCTGGGGGAGGGAAAATCCCTCAGCCAGGAAAACATCGTGGCACAAAGTGAGGATGACCCTGCTGAGGCTGCGGTGCCTCAAATATTGGATGAAGTCACCCCCTGTGAGTGGCTGGCTGAGGTGCCATCTGCTGAGGAAGTATTGAAGGCGATTCGGAGTCTGAGACCAGGAAAGGCAGCGGGCAGAGATGATCTTCCAAGCGAAATGCTGAGGGAGGGTGGCGTTTGTGCACAGACTGCCCTATATGACATCATAACAACAGTCTGGACCACTGGACGGGTTCCGCAGGATTGGAAGGATGCCCTGGTGGTCCCCCTTTTTAAGAAGGGGGACCGCACAGACTGTAACAACTACAGGGGCATCTCACTCCTCAGTGTGCCGGGAAAGGTCCTGGCAAGGATTATTCAGCATCGCCTTGCCAGGCACGCTGAGGAGAGGCTTGCGGAGCCCCAATGCGGTTTCAGGAAAGGGCGGTCCTGCACAGATGCCATATTTTCTGTCCGTCTGCTACAGCAGAGGTGTAGGGAATTCCAACAAGACCTACATCTCTGCTTTATTGACCTGGTCAAGGCCTATGATACCATCAGTAGGCCTGGGCTCTGGGTCGTTCTTCGTGCTTTTGGAGTACCTGACCCTCTGCTCACGATCATTAAGGACCTTCATGATGGTGAGCGGGCCCGGGTAAAACTACGTGGCCGGGAGTCAGAGCCATTCCCTGTACACCTTGGGGTGCGACAGGGATGTCCTCTGGCTCCCACATTATTTAACATCTATTTTGACCACGTAGTTCGTGAAGCCTTCAATAGCTGTACCGGGGGAATCTCCATATGGTACAGATATAATGGGAGGCTAATCGATGCCCGGGTGCGGTCAAGGGATGGCTCCCTATTGCTCAACCACGTTATGTATGCTGATGACTTGGTAATAGCTGCTCAGTCAGAGGAGGAGTTGGAGACGCTGCTGCTGAGACTGGAGCGTGCCACTAAGAGGTGGGGCCTTACCATCAGCCCCACCAAAACCAAGCACCTGCCTGGGTATTTTGTACCATCGGACACTCCGCCCCCACAACTCCCAATCGGTGATGGGGCAGTTGTGGAGAGAGTGGAGAGTTTCCCATACCTGGGCAGTGTGCTTATGACTGGCACCAGTTTAACAGCAAAGGTCTCACTCCGAATCAGTCGAGCGGCAATATCTTTTCATCGGTTGCGTAACGCTGTGTGGAAGCTACCTGGACTGTCGCTCCGCACTAAGCTTCAGGTCTTCTCGGCCACGGTCATTCCCTCCCTTCTCTACGCTTGCGAAACGTGGACCCCCCTAATGGAACATCTTAGCCGGTTAGAAACATTTAGGCTGGCCTGCCTACGATCCATCCTGGGTTTAACCAGACTGGATTGTGTGAGGAGCTCACAAATCCTTGAAAGATCTGGGCAGGGTCCCATCGGTGAGCTCCTCCGGCAGGCAAGGCTGCGATGGCTGGGTCATGTAGCCCGCATGCCCAGCCACCGCATGCCGAAACAGCTTTTGTTTGGCCGGATTGAGGGGGCTAAGCGGGCGCGGCACGGGCTAGAGAAGAGATGGAGTGATGTGGTACAGGAGGACGTGGAGCTGAGTGGACTTGCCGATGACTGGTACCAGCGGTGTCAAGATCGGCCTCTGTGGAGGAGGCTCGTGAAGGATGCTACTGGGCAGTTGGAGGCAGTCGCCCTCCAACAACAACGGAGGGCGGAGGAGCGACGCTCACAACAGCGAGCGGAGCGCCGGGTGGCTAAAGCACAGCAGGTTGGCACAGTAGGGGGCACAGGTGGTGCATCAGCCAGTCATCTCAGTCAGTCGACCCGTGGCACCTGGGTCTGCCCCGTGACCTCCTGCCAGCGGGCGTTCGACACTTCACGTGGCCTCAGGGTGCACATAGCCTGGCACAAGCGTCGTGGTGACGTCACCGCCACTTAGTGGCGAATGGCGGTTGTTGTTGTTGTTGTGTGTGAGCCTGTGTGTTGTGTGTGGGGGGAGCGGTGGTGTAGCGGTTAGCGCTACGCTGCGCTATGAACCTGGCGACCCGAGTTCGATTCCCGCTCACGGCCAACACCGGTGACGATTATCTGAACCGGTTCTGGGCCTCCTCTAGGTCGACTCAGTCTCAATTGAGTACCTGGTGTAGCTGTGGTGTAGTAAACATCGCCACTGGGGAGACAAAGGCGGCCGGGCGTGATGCTGGTCACCCACCCCCTCGTGTGCCACGGTGCCGGTAGCCTTCATAGGTGCTGCTACTCGCTACTAACAGCACTTGCCCCAGCAGTCTGTAGAGGCTACACGGGGGATCTTTGTCTTTGTTTGTCTTTGTTCCCGCGTCTCCACATCCCCCTGTCCGCGTGTGTCCCCCTGCGTCTCCCTGTCCCCACGTGTCCCCGCGTGTCCCCACGTGTCCCCGCGTGTCTCCGCGTGTCCCCCTGTCCCCCTGTGTCTCCCTGTGTCCACCTGTCCCCACGTGTCCCCACGTGTCCCCACGTGTCCCCGCGTGTCTCCGCGTGTCCCCCTGTCCCCCTGTGTCTCCCTGTGTCCCCCTGTTCCCACGTGTCCCCACGTGTCCCCACGTGTCCCCACGTGTCCCCCTGTCCCCACGTGTCTCCCTGTGTCCCCCTGTCCCCACGTGTCCCCACGTGTCCCCACGTGTCCCCCTGTCTCCGCGTTTCTCCCCGTGTCCCCCTGTGTCTCCGCGTGTCCCCGCGTGTCCCCACGTGTTCCCGCGTGTCCCCCTGTCCCCACGTGTCTCCGCGAGTCCCCACGTGTCCCCGCGTGTCCCCACGTGTCCCCACGTGTCCCCCTGTGTCTCCGCGTGTCCCCACGTGTCCCCACGTGTCCCCACGTGTCTCCGCGTGTCTCCCTGTCCCCACGTGTCCCCACGTGTCTCCGCGTGTCCCCGCGTGTCTCCGCGTGTCCCCGCGTGTCCCCACGTGTCCCCCTGTCCCCACGTGTCCCCACGTGTCTCCGCGTGTCCCCACGTGTCCCCACGTGTCCCCGCGTGTCCCCCTGTCCCCACGTGTCTCCGCGTGTCCCCACGTGTCCCCGCGTGTCCCCACGTGTCTCCCTGTGTCCCCATGTCCCCACGTGTCCCCACGTGTCCCCACGTGTCCCCCTGTGTCTCCGCGTGTCCCCACGTGTCCCCACGTGTCCCCACGTGTCCCCACGTGTCTCCGCGTGTCTCCCTGTCCCCACGTGTCCCCACGTGTCTCCGCGTGTCTCCGCGTGTCCCCACGTGTCCCCACGTGTCCCCACGTGTCTCCGCGTGTTTCCCTGTCCCCACGTGTCCCCACGTGTCTCCGCGTGTCTCCGCGTGTCTCCGCGTGTCCCCGCGTGTCCCCACGTGTCCCCCTGTCCCCACGTGTCCCCACGTGTCTCCGCGTGTCCCCGCGTGTCTCCGCGTGTCCCCACGTGTCCCCACGTGTCCCCGCGTGTCCCCCTGTCCCCACGTGTCTCCGCGTGTCCCCACGTGTCCCCGCGTGTCCCCACGTGTCTCCCTGTGTCCCCATGTCCCCACGTGTCTCCACGTGTCCCCACGTGTCCCCCTGTGTCTCCGCGTGTCCCCACGTGTCCCCACGTGTCCCCACGTGTCCCCACGTGTCTCCGCGTGTTTCCCTGTCCCCACGTGTCCCCACGTGTCTCCGCGTGTCTCCGCGTGTCTCCGCGTGTCCCCACGTGTCTCCGCGTGTCTCCCTGTCCCCACGTGTCCCCGCGTGTCTCCGCGTGTCCCCACGTGTCCCCACGTGTCCCCACGTGTCCCCGCGTGTCCCCACGTGTCCCCCTGTCCCCACGTGTCTCCGCGTGTCCCCACGTGTCCCCGCGTGTCCCCACGTGTCTCCCTGTGTCCCCATGTCCCCACGTGTCCCCCTGTCCCCACGTGTCCCCACGTGTCTCCGCGTGTCTCCGCGTGTCTCCGCGTGTCCCACCGTGCGATCCGCTGTCCCAGCGCCGTGACCTCCACGTCCTGCGCCGGAGTCGGCTGCGCCGGATTTCCCATGAGCCACTGCTCTCTGCGCGCCTTGTTCTGCCGGGGTCACGGGGAGGGGGGGTCGTGCAGAGGTCACGGGGTCAGGGGGGCCAGGTCACGGGGTCAGGGGGGCCAGGTCACGGGATCAGGGGGGCCAGGTCACGGGGTCAAGGGAGCCAGGTCACGGGGTCAAGGGGGGCAGGTCACGGGGTCAAGGGGGCCAGGGCACGGGGTCAAGGGGGCCAGGTCACGGGGTCAAGGGGGCCGGGTCACGGGGTCATTGTGTCACACAGAGGTCGCGGCGTGTCAGTGTCGTTTTAACGGTCACGGGCGGTTGTGTGGTGGTGGTGGTGAATGTGGTTGTGGTGGTGGTGGTGGTTGTGGTGGTGGTTGTGGTTGTGGTGGTGGTGGTGGTGGTTGTGGTTGTTGAGGTGGTGGTGGTGGTTGTTGGGGTGGTGGTGGTGGTGGTTGTGGTTGTTGGGGTGGTGGTGGTTGTGGTTGTTGGGGTGGTGGTGGTGAATGTGGTTGTTGGGGTGGTGGTGGTGAATGTGGTTGTTGGTGGTTGTGGTGGTGGTTGTGGTTGTTGGGGTGGTGGTGGTTGTGGTTGTTGGTGGTTGTGGTGGTGGTTGTGGTTGATGGGGTGGTGGTGGTGGTTGTGGTTGTTGGGGTGGTGGTGGTGAATGTGGTTGTTGGTGGTTGTGGTGGTGAATGTGGTGGTGGTTGTTGGTGGTGGTTGTGGTGGTGGTTGTGGTTGATGGGGCGGTGGTGGTGAATGTGGTTGTTGGTGGTGGTTGTGGTGGTGGTTGTGGTTGTTGGGGTGGTGGTGGTGAATGTGGTTGTTGGTGGTTGTGGTGGTGGTTGTGGTTGTTGGGATGGTGAATGTGGTTGTTGGTGGTTGTGGTGGTGGTGGTGGTTGATGGGGTGGTGGTGAATGTGGTTGTTGGTGGTTGTGGTGGTGGTTGTGGTTGATGGGGTGGTGCTGGTGGTGAATGTGGTTGTTGGTGGTTGTGGTGGTGGTTGTGGTTGTTGGTGTGGTGGTGGTGAATGTGGTTGTTGGTGGTTGTGGTGGTGGTTGTGGTTGATGGGGTGGTGGTGGTGAATGTGGTTGTTGGTGGTTGTGGTGGTGGTTGTGGTTGTTGGGGTGGTGCTGGTGGTGAATGTGGTTGTTGGTGGTTGTGGTTGTTGAGGTGGTGGTGGTGAATGTGGTTGTTGGTGGTTGTGGTGGTGGTGATTGTGGTGGTGGCGGTGGTTGTGGTGGTGGTTGTGGTGGTGGTTGTGGTGGTGGTTGTGGTGGTGGTTGTGGTGGTGTTGGTTGTGGTGTTGGTTGTGGTGGTGGTATTGGTGGTAATTTTGGTGATTGTGTTGATGTTGGTGGTGGTAGTTGTTGTAATGGTGGTGGGTGGTTGTAGTGGTGGTTGTGGTGGTGGTGTTTGGTGGTGGTGTTGATGTTGGTTGTTGTGGTGGGTGGGTGTGGTGGTGATGGTGGTTGTGTTGATGTTGGTTTTTGGTGGTAGTTGTGGTGATGGTTGGTGGTGGCTATGATGGTTGTGGTGGTGGTTGGTAGTGGCTATGATGGTTGGTGGTGGTTGGTGGTGGCTATGATGGTGGTGGTGGTTGGTGGTGGCTATGATGGTTGGTGGTGGTGGTTGGTGGTGGCTATGATGGTTGGTGGTGGTGGTTGGTGGTGGCTATGATGGTTGGGTGGTGGTTGGTGGTGGTGGTTATGATGGTTGTGGTGGTGGTTGGTGGTGGCTATGATGGTTGTGGTGGTGGTTGGTGGTGGCTATGATGGTTGTGGTGGTGGTTGGTGGTGGCTATGATGGTTGTGGTGGTGGTTGGTGGTGGCTATGATGGTTGTGGCTGGTGGTGGCTATGATGGTTGTGGTGGTGGTTGGTGGTGGCTATGATGGTTGTGGTGGTGGTTGGTGGTGGCTATGGTGGTTGGTGGTGGCTATGATGGTTGTGGTGGTGGTTGGTGGTTGCTATGATGGTTGTGGTGGTGGTGGCTATGATGGTTGTGGTTGTGGTGGCTATGATGGTTGTGATGGTGGTGGCTATGATGGTTGATGGTGGTGGCTATGATGGTTGTGGTGGTGGTGGTGGCTATGATGGTTGTGGTGGTGGTTGGTGGTGGCTATCATGGTTGTGGTGGTGGTGGCTATGATGGTTGTGGTTGTGGTGGCTATGATGGTTGTGGTGGTGGTTGGTGGTGGCTATGATGGTTGTGGTGGTGGTTGGTGGTTGCTATGATGGTTGTGGTGGTGGTGGCTATGATGGTTGTGGTGGTGGTGGCTATGATGGTTGTGGTTGGTGATTGCCTTCAAGTGGTTGAATTTCTGTCTCTCCTGGTCAATGTCGCTTCTCTTCAAGTTCATCTCCTGCTGCACGTGGTGGCGCTCCTATGGGGTCACACGGGGGTCATGGGAGGTCACGGGAGGTCATGAGGGTCACGTGGGGTCATGGGGGGTCATAGGGGTGAGGAGCGGCCACAAGACAACCACCACACTCACCACTACACTCACCACTACACTCACCACTACTTACCACTACACTCACCACTACACTGACCACTATTCACCACTACACTCACCACTACACTCACCACTACTGACCACTACTCACCACTACACTCACCACTACTCACCACCACACTCACCACTACACTTACCACTACACTCACTACTATACTCACCACCACACTCACCACTACACTCACCACTACACTCACCACTACTCACTACTATACTCACCACTACACTCACCACTACACTCACCACTACTCACCACTACACTCACCACTACACTCACCACTACTCACCACTACACTCACCACTATACTCACCACTACACTCACCACCACACTCACCAATATACTCACCACTACATTCACCACTACACTCACCACCACACTCACCACGACACTCACCAGTACACTCACCACTACACTCACCACTACTCACCACCACACTCACCACTACACTCACCACTACTCACCACCACACTCACCACTACACTCACTACTACTCACCACTACTCTCACCACTACACTCACCGCTACAATCACCACTTCTCACCACTACACTCACCACTACGCTTACCACTACACTCACCACTACTCACCAGACTCACCACTACACTCACCGCTACAATCACCACTACTCACCACTACACTCACCACTACACTTACCACTACACTCACCACTACTCACCATTACACTCACCACCACACTCACCACTACTCACCACTACTCACCACTACATTCACCACTATACTCACCACTATACTCACCACGACACTCACCATTACACTCACCACTACTCACCAATACACTCACCGCTACTCACCACTACACTCACCACTATACTCACCACTACTCACCACTACACTCACCACTACTCACCAGACTCACCACTACACTCACCGCTACAATCACCACTACTCACCACTACACTCACCACTACACTTACCACTACACTCACCACTACTCACCACTACACTCACCACCACACTCACCACTACTCACCACTACATTCACCACTATACTCACCACTATACTCACCACGACACTCACCATTACACTCACCACTACTCACCAATACACTCACCGCTACTCACCACTACACTCACCACTATACTCACCACTACTCACCACTACACTCACCACACTCAACACTACATTCACCACTGCACTCACCACCACACTCACAACTACACTCACCACCACACTCACCGCTACACTCACCACCACACTCACCACTACACTCACCACCACACTCACCACTATACTCACCACTACACTCACCACTACTCACAACTATACTCACCACTATACTCACCACCACACTCGCCACTACTCACCACCACACTCACCACTACACTCACAACTATACTCACCACCACTGCTCACGTCTTACACATCACGGACACTGATGGTGACTGGGGTTCTGGTTAAGTCACCACGTGACTGGGGTTTAGTCACCACGTGACACTGATGGTGACTGGGGTTCTGGTTTAGTCACCACGTGACTGGGGTTTAGTCACCACGTGACAGTGTTGGTGACTGGGGTTCTGGTTTAGTCACCACGTGACACTGATGGTGACTGGGGTTCTGGTTTAGTCACCACGTGACTGGGGTTTAGTCACCACGTGACACTGATGGTGACTGGGATCTGGTTTAGTCACCACGTGACTGGGGTTTAGTCACCACGTGACAGTGATGGTGACTGGGGTTCTGGTTAAGTCACCACGTGACTGGGGTTTAGTCACCACGTGACACTGATGGTGACTGGGGTTGTGGTTTAGTCACCACGTGACTGGGGTTAAGTCACCACGTGACTGGGGTTTAGTCACCACGTGACACTGATGGTGACTAGGGTTCTGGTTAAGTCACCAAGTGACTGGGGTTTAGTCACCACGTGACACTGATGGTGACTGGGGTTCTGGTGAAGTCACCACGTGACTGGGGTTTAGTCACCACGTGACACTGATGGTGACTGGGATCTGGTTAAGTCACCACGTGACTGGGGTTTAGTCACCACGTGACTGGGGTTTAGTCACCACGTGACACTGATGGTGACTGGGGTACTGGTTTAGTCACCACGTGACTGGGGTTAAGTCACCACGTGACTGGGGTTTAGTCACCACGTGACACTGATGGTAACTAGGGTTCTGGTTAAGTCACCACGTGACACTGATGGTGACTGGGATCTGGTTAAGTCACCACGTGACTGGGGTTTAGTCACCACGTGACTGGGGTTTAGTCACCACGTGACACTGATGGTGACTGGGGTTCTGGTTAAGTCACCTCGTGACACTGATGGTGACTGGGGTTCTGGTTAAGTCACCACGTGACTGGGGTTTAGTCACCACGTGACTGGGGTTTAGTCACCACGTGACACTGATGGTGACTGGTGTTCTGGTTAAGTCACCACGTGGCTGGGGTTTAGTCACCACGTGACTGGGGTTTAGTCACCACGTGACACTGATGGTGACTGGGGTTCTGGTTAAGTCACCACGTGGCTGGGGTTTAGTCACCACGTGACTGGGGTTTAATCACCACGTGACTGGGGTTTAGTCACCACGTGACACTGATGGTGACTGGGGTTCTGGTTTAGTCACCACGTGACTGGGGTTTAGTCACCACGTGACACTGATGGTGACTGGGGTTCTGGTGAACTCACCACGTGACTGGGGTTTAGTCACCACGTGACACTGATGGTGACTGGGATCTGGTTAAGTCACCACGTGACTGGGGTTTAGTCACCACGTGACTGGGGTTTAGTCACCACGTGACACTGATGGTGACTGGTGTTCTGGTTTAGTCACCACGTGACTGGGGTTTAGTCACCACGTGACTGGGGTTTAGTCACCACGTGACACTGATGGTGACTGGGGTTCTGGTTTAGTCACCACGTGACTGGGGTTTAGTCACCACGTGACTGGGGTTTAGTCACCACGTGACACTGATGGTGACTGGTGTTCTGGTTAAGTCGCCACGTGACTGGGGTTTAGTCACCACGTGACACTGATGGTGACTGGTGTTCTGGTTTAGTCACCACGTGACTGGGGTTTAGTCACCACGTGACACTGATGGTGACTGGTGTTCTGGTTTAGTCACCACGTGACTGGGGTTTAGTCACCACGTGACTGGGGTTTAGTCACCACGTGACACTGATGGTGACTGGTGTTCTGGTTTAGTCACCACGTGACTGGGGTTTAGTCACCACGTGACTGGGGTTTAGTCACCACGTGACTGGGGTTTAGTCACCACGTGACTGGGGTTTAGTCACCACGTGACTGGGGTTTAGTCACCACGTGACTGGGGTTTAGTCACCACGTGACTGGGGTTTAGTCACCACGTGACTGGGGTTTAGTCACCACGTGACTGGGGTTTAGTCACCACGTGACACTGATGGTGGCTGTGCGAGTTGACCTCTTTCCTCCTCGGCAGGCCGAGCCGCCCCACACGCAAATAGACTCACAAAGACAAAGGTCCCCCGTGCAGCCCTGAACGTCACTGTTGGGGCAAGTGCTGTGAGTAGCAGCAGCAGCAGCAGCTACTACAGCTACAGTAGCAGCAGCAGCTACTGTAGCTGCTGCTGCTACAGCTGCTGCTGCTACAGCAGCTACTGTAGCAGCTGCTGCTACTGCTGTAGCTGTGCCACACGAGGAGGGATGTAGGGGGGTGGGCAGCAACCACCGCCTTTGTCTCCCCTATGCGACACTACACCCCACATTACACCCCCACATACTACACCCACACACACACTACACCCACACACACACTACACCCACACACACACTACACCCCCACACACACTACACCCCACACTACACCCTCACATACACTACACCCTCACACACACTACACACACACTACACCCCCACACACTACACACACACTACACCCACACACACTACACCCACACTACACCCCACACTACACTACACCCCACACTACACCCCCACACACACTACACCCCACACAACACCCCCACACACACTACACCCCCCACTACACACACTACACCCACACACACTACTCCCCCACACACACTACACCCACACACACTACACCCCCACACACACTACACCCCCACACACGCTACACACACACTACACCCTCACACACACTACACCCCCACTACACCCTCTCACACACTACACCCACACACACTACACCCCCACACACACTACACCCCCACACACACTACACCCACACACACTACACCCTCACACACACTACACCCCCACACACACTACACCCACACACACTACACCCCCACACACACTACACCCCACACTACACCCCCACACACACTACACCCACACACACTACACCCCCACACACACTACACCCCCACACACACTACACCCACACACACTACACCCCCACACACTACACCCCCACACACTACACCCCCCACTACACCCTCACGCACACTACACCCTCACATACACTACACCCTCACACACACTACACACACACACACACACTACACCCCCACACACTACACACACACACTACACCCACACACACTACACACACACTACACCCCCACACTACACCCCACCCCACACTACACCCCCACACACACTACACCCCACACAACACCCCCATACACACTACACCCCCCACTACACACACACTACACCCACACACACTACACCCCCACACACACTACACCCACACACACTACACCCCCACACACACTACACCCCCACACACGCTACACACACACTACACCCTCACACACACTACACCCCCCACTACACCCTCACACACACTACACCCTCACACACACTACACCCCCACGCACTACACCCCCCACTACACCCCACACACTACACCCCCCCACACACACTACACCCCCACACTACACCCCCACACACTACACCCCCACACTACACCCCCACACACACTACACCCCACACTACACCCCCACAAACACTACACCCCCCACTACACACACACACTACACCCACACACACTACACCCACACACACTACACCCCCACACACACTACCCCCCACACACGCTACACAGACACTACACCATCACACACACTACACCCCCCACTACACCCTCACACACACTACACCCTCACACACACTACACCCCACACACACTACACCCTCACACACACTACACCCCCACGCACTACACCCCCCACTACACCCCCACACACTACACCCCCCCCCCCCCCCCCCCCCCCCCACACACTACACCCCCACACTACACCCCCACACACTACACCCCACACTACACCCCCACACACTACACCCCCACACACACACTACACCCCCACACTACACCCCCACACACTACACCCCACACTACACCCCCACACACACTACACCCCAAACTACACCCCCACAAACACTACACCCCCCACTACACACACACACACTACACCCACACACACTACACCCACACACACTACACCCCCACACACACTACCCCCCACACACGCTACACAGACACTACACCATCACACACACTACACCCCCACTACACCCTCACACACACTACACCCCCACACACACTACACCCCCACGCACTACACCCCCCCCCCCCCCACTACACCCCCACACACTACACACACACACACTACACCCCCACGCACTACACCCCCACACACACTACACCCCCACACACACTACACCACCCACTACACCCCCACACACACTACACCCTCACACACACTACACCCCACACACACTACACCCTCACACACACTACACCCCCACGCACTACACCCCCCACTACACCCCCACACACTACACCCCCCCCCCCCCCCCCCCCCCACACACACTACACCCCCACACTACACCCCCACACACTACACCCCACACTACACCCCCACACACTACACCCCCACACACACACTACACCCCCACACTACACCCCCACACACTACACCCCACACTACACCCCCACACACACTACACCCCAAACTACACCCCCACAAACACTACACCCCCCACTACACACACACACACTACACCCACACACACTACACCCACACACACTACACCCCCACACACACTACCCCCCACACACGCTACACAGACACTACACCATCACACACACTACACCCCCACTACACCCTCACACACACTACACCCCCACACACACTACACCCCCACGCACTACACCCCCCCCCCCCCCCCCCACTACACCCCCACACACTACACACACACACACTACACCCCCACGCACTACACCCCCACACACACTACACCCCCACACACACTACACCCCCCACTACACCCCCACACACTACACACACACACACTACACCCCCACGCACTACACCCCCACACACACTACACCCCCCCCCCCCCCACTACACCCCCACACACTACATCCCCCACTACACCCCCACGCACTACACCCCCACACACTACACCCCCCCCCCCCACACACTACACCCCCACACACTACACCCACACACACACTACACCCCTCACTACACCCCTACACACTACACCCACACACACAGCACGCGCCTCTGTGTGCAGGGTGTGAGTATCACTGCCAAGTCCCTGGCGAGTGTGGAATGTGAAGTCCGCGCGTCTGCCTGAGAGGGTGCCAGTGCGTGTGGGCAACTCTAGTGTGGCGGGCCTGGGCCTCCCCTAGGTCCACTCGGCCTCAGATGAGTAGCTGGTGTAGCGGTGGTGGTGTAGTGAACATCGCCACTGGGGAGACAAAGGCGGCCGGGCGTGGTGCTGGTAGACACCCACCCCCTCGTGTGCCACAGTGCCGGTGGCCTTCATAGCTGCTGCTACTCGCTACTAACAGCACTTGCCCCAGCAGTCTGTAGAGGCTACACGGGGGACCTTTGTCTGTGTCTACCTTCATAGCTGCTGCTGCTACTCGCTACTAACAGCACTTGCCCCTACAGTCTGTTGAGGCTACACGGGGGACCTTTGTCTGTGTCTACCTTCATAGCTGCTGCTACTCGCTACTAACAGCACTTGCCCCAGCAGTCTGTAGAGGCTACACGGGGGACCTTTGTCTGTATATAGGTGCTGCTGCTACTCGCTACTAACAGCACTTGCCCCTACAGTCTGTTGAGGCTACACGGGGGACCTTTGTCTTTGTAGTGTATGACATGGTGAGTGGAGTAGTGAGTGGAGTGATGGTTGGAATGGTGAGTGGAGTGGTGAGTGGAGTGGTGAGTGGAGTAGTGAGTGGAGTGATGGTTGGAATGGTGAGTGGAGTGGTGAGTGGAGTGGTGAGCGGAGTGGTGAGTGGAGTGATGGTTGGAGTGGTGAGTGGAGTGGTGAGTGGAGTGATGGTTGGAGTGGTGAGTGGAGTGGTGAGCAGAGTGGTGAGCGGAGTGGTGAGCGGAGTGGTGAGTGTGGTGATGGTTGGAATGGTGAGTGGAGTGGTGAGTGGAGTGGTGAGCGGAGTGGTGAGTGTGGTGATGGTTGGAGTGGTGAGTGGAGTGGTGAGTGGAGTGGTGAGTGGAGTGGTGGTTGGAATGGTGAGTGGAGTGGTGAGTGGAGTGGTGAGTGTGGTGATGGTTGGAATGGTGAGTGGAGTGGTGAGTGGAGTGGTGAGTGGAGTGGTGAGTGGAGTGATGGTTGGAGTGGTGAGTGGAGTGGCGAGCGGAGTGGTGAGTGGAGTGGTGAGTGGAGTGGTGAGCAGAGTGGTGAGCGGAGTGGTGAGCGGAGTGGTGAGTGTGGTGATGGTTGGAATGAGGAGTGGAGTGGTGAGTGGAGTGGTGAGTGGAGTGGTGAGTGGAGTGATGGTTGGAGTGGTGAGTGGAGTGGTGAGCAGAGTGGTGAGCAGAGTGGTGAGCGGAGTGGTGAGTGTGGTGATGGTTGGAGTGGTGAGTGGAGTGGTGAGTGGAGTGGTGAGTGGAGTGGTGGTTGGAATGGTGAGTGGAGTGGTGAGTGGAGTGGTGAGTGGAGTGGTGAGTGGAGTGATGGTTGGAGTGGTGAGTGGAGTGGTGAGCAGAGTGGTGAGCAGAGTGGTGAGCGGAGTGGTGAGTGTGGTGATGGTTGGAGTGGTGAGTGGAGTGGTGAGTGGAGTGGTGAGTGGAGTGGTGGTTGGAATGGTGAGTGGAGTGGTGAGTGGAGTGGTGAGTGGAGTGGTGAGTGTGGTGATGGTTGGAATGGTGAGTGGAGTGGTGAGTGGAGTGGTGAGTGTGGTGATGGTTGGAATGGTGAGTGGAGTGGTGAGTGGAGTGGTGAGTGGAGTGGTGAGTGTGGTGATGGTTGGAATGGTGAGTGGAGTGGTGAGTAGAGTGGTGAGTGGAGTGGTGAGTGCAGTGGTGAGTGGAGTGGTGAGTTTCCTCACCGTTAGGGTCAGCAGTCTCTCCTTTAGAAGCTCCGACTCAGACATGTTGTCTTGTGAGCGTGACAGAGTGAGTGTGTGAGTCAGAGAGAGTGAGAGAGTCAGAGAGAGAGAGAGTGGGAGAGAGAGAGAGTGTGGGAGAGAGAGTCAGAGACAGATAGAGTGTGGGAGAGTCAGAGAGAGTGTGAGAGAGTGTGTGTGAGGGTATGGGAGTGTATGTGAGAGAGAGAGAGAGTGGGAGAGACAGAGAGAGAGAGTGGATGTTTGTGAGAGTGTGTGGGTGGAGTGAATGTGAGAGACAGAGAGAGAGAGAGTGGGAGAGAGAGTGGGAGAGAGACAGAGAGTGGGAGAGAGACAGAGAGACAGAGAGAGAGAGTATGGGAGTGTATGTGAGAGAGAGAGTGGGAGAGACAGAGAGAGAATGTGGGAGAGACAGAGAGTGGGAGAGAGACAGAGAGAGAGTATGGGAGTGTATGTGAGAGAGAGAGTGGGAGAGACAGAGAGAGAATGTGGGAGAGACAGAGAGTGGGAGAGAGACAGAGAGAGAGTATGGGAGTGTATGTGAGAGAGAGAGTGGGAGAGACAGAGAGAGAATGTGGGAGAGACAGAGAGTGGGAGAGAGACAGAGAGAGAGTATGGGAGTGTATGTGAGAGAGAGAGAGAGTGGGAGAGACAGAGAGAGTGTGAGAGTGTATGAGAGAGAGAGAGTGTGGGAGAGACAGAGAGAGATTGTGTGAGAGAGACAGAGAGAGAGAGTGGCTGTTTGTGAGAGTGTGTGGGTGGAGTGAATGTGACAGAGTGTGAGAGAGAGAGTGTGAGAGAGAGAGAGCGAGAGAGAGAGTTTGAGAGACACAGAGAGAGTGTGAGAGAGAGTGGGGAGTGTGAGAGACAGAGAGAGACAGAGAGTGTATGTGACAGACAGAGTGTGAGAGAGTGTGGGGAGTGTGTGGGGAGTGTATGTGACAGAGTGAATGTGACAGACAGAGAGAGAGTGTGAGAGACAGAGAGAGTGTGTGAGAGAGGGTGAGAGACAGTGAGAGAGAGTGAGTGTGTGGAGAGTGTATGTGACAGACAGAGTGAATGTGACAGACAGAGAGAGAGTGTGAGAGACAGAGAGAGAGTGTGTGAGAGAGAGTGTGTGAGAGAGGGTGAGAGACAGTGAGAGAGAGAGAGTGAGTGTGTGGAGAGTGTATGTGACAGACAGAGTGAATGTGACAGAGAGAGAGTGTGAGAGACAGAGAGAGAGTGTGAGAGAGAGTGTGTGAGAGAGGGTGAGAGACAGTGAGAGAGAGTGAGTGTGTGGAGAGTGTACGTGACAGACAGAGTGAATGTGACAGACAGAGAGAGTGTGAGAGAGTGTGACAGAGAGAGTTAGAGAGTGTGAGAGAGTGTGAGAGAGTGGGAGAGAGGGAGTGTGAGAGTGTGTGGGGAGTGTATGTGACAGAGTGAATGTGACAGAGTGTGAGAGACAGAGAGAGAGTGGGAGAGACAGAGAGAGACAGAGAGTGTATGTGACAGACAGAGTGTGAGAGAGTGTGGGGAGTGTTTGGGGAGTGTATGTGACAGACAGCGAGAGTGTGAGAGAGTGTGAGAGAGTGGGACAGAGTGGGACAGAGAGAGTGTGAGAGACAGACAGAGTGTGAGAGAGTGGGACAGAGAGAGTGTGAGAGAGACAGACAGAGAGAGTGTGAGAGAGTGTTTGAGACAGAGACAGAGTGTGAGAGACAGAGAGAGTGTGAGAGAGTGAGAGAGTGTGACAGACAGAGAGAGAGCGTGTGAGAGAGAGAGAGGGGAGTGTTCGTGAGTCTGCTAGCGAATGCCTGAATGATAAAATTAAATTACAGCCCATTTATTAATCCACCGCTGGATGAATGTGTGTGTGTGTGATGGGGTTCTGGGCCTCCCCTAGGTCGACTCAGCCTCAAATGAGTAGCTGGTGTAGCGGTGGTGTAGTAAACATCGCCACTGGGGAGACAAAGGCGGCCGGGCGTGGTGCTGGTAGCCACCCACCCCCTCGTGTGCCACAGTGCCGGTAGCCTTCATAGGTGCTGCTACTCGCTACTAACAGCACTTGCCCCAGCAGTCTGTAGAGGCTACACGGGGGACCTTTGTCTTTGTGTGTATATATTGGTGAGTATAATGGTGAGTATAGCGCTAGGAGTGGTGAGTGTAGTGGTGAGTGTGGTGGTGAGTGTAGTGGTGAGTGTGGTGGTGAGTATAGTGGTAAATGTGGTGGTGAGCATAGTGGTGAGTGTAGTGGTGAGTGTGGTGTTGAATGTGAGTGTGGTGGTGAGTAGTGGTGAGTGTTGTGGTGAGTGTGGTGGTGAGTAGAGGTGAGTGTGGTGGTGAGTGTGGTGGTGAGTGTAGTGGTGAGTGTGGTGGTGAGTGTAGTGGTGAGTGTAGTGGTGAGTGCAGTGGTGAGTAGTGGTGAGTGTGGTGGTGAGTGTAGTGGTGAGTGTGGTGGTGAGTGTAGTAGTGAGTGTAGTAGTGAGTGTAGTGGTGGGTAGGGGTGAGTGTTGTGGTGAGTGTAGTGGTGAGTGTGGTGGTGGTGGTGAGTGTGGTGGTGAGTGTAGTGGTGAGTGTGGTGGTGAGTGTGGTGGTGAGTAGTGGAGGTGAGTGTAGTGGTGAGTAGTGGTGAGTGTAGTGGTGAGTAGTGGTGAGTGTAGTAGTGAATGTGGTGGTGAGTGTAGTGGTGAGTGTGGTGGTGAGTGTGGTGGTGAGTGTAGTGGTGAGTAGTGGTGAGTGTAGTGGTGAGTAGTGGTGAGTGTAGTGGTGAGTAGTGGTGAGTATAGTGGTGAGTGTAGTGGTGAGTGTGGTGGTGAGTAGTGGTAAGTGTAGTGGTGAGTGTAGTGGTGAGTAGTGGTGAGTGTAGTGATGAGTGTGGTGGTGAGTAGTGGTGGTGAGTGTAGTGGTGAGTAGTGGTGAGTGTAGTGGTGAGTAGTGGTGAGTGTAGTAGTGAATGTGGTGGTGAGTGTAGTGGTGAGTGTGGTGGTGAGTAGTGGTGGTGAGTGTGGTGGTGAGTGTGGTGGTGAGTAGTGGTGAGTGTGGTGGTGAGTGTAGTGATGAGTTGTGGTGAGTTGTGGTGAGTGTAGTGGTGAGTAGTGGTGAATGTAGTGGTGAGTAGTGGTGAGTGTGGTGGTGAGCGTAATGGTGAGTGTAGTGGTGGTGAGTGCAGTAGTGAGTGTAGTGGTGAGTGTAGTGAGTGTAGTGGTGAGTGTGGTGGTGAGTGTGGTGAGTGTGGTGGTGAGTGTGGTGGTGAGTGTGGTGGTGAGTAGTGGTGGTGAGTGTAGTGGTGAGTGTGGTGGTGAGTGTAGTGGTGAGTAGTGGTGAGTATAGTGGTGAGTAGTGGTGGTGAGTGTAGCGGTGAGTAGTGGTGAGTGTAATGGTAAGTTGTGGTGAGTATAGTGGTGAGTAGTGGTGGTGAGTGTAGTGGTGAGTGTGGTGGTAGGGGTAGTGGTGAGTGTAGTGGTGAGTAGTGGTGAGTGTAGTGGTGAGTAGTGGTGAGTATAGTGGTGAGTGTAGTGGTGAGTGTAGTGGTGAGTAGTGGTGAGTGTAGTGGTGAGTAGTGGTGAGTGTGGTGGTGAGTGTGGTGGTGAGAGTAGTGGTGAGTGTGGTGGTGAGTGTAGTGGTGAGTAGTGGTGAGTGTAGTGGTGAGTGTGGTGGTGCGTGTAGTGGTGAGTGTAGTGGTGAGTGTGGTGGTGAGTGTGGTGGTGAGTGTAGTGGTGAGTGTAGTGGTGAGTGTGGTGTTGAATGTGAGTGTGGTGGTGAGTAGTGGTGAGTGTTGTGGTGAGTGTGGTGGTGAGTAGTGGTGAGTGTGGTGGTGAGTGTGGTGGTGAGTGTGGTGGTGAGTGTAGTGGTGAGTGTAGTGGTGAGTGCAGTGGTGAGTAGTGGTGAGTGTGGTGGTGAGTGTAGTGGTGAGTGTGGTGGTGAGTGTAGTAGTGAGTGTAGTGGTGGGTAGGGGTGAGTGTTGTGGTGAGTGTAGTGGTGAGTGTGGTGGTTGTGGTGAGTGTGGTGGTGAGTGTAGTGGTGTGGTGGTGAGTGTGGTGGTGAGTAGTGGTGAGTGGAGTGGTGAGTGTAGTGGTGAGTAGTGGTGAGTATCGTGGTGAGTAGTGGTGGTGAGTGTAGTAGTGAATGTGGTGGTGAGTGTAGTGGTGAGTGTGGTGGTGAGTAATGGTGGTGAGTGTAGTGGTGCGTGTGGTGGTGAGTGTGGTGGTGAGTGTAGTGGTGAGTAGTGGTGAGTGTAGTGGTGAGTAGTGGTGAGTGTAGTGGTGAGTAGTGGTGAGTATAGTGGTGAGTGTAGTGGTGAGTGTGGTGGTGAGTAGTGGTAAGTGTAGTGGTGAGTGTAGTGGTGAGTAGTGGTGAGTGTAGTGATGAGTGTGGTGGTGAGTAGTGGAGGTGAGTGTAGTGGTGAGTAGTGGTGAGTGTAGTGGTGAGTAGTGGTGAGTGTAGTAGTGAATGTGGTGGTGAGTGTAGTGGTGAGTGTGGTTGTGAGTGTGGTGGTGAGTGTAGTGGTGAGTAGTGGTGAGTGTAGTGGTGAGTAGTGGTGAGTGTAGTGGTGAGTAGTGGTGAGTATAGTGGTGAGTGTAGTGGTGAGTGTGGTGGTGAGTAGTGGTAAGTGTAGTGGTGAGTGTAGTGGTGAGTAGTGGTGAGTGTAGTGATGAGTGTGGTGGTGAGTAGTGGTGGTGAGTGTAGTGGTGAGTAGTGGTGAGTGTAGTGGTGAGTAGTGGTGAGTGTAGTAGTGAATGTGGTGGTGAGTGTAGTGGTGAGTGTGGTGGTGAGTAGTGGTGGTGAGTGTGGTGGTGAGTGTGGTGGTGAGTAGTGGTGAGTGTGGTGGTGAGTGTAGTGATGAGTTGTGGTGAGTAGTGGTGAGTGTAGTGGTGAGTAGTGGTGAATGTAGTGGTGAGTAGTGGTGAGTGTGGTGGTGAGCGTAATGGTGAGTGTAGTGGTGGTGAGTGCAGTAGTGAGTGTAGTGGTGAGTGTAGTGAGTGTAGTGGTGAGTGTGGTGGTGAGTGTGGTGGTGAGTGTGGTGGTGAGTGTGGTGGTGAGTAGTGGTGGTGAGTGTAGTGGTGAGTGTGGTGGTGAGTGTAGTGGTGAGTAGTGGTGAGTATAGTGGTGAGTAGTGGTGGTGAGTGTAGCGGTGAGTAGTGGTGAGTGTAGTGGTAAGTTGTGGTGAGTATAGTGGTGAGTAGTGGTGGTGAGTGTAGTGGTGAGTGTGGTGGTAGGGGTAGTGGTGAGTGTAGTGGTGAGTAGTGGTGAGTGTAGTGGTGAGTAGTGGTGAGTATAGTGGTGAGTGTAGTGGTGAGTGTAGTGGTGAGTAGTGGTGAGTGTAGTGGTGAGTAGTGGTGAGTGTGGTGGTGAGTGTGGTGGTGAGAGTAGTGGTGAGTGTGGTGGTGAGTGTAGTGGTGAGTAGTGGTGAGTGTAGTGGTGAGTGTGGTGGTGCGTGTAGTGGTGAGTGTAGTGGTGAGTGTGGTGGTGAGTGTGGTGGTGAGTGTAGTGGTGAGTAGTGGTGAGTCCGGCAAAACAACCCCCTACCTCCTCGCGGTGCCGGACGGGCAACTCTGTTGTGGACAGTGCTGTGGGGGGAGATCCAATTTTGATTGGCTCCTCCCCTCATGGCATATGTGTCCACCACAGGGGCTAAACGGGGGCTCTGGATGGGTGCGAGGGGCTGGTAACCCCTCCACCTTCAATTAATTACCACGAAACCACGAATTAAACTGAAATATGTAACTAATAAGCTTGTGCCGGAGGCCCCGGGGGGCCAGGCGTCTATGATGTCTCCTGGCCAAACCCCAATTGGCGGAGCCAGGAGATTGAATACCTACCCTCGGGGCTACTCCAGAAACAACGAAAAGCCACTACGGGTGGCCACGTGGAATGTTCGAACGCTCACTGCAGAGGAGAGGCTGCCACTCCTCCGCCGGGAGCTGGACCGGTACCGCCTGGATCTATGCGGCATTCAGGAGGTCCGGTGGACCGGCTCTGGCTCCTGCCACCATGAGGGGTGGACAGTCCTCTACTCGGGGCAGCAGACTGCCAAACAACAGGGTGTGGGTCTTCTTTTGAACAAAAGAATGAAGGGGGCGTGGGAGCGTGGCGGTGAGGTGTGGGAAGCTGTAAGCCCCAGGCTACTTTGGGCTCGCCTTCCCATCAACCGGAGGCGAGGAATGGTGGTCGTGGTTACTTATGCCCCCACCGAAGATGAACATCCGTGGAGGGATGCAGGCAAAGCCGATGAGTCAGACGCCTTCCATGACCTCCTGTCACAGGTGCTGGCTAAAGTGGCCCCTCGGGATAGAGTCATCATGTTGGGTGACTTCAATGCCCGAGATGGTCATGATACTGGCACCTGGTCTGGAGTGATTGGAGGGCAGGGGCCAGATCAGCTCAATAACAACGGTAGGAGGCTGCTAGATTTTTGTGCAGCCCATGGGCTTGTAATTACCAACACGCTGTTCCGGCATCGGCGCATCCACACAACATCATGGATGCATGCCGGGTCCAAGCAAGAACATCTGCTGGACTACATAGTGACGGACCAGCGAATGCGAGCCCATGTCCTTGACACCAGGACCTACCGTGGAGCTGATCTGCCCTCTGACCATCGACTAGTCATCTGTAAGATGCGCCTGCCATTCTTCCACTCCGGTGGTGGGTGTACACCCAGGACCCCATTCCACCTAAAGTGGCCTGGTCTCAGTTATCTGATGAAAGTTGCAAGCGAGAATTTCATCATCGCTTGTGGCTGGGATTGGCATCGTCCCCGACTCCTCCTGATGTCGAGGGTAAATGGGCGAGGTTTAGGACTGTGACTCATGCAGCTGCAATGGCTGCTTTGGGTACGCGGTCCAGACCTCCCCAGAGACCCTGGCTGACAGAGGAGGTGTTCAGGATGGTTGAGAAAAAGCGACAGGCCCACTGTCATCGGCTACAGAATCCCACGTCAGAGAATGAGGAGGCTTACCGCAGCCTTCGCTCGGAGGTTCGGAGAGCCGTGAGGCGCTGCAAGGATGGGTGGTGGTCGCGGGTTGCTGAGGAGATGGAGTCTGCCTCAGTGGCCCGTGATCACAAATCTCTATTTAACTCCATCAAAAAAGTAACCTGCAGCGCCACACCTATTACCATCATTAGGGGAAAAAACGGTGATCCAATCTCCGACCCCCAGGAACAGGTTCGCAGATTTGCTGAGCATTTCTGTGAGGTCCTGGGGGAGGGAAAATCCCTCAGCCAGGAAAACATCGTGGCACAAAGTGAGGATGACCCTGCTGAGGCTGCGGTGCCTCAAATATTGGAAGAAGTCACCCCCTGTGAGTGGCTGGCTGAGGTGCCATCTGCTGAGGAAGTATTGAAGGCGATCCGGAGTCTGAGACCAGGAAAGGCAGCGGGCAGAGATGATCTCCCAAGCGAAATGCTGAGGGAGGGTGGCGTTTGTGCACAGACTGCCCTATATGACATCATAACAACAGTCTGGACCACTGGACGGGTTCTGCAGGATTGGAAGGATGCCCTGGTGGTCCCCCTTTTTAAGAAGGGGGACCACACAGACTGTAACAACTACAGGGGCATCTCACTCCTCAGTGTGCCGGGAAAGGTCCTGGCAAGGATTATTCAGCATCGCCTTCCCAGGCACGCCGAGGAGAGGTTTGCGGAGCCCCAGTGCGGTTTCAGGAAAGGGCGGTCCTGCACAGATGCCATATTTTCTGTCCGTCTGCTACAGCAGAGGTGTAGGGAATTCCAACAAGACCTACATCTCTGCTTTATTGACTTGGTCAAGGCCTATGATACCATCAGTAGGCCTGGGCTCTGGGTCGTTCTTCGTGCTTTTGGAGTACCTGACCCTCTGCTCACGATCATTAAGGACCTTCATGATGGTGAGCGGGCCCGGGTAAAACTACGTGGCCGGGAGTCAGAGCCATTCCCTGTACACCTTGGGGTGTGACAGGGATGTCCTCTGGCTCCCACATTATTTAACATCTATTTTGACCACGTAGTTCGTGAAGCCTTCAATAGCTGTACCGGGGGAATCTCCATATGGTACAGATATAATGGGAGGCTAATCGATGCCCGGGTGCGGTCAAGGGATGGCTCCCTATTGCTCAACCACGTTATGTATGCTGATGATTTGGTAATAGCTGCTCAGTCAGAGGAGGAGTTGGAGACGCTGCTGCTGAGACTGGAGCGTGCCACTAAGAGGTGGGGGCTTACCATCAGCCCCACCAAAACTAAGCACCTGCCTGGGTATTTTGTACCATCGGACACTCCACCCCCACAACTCCCAATCGGTGATGGGGCAGTTGTGGAGAGAGTGGAGAGTTTCCCATACCTGGGCAGTGTGCTTATGACTGGCTCCAGTTTAACAGCAGAGGTCTCACTCCGAATCAGTCGAGCGGCAATATCTTTTTATCGGTTGCATAACGCTGTGTGGAAGCTACCTGGTCTGTCGTTCCGCACTAAGCTTCAGGTCTTCTCGGCCACGGTCATTCCCTCCCTTCTCTACGCTTGCGAAACGTGGACCCCCCTAATGGAACATCTTCGTCGGTTAGAAACATTTAGGCTGGCCTGCCTACGATCCATCCTGGGTTTAACCAGACTGGATTGTGTGAGGAGCTCACAAATCCTTGAAAGATCTGGGCAGGGTCCCATCGGTGAGCTCCTCCGGCAGGCAAGGCTGCGATGGCTGGGTCATGTAGCCCGCATGCCCAGCCACCGCATGCCAAAACAGCTTTTGTTTGGCCGGATCGAGGGGGCTAAGCGGGCGCGGTACGGGCTAGAAAAGAGATGGAGTGATATGGTACAGGAGGACGTGGAGCTGAGTGGACTTGCCCATGACTGGTACCAGCGGTGTCAAGATCGGCCTCTTTGGAGGAGGCTCGTGAAGGATGCTACTGGGCAGTTGGAGGCAGTCGCCCTCCAACAACAACGGAGGGCGGAGGAGCGACGCTCACAACAACGAGCGGAGCGCCGGGTGGCTAAAGCACAGCAGATTGGCACAGTAGGGGGCACAGGTGGTGCATCAGCCAGTCATCTCAGTCAGTCGACCCGTGGCACCTGGGTCTGCCCCGTGACCTCCTGCCAGCGGGTGTTCGACACTTCACGTGGCCTCAGGGTGCACATAGCCTGGCACAAGCGTCGTGGTGACGTCACCGCCACTTAGTGGCGAATGGCGGTTGTTGTTGAGTAGTGGTGAGTGTGGTGGTGAGTGTGGTGGTGAGTGTAGTGGTGAGTGTGGTGGTGAGTGTATTGGTGAGTAGTGGTGAGTGTAGTGGTGAGTGTAGTGGTGAGTGTGGTGGTGAGTGTAGTGGTGAGTGTGGTGGTGAGTGTAGTGGTGAGTAGTGGTGAGTGTGGTAGTGAGTGTGGTGGTGAGTGTAGTGGTGAGTGTAGTGGTGAGTGTGGTGGTGAGTGTAGTGGTGAGTGTAGTGGTGAGTTGTGGTGAGTGTAGTGGTGAGTGTAGTGGTGAGTAGTGGTGAGTGTGGTGGTGAGTGTAGTGGTGAGTGTGGTGGTGAGTGTGGTGGTGAGTGTAGTGGTGAGTAGTGGTGAGTGTGGTGGTGAGTGTGGTGGTGAGTGTAGTGGTGAGTGTGGTGGTGAGTGTAGTGGTGAGTGTAGTGGTGAGTGTGGTGGTGAGTGTAGTGGTCAGTATTGGTGAGTGTAATGGTGAGTGTGGTGGTGAGTGTAGTGGTGAGTAGTGGTGAGTGTAGTGGTGAGTGTAGTGGTGAGTAGTGGTGTATGTAGTGGTGAGTGTGGTGGTGAGTGTGGTGGTGAGTGTAGTGGTGAGTAGTGGTGAGTGTAGTGGTGAGTAGTGGTGAGTGTGGTGGTGAGTGTGGTGTTGAGTGTAGTGGTGAGTAGTGGTGAGTGTAGTGGTGAGTGTGGTGGTGAGTGTAGTGGTGAGTGTAGTGGTGAGTAGTGGTGAGTGTGGTTTTGAGTGTGGTGGTGAGTGTAGTGGTGAGTGTAATGGTGAGTATTGGTGAATGTGGTGGTGAGTGTGGTGGTGAGTGTAGTGGTGAGTAGTGGTGAGTAGTGGTGAGTGTAGTGGTGAGTAGTGGTGAGTGTAGTGGTGAGTAGTGGTGGTGAGTGTAGTGGTGAGTAATGGTGAGTGTGGTGGTGAGTATAGTGGTGAGTAGTGGTGAGTGTGGTGGTGAGTAGTGGTGGTGATGTCTACAAAAATATCTCTCCTCTCTCTCTCTGTGACAGCTGACAGAGCGAGCGAGAGACACGAACAGGTGGCCTGTCACGTGACCACCACCACCACGTGACGTCACCCCAACCACACCGCGTCGCCAAGCAACCACATCGCGCGCACACACCCCACGTGACCATGGCAACCACGTGACCACACCAACCGAGTAACCATACCAACCACGTGACCACACCGACCGAGTAACCATACCAACCACGTGACCACACCGACCGAGTAACCATACCAACCACGTGACCACACCAACCGGGTAACCATAACAACCACGTGACCACACCAACTGGGTAACCAAAACAACCACGTGACCACACCATCCAGTCTGTAGAGGCTACACGGGGGACCTTTGTCTGTGTCTACCTTCATAGGTGCTGCTGCTACTCGCTACTAACAGCACTTGCCCCTACAGTCTGTAGAGGCTACACGGGGGACCTTTGTCTGTGTCTACCTTCATAGCTGCTGCTACTGCTACTCGCTACTAACAGCACTTGCCCCAACAGTCTGTAGAGGCTACACGGGGGACCTTTGTCTGTGTCTACCTTCACAGGTGCTGCTGCTTCTCGCTACCAACAGCACTTGCCCCAGCAGTCTGTAGAGGCTACACGGGGACCTTTGTCTTTGTGTGCGCATGTCTATTGCGTTGATTCCGCAGCACGTGACCTGCAGCGAGGGTTGGTGGGTCGCTCACAGATGGCGTTGCGAAACTCCCTTACCGTGGGTGGGGCAAAGTGTGTGGACTAATCTCCATCTGTTCCATCTCACTCCCTTCTACCCCGTGGGTGGACTAATCTCCATCTGTTCCATCTCACTGCGTTCCACCACGTGTGTGGACTAATCTCCATCTGTTCCATCTCACTGCGTTCCACCACGTGTGTGGACTAATCTCCATCTGTTCCATCTCACTCCCTTCTACCCCGTGAGTGGACTAATCTCCATCTGTTCCATCTCACTGCGTTCCACCACGTGTGTGGACTAATCTCCATCTGTTCCATCTCACTCCCTTCTACCCCGTGTGTGGACTAATCTCCATCTGTTCCATCTCACTCCCTTCTACCCCGTGGGTGGACTAATCTCCATCTGTTCCATCTCACTGCGTTCTACCACGTGTGTGGACTAATCTCCATCTGTTCCATCTCACTCCATTCTACCGCGTGTGTGGACTAATCTCCATCTGTTCCATCTCACTCCCTTCTACCACGTGTGTGGACTAATCTCCATCTGTTCCATCTCACTCCATTCTACCGCGTGTGTGGACTAATCTCCATCTGTTCCATCTCACTCCCTTCTACCCCGTGGGTGGACTAATCTCCATCTGTTCCATCTCACTCCCTTCTACCCCGTGAGTGGACTAATCTCCATCTGTTCCATCTCACTCCCTTCTACCCCGTGTGTGGACTAATCTCCATCTATTCCATCTCACTCTCTTCGAGCACGTGGGTGGACTAATCTCCATCTGTTCCATCTCACTGCCTTCTACCCCGTGTGTGGACTAATCTCCATCTGTTCCATCTCACTACCTTATACCCCGTGGGTGGACTAATCTCCATCTGTTCCATCTCGCTCCCTTCTACCCCGTAGGTTGGCTAATCTCCATCTGTTCCATCTCACTGCCTTCTCCCACGTGGGTGGACTAATCTCCATCTGTTCCATCTCACTCTTTTCTAGCACGTGGGTGGACTAATCTCCATCTGTTCCATCTCACTCCCCTTCTACCACGTGTGTGGACGAATCTCCATCTGTTCCATCTCACTCCCTTCTACCCCGTGGGTGGGCTAATCTCCATCTGTTCCATCTCACTCCCCTTCTACCACGTGTGTGGACTAATCTCCATCTGTTCCATCTCACTCCCTTCTACCCTGTGGGTGGACTAATCTCCATCTGTTCCATCTCACTCCCTTCTACCCCGTGGGTGGACTAATCTCCATCTGTTCCATCTCACTCCCTTCTACCACGTGGGTGGACTAATCTCCATCTGTTCCATCTCACTCCCTTCTACCCCGTGGGTGGACTAATCTCCATCTGTTCCATCTCACTCCATTGTACCACGTGGGTGGACGAATCTCCATCTGTTCGTTGGTGTAATCCCGACCCTGACGATGCCTCCTGCTCTATGTTTTGAGCCTGCGTCTCTCTCTGTCATCGTCATCACCATCATCACGGTGGCGAGGAGATGTTGACTACCTCGCCTGGTGCCCAGGAGGTTGTGGGTTCGATCCCGACCCTGCTGCTGCTGCTGCTGTCGTCTCTCTCTTCCAACTTTTTTCAAATGTTCTCGCCGTGGTTTTCACACCTGATGATGATTGCTGCTTTTGTGCTGCGGTCGAAACGTCGTGAGAATTTAATCAGTTTCATATTTTTTTTATTATTTTATTGCTTCCCTTCTACGTGGTAGCGGTGGTGGTGACTTTACCGACAGTACCAACAACATGATCTTCACGTCTCTTCGAATTTCCTTTCCGCGCGCTGCGAGTAAAGACTCCGCGAGCGGAACCGGGGATATATTTTAGTCGTTTATTTTCTTGGCTGCCAGGGAGGTTCAGGCCAGACGGCCTGCCACCACCCCCCCCCCCCGTCCCACCACCACCACCACCATCCCTCCCTCCCCCTCTCCGTGTGCCACGTCCAGGGAGAAAACCAAGGACGGGCGGGCGGGCGGGGGGAGAGGTCACGGACAATATCGTCTGCGTCACGGCAAAAGCCCTCGCTCTGCCGTCCGTAGCCGTAGCTGCGTCCTCCCTGCGATGTGGAGTTCGTCCTTCGTAGGCAACGGGGCTGCCCTCCCACCATTGTAACGCGGGGCAACGGGCCGCCAACGTTTATAACGCTGAAGACGAGCCGCTCCCCGTTATAACGCGGGGCAACGGACCGCCAACGTTTATAATACTGAAGCGAGCCGTTCTCCTGTTATAACGCGGGGCAACGGACCGCCAATGTTTATGATACTGAAAGCGAGCCGCTCCCCGTTATAACGCGGGGCAACGGACCGCCAACGTTTATAACACTGAAGCGAGCCGTTCTCCTGTTATAACGCGGGGCAACGGACCGCCAACGTTTATGATACTGAAAGCGAGCCGCTCTCCTGTTATAACGCGGGGCAACGGACCGCCAACGTTTATGATACTGAAAGTGAGCCGTTCCCCTGTTATAACGCGGGGCAACGGGCCGCCAACGTTTATAACGCTGAAGACGAGCCGCTCCTCGTTATAACGCGGGGCAACGGGCCGCCAACGTTTATGATACTGAAAGCGAGCCGCTCCCCTGTTATAACGCGGGGCAACGGACCGCCAATGTTTATGATACTGAAAGCGAGCCGCTCCCCTGTTATAACGCGGGGCAACGGGCCGCCAACGTTCATGATACTGAAGCGAGCCGTTCTCCTGTTATAACGCGGGGCAACGGACCGCCAACGTTTATGATACTGAAAGCGAGCCGCTCCCCCGTTATAACGCGGGGCAACGGGCCGCCAACGTTTATGATACTGAAAGCGAGCCGCTCCCCTCGTTATAACGCGGGGCAACGGGCTGACCCCCGGATACCCCGTGGGGCAACGCGCCCCACACCTAACCCCCCCCCCCCCCGTCCCCCTCCGTTATAACGCAGGAACGGGGAAGGCGGTACACGGCAGGGTGTGGCGACCGATCTCCATCTGTTCCACTCGGTGTTAGCCCCCCCCCGCCTCGTCTTGGGCGGGAACACGGGCGGACACACGGGCGGACACACGGACGGGCGCACGGTTTAACTTTCAACCTTGGTCCCAAGGTCACGCCCCAGGCCAACGAGAACCACGGCTCACAGGCGCCAGGGGGCTCGTGGGGGGCGAGGGGCAAGGCGGGAGGGGGGGGGGGGGGAGTTGTGGGGTCACGTCCGCGGGGTCGAAGCGGGGCTCATGGGGTCAGAGTTCGTCAGAGCGGAGGGGTCACGGCTCGAGGGTCGTTGGGGGGAGGGGGGGGCGGGGTCAGAGTTCGTCAGAGCGGCGGAGGCCACGGCTGCGGGGGTTGTCGTTGGAGGGGAGAGGTCAGGGGGGGGGGGGTCAGGGGTCAGAGTTCCTCGGAGTGCCTCGGGAGGGTCAGGGGTCAGAGTTCGTCCGAGCGGCGGGGGTCACGGCCGTGGTGCCGCCGTCGTCGGAACCGAGAGGTCAGAGGGGTCACGGGTGGCGGTGGTGGTGGTGGTGGGGGGGGGGGGGGGTCGGGGGGGGGTCAGGGGTCAGGGGTCAGAGTTCCTCGGCGCGTCGCTTGAGGATGACGTCCCTGACGAGGCCCACGATGGCCGGCCTGAGGTCCTCCACGGGGGTGTCGGGGCCCCAGGCGCCCACGGGGCGGCCATCGGCGTCCACCAGAAACTTCCAGAAGTTCCAGCGTGGCTCCTGGCCCAGGGCGTCTGAGAGGAGGAGGAGGGGGAGGGGGCGATGGGGGGGGGGGGGCGGGTGGGTGGGTGGGGGGAAGCGGTGGCGCGGCGGTTAGCAGCCACGCGGTCCGCAGAGACGAAGCGGTGTGTGTGAGTGTGTGTATGTGTGTATGTATGTGTATGAGTGTGTGTGTATGTGTATGTATATGTGTGTGTACATATGTGTGTGTGTGTGTGAGTGTGTGAGTGTGAGTATGTGTGTGTATGTGTATGTGTGTGTATGTGTGTGTATGTGTGTGTGTGTATGTGTGTGTGTGTATGTGTGTGTGTGTGAGTGTGTATGTGTGAGTGTGTGAGTGTGTGTGTGTATGTGTGTATGTGTGTGTGTATGTGTGTGTGTATGTATGTGTGTATGTATGTGTATGTGTGAGTGCGTGTATGTATGTGTGTATGTATGTGTGTGTGTGAGTGTGTGTATGTATGTGTGTGCATGTGTGTGTATGTGTGTGTGTGCATGTGTGTATGTATGTGTGTGTATGTGCGAGTGTGTGTATGTGTGTGTGTATGTGTGAGCATGTGTGTGTGTGTATGTGTGTGTGTGTGTATGTCCGGTAAAACAACCCCCTACCTCCTCGCGGTGCCGGACGGGCAACTCTGTCGAGGACAGTGCTGAATTGGCCCTCTCCCCTCATGGCGTCGGTGACCACCACAGTGGCTAAACGGGGGCTCTGGACGGGTGCGAGGGGCTGGTAATTCCTCCACGAAACCACGAGTTAAACTGAAATATGTAACTAATAAGCTGGTGCCGGAGGCACCAGGAGATTGAATAACTACCCTCGGGGCTCCTCCAAAAACAACGAAAAGCCACTTCGTGTGGCCACGTGGAATGTTCGAACGCTCATTGCGGAGGAGAGGCTGCCACTCCTCTGTCGGGAGCTGGACCGGTACCACCTGGATCTCTGTGGCATTCAGGAGGTTCTAGCTCCTGCCACCATGAGGGGTGGACAGTCCTCTACTCGGGGTAGCAGACTGCCAAACAACAGGGTGTGGCTCTCCTTTTGAACAAAAGAATGAAGGGTGCGTGGGAGCATGGCGGTGAGGTGTGGGAAGCTGCAAGCCCCAGACTACTTTGGGCTCGCCTTCCCATCAACTGGAGGCGAGGAGTGGTGGTCGTGGTTACTTATGCCCCCACCGAAGATGAACATCCGTGGAGGGATGCAGGCAAGGCCGATGAGTCAGATGCCTTCTATGACCTCCTGTCACAGGTGCTGGCTAAAGTGGCCCCTCGGGATAGAGTCATATTGTTGGGTGACTTCAATGCCCGAGTTGGTCATGATGCTGGCACCTGGTCTGGAGTGATTGGAGGGCATGGGCCAGATCAACTCAATAACAACGGTAGGAGGCTGCTAGATTTTTGTGCAGCCCATGGGCTTGTAATTACCAACACGCTGTTCCGGCATCGGCGCATCCACATAACATCATGGATGCATGTCGGATCCAAGCAAGAACATTTGCTGGACTACATAGTGACGGACCAGCAGATGCGAGCCCATGTCCTTGACACCAGGACCTCCCGTGGAGCTGATCTGCCCTCTGACCATCGACTATTCATCTGTAAGATGCGCCTGCCATTCTTCCACTCCGGTGGTGGGTGTACACCCAGGACCCCATTCCAACCTAAAGTGGCCTGGTCTCAGCTAGCTGATGAAAGTTGCAAGCGAGAATTTCATTATCGCTTGCGGCTGGGATTGGCATCGTCCCCGACTCCTCCTGATGTCGAGGGTAAATGGGCGAGGTTTAGGACTGTGACTCATGCAGCTGCAATGGCTGCTTTGGGTACGCGGTCCAGACCTCCCCAGAGACCCTGGCTGACAGAGGAGGTGTTCAGGATGGTTGAGAAAAAGCGACAGGCCCACTGTCATCGGCTACAGAATCCCACGTCAGAGAATGAGGAGGCTTACCGCAGCCTTTGCTCGGAGGTTCGGAGAGCCGTGAGGCGCTGCAAGGATGGGTGGTGGTCGCGGGTTGCTGAGGAGATGGAGTCTGCCTCAGTGGCCCGTGATCACAAATCTCTATTTAACTCCATCAAAAAAGTAACCTGCAGTGCCACACCTATTACCATCATTAGGGGAAAAACGGTGATCCAATCTCCGACCTCCAGGAACACGTTTTTTGATATTTGCTGAGCATTTTTGTGAGGTCCTGGGGGAAGGAAAATCCCTCAGCCAGGAAAACATCGTGGCACAAAGTGAGGATAACCCTGCTGAGGCTGCGGTGCCTCAAATATTGGAATAAGTCACCCCCTGTGAGTGGCTGGCTGAGGTGCCATCTGTTGAGGAAGTACTGAAGGCGATCCGGAGTCTGAGACCAGGAAAGGCAGCGGGCAGAGATGATCTCCCAAGCGAAATGCTGAGGGAGGGCGGCGTTTGTGCACAGACTGCCCTATATGACATCATAACAACAGTCTGGACCACTGGATGGGTTCCGCAGGATTGGAAGGATGCCCTGGTGGTCCCCCTTTTTAAGAAGGGGGACCGCACAGACTGTAACAACTACAGGGGCATCTCACTCCTTAGTGTGCCGGGAAAGGTCCTGGCAAGGATTATTCAACATCGCCTTGCCAGGCACGCTGAGTAGAGGCTTGCGGAGCCCCAATGCGGTTTCAGGAAAGGGCGGTCCTGCACAGATGCCGTATTTTCCGTCCGTCTGCTACAGCAGAGGTGTAGGGAATTCCAACAAGACCTACTTCTCTGCTTTGTTGACCTGGTCAAGGCCTATGATACCATCAGTAGGCCTGGGCTCTGGGTTGTTCTTCGTGCTTTTGGAGTACCTGATCCTCTGCTCACGATCATTAAGGACCTTCATGATGGTGAGCGGGCCCGGGTAAAACTACGTGGCCAGAAGTCAGAGCCATTCCCTGTACACCTTGGGGTGCGACAGGGATGTCCTCTGGCTCCCACATTATTTAACATCTATTTTGACCACGTAGTTCGTGAAGCCTTCAATAGCTGTACTGCTCAGTCAGAGGAGGAGTTGGAGACGCTGCTGCTGAGACTGGAGCGTGCCACTAAGAGGTGGGGCATTACCATCAGCCCCACCAAAACTAAGCACCTGCCTGGGTATTTTGTACCATTGGACACTCCACCCCCACAACTCTCGATCGGTGATGGGGCAGTTGTGGAGAGAGTGGAGAGTTTCCCATACCTGGGCAGTGTGCTTATGACTGGCTCCAGTTTAACAGCAGAGGTCTCACTCCGAATCAGTCGAGCGGCAATATCTTTTCATCGGTTGCGTAACGCTGTGTGGAAGCTACCTGGTCTGTTGCTCCGCACTAAGCTTCAGGTCTTCTCGGCCACGGTCATTCCCTCCCTTCCCTACGCTAGCGAAACGTGGACCCCCCTAATGGAACATCTTCGCCGGTTAGAAACATTTAGGCTGGCCTGCCTACGATCCATCCTGGATTTAACCAGACTGGATTGTGTGAGGAGCTCACAAATCCTTGAAAGATCTGGGCAAGGTCCCATCGGTGAGCTCCTCCGGCGGGCAAGGCTGCGATGGCTGGGTCATGTAGCCCGCATGCCCAGCCACCGCATGCCGAAACAGCTTTTGTTCGGCCGGATTGAGGGGGCAAAGCGGGCGCGGCACGGGCTAGAGAAGAGATGGAGTGATGTGGTACAGGAGGACGTGGAGCTGAGTGGACTTGCCGATGACTGGTACCAGCGGTGTCAAGATCAGCCTCTGTGGAGGAGGCTCGTGAAGGATGCTACTGGGCAGTTGGAGGTAGTCGCCCTCCAACAACAACGGAGGGTGGAGGAGCGATGCTCACAACAACGAGCGGAGCGCCGGGTGGCTAAAGCACAGCAGGTTGGCACAGTAGGGGCACAGGTGGTGCATCAGCCAGTCATCTCAGTCAGTCGACCCGTGGCACCTGGGTCTGCCCCGTGACCTCCTGCCAGCGGGCGTTCGACACTTCACGTGGCCTCAGGGTGCACATAGCCTGGCACAAGCGTCGTGGTGACGTCACCGCCACTTAGTGGCGAATGGCGGTTGTTGTTGTGTGTGTGTATGTATGTGTGTGTATGTGTGTATGTGTGTGTATGTGTGTGTATGTATGTGTGTGTGATCACCGAAGAGGAAGCGGAGGGCTGGCTCAGCGTTGGCTCCCAGGACGAGGCTCTTAGCGAAGAGCGGGAAGGACGCTCCCTGGGTGTGACGAGCAAACGCCTCCACCTCCGAGTTTGAACCGGGCTCCTGCACCACCATCAACATCATCACCAACATCACCAACATCAACATAACCACCACCATCAACATCACCAACATCACCAACATCATCACCACCATCAACATCATCACCACCACCATCAACATCACCAACATCACCAACATCACCACCACAATCAACATCAACATCACCACCATCAACATCATCAACATCATCACCACCATCAACATCATCACCAGCATCACCAACATCAACATAACCACCATCAACATCATCACCACCATCAACATCACCAACATCACCACCGCCATGAACATCATCACCACCATCAACATCACCAACATCATTAACGTCACTATCAACATCATTAACGTCACTATCAACATCATCACCACCATCATCATCACCACCACCATCAACATCATCAACATCACCAACATCATCAACATCATCACCACCACCATCAACATCACCAACATCACCAACATCATCAACATCACCAACATCACCAACATCACCAACATCATCACCACCATCAACATCACCAACATCACCAACATCAACATCATCACCACCATCATCATCACCACCACCATCAACATCATCAACATCACCAACATCATCAACATCATCACCACCACCATCAACATCACCAACATCACCAACATCATCAACATCACCAACATCACCAACATCACCAACATCATCACCACCATCAACATCACCAACATCACCAACATCATCAACACCATCAACATCAACAACATCACCAACATCACCAACATCATCAACATCATCACCACTACCATCAACATCATCACCACCACCATCAACATCGCCACCATCAACATCACCACCATCAACATCATCACCACCACCATCAACATCATCACCACCACCATCAACATCATCACCACCACCATCAACATCACCACCACCATCAACATCATCACCACCACCACCACCACCAACATCACCAACATCACCAACATCATCAACATCACCAACATCACCAACATCACCAACATCATCAACATCATCACCACCATCAACATCACCACCATCAACATCACCACCATCAACATCATCAACATCACCAACATCATCAACATCATCACCACCATTGACATCACCACCATCAACATCAACAACATCACCAACATCATCACCACCACCATCAACATCATCACCACCACCATCATCAAAATCAACATCACCACCACCATCAACATCACCAACATCACCACCACCATCAACATCACCACCATCAACATCACCACCACCATCAACATCACCACCATCAACATCATCAACATCACCAACATCATCAACATCACCACCACCAACATCGCCAACATCGCCAACATCATCATCACCTGTGCCACCACCACCACGTGCATCATCACCTGTCACCACCACCACCACGTGCATCATCACCTGTGCTACCCCCACCACGTGCATCATCACCTGTGCCACCTCCCCCCCCCCACGTGCATCATCACCTGTGCCACCACTACCACCACCACGTGCATCATCACCTGTGCCATCCCCACCACGTGCATCATCACCTGTGCCACCTCCCCCCCCCCACGTGCATCATCACCTGTGCCACCACTACCACCACCACGTGCATCATCACCTGTGCTACCCCCATCACGTGCATCATCACCTGTGCCACCCCCACTACCACCACGTGCATCATCACCTGTGCTACCCCCACCACGTGCATCATCACCTGTGCCACCACTACCACCACCACGTGCATCATCACCTGTGCCACCACTACCACCACCACGTGCATCATCACCTGTGCCATCCCCACCACGTGCATCATCACCTGTGCCACCTCCCCCCCCCCACGTGCATCATCACCTGTGCCACCACTACCACCACCACGTGCATCATCACCTGTGCTACCCCCACCACGTGCATCATCACCTGTGCCACCCCCACTACCACCACGTGCATCATCACCTGTGCTACCCCCCCCACGTGCATCATCACCTGTGCCACCACTACCACCACCACGTGCATCATCACCTGTGCCACCACTACCACCACCACGTGCATCATCACCTGTGCCACCACTACCACCACCACGTGCATCATCACCTGTGCTACCCCCCCCACGTGCATCATCACCTGTGCCACCACTACCACCACCACGTGCATCATCACCTGTGCCACCACTACCACCACCACGTGCATCATCACCTGTGCCACCACTACCACCACCACGTGCATCATCACCTGTGCCACCACTACCACCACCACGTGCATCATCACCTGTGCCATCCCCACCACGTGCATCATCACCTGTGCCACCTCCCCCCCCCCACGTGCATCATCACCTGTGCCACCACTACCACCACCACGTGCATCATCACCTGTGCTACCCCCACCACGTGCATCATCACCTGTGCCACCCCCACTACCACCACGTGCATCATCACCTGTGCTACCCCCCCCCACGTGCATCATCACCTGTGCCACCACTACCACCACCACGTGCATCATCACCTGTGCCACCACTACCACCACCACGTGCATCATCACCTGTGCCACCACTACCACCACCACGTGCATCATCACCTGTGCTACCCCCCCCACGTGCATCATCACCTGTGCCACCACTACCACCACCACGTGCATCATCACCTGTGCCACCACTACCACCACCACGTGCATCATCACCTGTGCCACCACTACCACCACCACGTGCATCATCACCTGTGCCACCACTACCACCACCACGTGCATCATCACCTGTGCCATCCCCACCACGTGCATCATCACCTGTGCCACCGCCCCCCCCCCACGTGCATCATCACCTGTGCCACCACTACCACCACCACGTGCATCATCACCTGTGCTACCCCCACCACGTGCATCATCACCTGTGCCACCCCCACTACCACCACGTGCATCATCACCTGTGCTACCCCCCCCACGTGCATCATCACCTGTGCCACCACTACCACCACCACGTGCATCATCACCTGTGCCACCACTACCACCACCACGTGCATCATCACCTGTGCTCCGAACTGATTGCAAGGGAACGCCAGCACCTTGAAGTGTGTGGGGCCCAGCTCTCGGTAGAGCTTCTGCAGGGCCCCGTAGTGAGCCTGCGTGTAGCCACACTCGCTCGCCACGTTCACCACCAGAGACACCTACACACACACACACAGGTGCACACACAGGTGTACACACACACACACACAGGTGTACACACACACAAAGGTGTACACACACACAGTGTACACACACACACAGGTGTACACACACACACACAGGTGTACACACAACAACAACCGCCATTCGCCACTAAGTGGCGGTGACGTCACCACGACGCTTGTGCCAGGCTATGTGCACCGTGAGGCCACGTGAAGTGTCGAACGCCCGCTGGCAGGAGGTCACTGGGCAGACCCAGGTGCCACGGGTCGACTGACTGAGATGACTGGCTGATGCACCACGTGTGCCCCCTACTGTGCCAACCTGCTGTGCTTTAGCCACCCGGCGCTCCGCTCGTTGTTGTGAGCGTCGCTCCTCTGCCCTCCGTTGTTGTTGGAGGGCGACTGCCTCCAACTGCCCAGTAGTGTCCTTCACGAGGCTCCTCCACAGAGGCCGATCTTGACACCGCTGGTACCGGTCATCGGCAAGTCCACTCAGCTCCACGTCCTCCTGTACCACATCACTCAATCTCTTCTCTAGCCCGTGCCGCGCCCGCTTTGCCCCCTCAATCCGGCCGAACAAAAGCTGTTTCGGCATGCGGTGGCTGGGCATGCGGGCTACATGACCCAGCCATCGCAGCCTTGCCCGCCGGAGGAGCTCACCGATGGGACCTTGCCCAGATCTTTCAAGGATTTGTGAGCTCCTCACACAATCCAGTCTGGTTAAACCCAGGATGGATCGTAGGCAGGCCAGCCTAAATGTTTCTAACCGGCGAAGATGTTCCATTAGGGGGGTCCACGTTTCGCAAGCGTAGAGAAGGGAGGGAATGACCGTGGCCGAGAAGACCTGAAGTTTAGTGCGGAGCGACAGACCAGGTAGCTTCCACACAGCGTTACGCAACCGATGAAAAGATATTGCCGCTCGACTGATTCGGAGTGAGACCTCTGCTGTTAAACTGGAGCCAGTCATAAGCACACTGCCCAGGTATGGGAAACTCTCCACTCTCTCCACAACTGCCCCATCACCGATCGGGAGTTGTGGGGGTGGAGTGTCCGATGGTACAAAATACCCAGGCAGGTGCTTAGTTTTGGTGGGGCTGATGGTAAGGCCCCACCTCTTAGTGGCACGCTCCATTCTCAGCAGCAGCGTCTCCAACTCCTCCTCTGACTGAGCAGCTATTACCAAATCATCAGCATACATAACGTGGTTGAGCAATAGGGAGCCATCCCTTGACCGCACCCGGGCATCGATCAGCCTCCCATTATATCTGTACCATATGGAGATTCCCCCGGTACAGCTCTCGAAGGCTTCACGAACTACGTGGTCAAAATAGATGTTAAATAATGTGGGAGCCAGAGGACATCCCTGTTGCACCCCAAGGTGTACAGGGAATGGCTCTGACTCCCGGCCACGTATTTTTACCCGGGCCCGCTCACCATTATGAAGGTCCTTAATGATCGTGAGCAGAGGGTCAGGTACTCCAAAAGCACGAAGAACGACCCAGAGCCCAGGCCTACTGATGGTATCATAGGCCTTGACCAGGTCAATAAA
>NC_046135.1:2189990-2334990 GCF_010993605.1 Petromyzon marinus | reverse complement strand
CAAGTGCTTGGGTGGCCAGCGACTACTCCCGGCCGCCTTTGTATCTCAAGGTACTCGTTTAAGGCCGAGTAAACCTAGGTGTGTGTATGTGTACCTGTGTGTACGTGTGTGTAGCTGTGTGTGTGTGTGGGGAGCGGTGGTGCAGCGGTTAGCGCTACGCTGCGCTACGAACCCGGCGACCCGAGTTCGATTCCCGCTCACAGCCAACACCGGCGGCGACGATTATCTGAACCGGGGTCCTGTGCCTCCCCTAGGTCGACTCAGCCTCAAATGAGTTACCTGGTGTAGCGGTGGTGTAGTAAACATCGCCACTGGGGGAGACAAAGGCGGCCGGGCGTGGTGCTGCTGGCCACCCACCCCCTCGTGTGCCACAGCACTTGCCCCAGCAGTCTGATAGAGGCTACACGGGGGACCTTTGTCTTTGCATCGGGGGGGTGACGGTGATCTTAGCAAGTGCTGTTAGTAGCGAGTAGCAGCAGCAGCTATGAAGGTAGACACAGACAAAGGTCCTCCGTGTAGCCTCTATAGGTTGTAGGGGCAAGTGCTGTTGGTAGCGAGTAGCAGCAGCAGCTATGAAGGTAGACACAGACAAAGGTCCCCCGTGTAGCCTCTACAGACTGCTGGGGCAAGTGCTGTTAGTAGCGAGTAGCAGCAGCTATGAAGGTGGACACAGACAAAGGTCCCCCGTGTAGCCTCAACAGACTTCTGGGGCAAGTGCTGTTATTAGCGAGTAGCAGCACCACGCCCGGCCGCCTTTGTCTCCCCCAGTGGCGATGTTTACTACACCACAGCTACACCAGGTACCCATTAGAGGCTGAGTCGACCTAGGGGAGTCCCAGGACCGGTTCAGATAATCGTCACCGTATTCGCACAGTCCAATACGTGACACGCAGGAGGCTTTTGCCAGGCTATGTACACACTGACACACACACCTACACTTACACACCCACACTTACACACACTCACACACACTGACACACACACCTACACTTACACACCCACACTTACACACACTGACACACACACCTACACTTACACACACTGACACACTCACACACTTACACACTGACACACACCTACACTTACACACCCACACTTACACACACTGACACTCACACACTTACACACTTACACACACTCACACACCTACACTTACACACCCACACTTACACACACCTACACTTACACACCCACACTTACACACACTGACACACACACCTACACTTACACACCTACACTTACACACACCCACACTTACACACACACACACACACTGACACACACACCTACACACTTACATACCCACACTTACACACACTGACACACTCACACACACTCACACACCTACACTTACACACACCCACACTTACACACACTCACACATACACCTACACACTTACACACCCACACTTACACACACTGACACTCACACACACTCACACGCCTACACTTACACATACCCACACTTACACACACTGACACTCACACACACCTACACTTACACACACTAACACACACCTACACTTACACACACACCCACACTCACACACACCCACACTCACACACACTCACACACACACACACCCACACACACTCACACACACCCACACACACTGACACACACACCTACACACTTACACACCCACACTTACACACACTGACACCCACACACTCAGACACTTACACACTCACACACTTACACACACTCACACACACCTACACTTACACACACTAACACACACACACCTACACTTACACACACACCCACACTCACACACTCCCACACACACTGACACACACACCTACACACCTACACTCAACACTTACACACTCACACACACACCTACACTCAAACACCTACACTCACACAGACACCCACACTTACACACACCTACACACACTCACACACACCCACACACACTGATACACACACTTACACACCCACACACACACCTACACACTCACACACACCCACACACACTGACACACACACACACCTACACACCTACACTTACACTCACTCACACACTTACACACACTCACACACTTACACACACTCACACACACTGACACACACACACACTCACACCCCCCCCCCCCACACACGCACGTGGCGGTGGGGAGTGTGTGTCCCATGCTAGGCTAGGTGCACACACACACACACACCCCCCACACACACACGTGATGGTGAGGAGTGTGTGTGTGTGCCCCGTGCCAGGCTAGGTGCACACACACTCACACACACACACTCACACCCCCACACACACACCCCCCCCACACACACACGTGGCGGTGGGGAGTGTGTGTCCCATGCTAGGCTAGGTGCACACACACACACACCCACCCCCACACACACACACGTGATGGTGGGGAGTGTGTGCCCCGTGCCAGGCTAGGTGCACACACACACTCACACACACACACCCACACGCACGTGATGGTGAGGAGTGTGTGTGTGCCCCGTGCCAGGCTAGGTGCACACACACACACACTCACCGATCCACGGTACGCCTCCAGATCCACGCGCCTGCCACGGATGTCCGTGGCGGCGTGCGAATAGAAATCTCGTGTGGTCGAGGTGGGGGGCACGAGGAGGAGGAGGAGGCTCGTTGAGCCCCCCACGATGAGCAGCACCAGCACCAGCGTAGCCCCCCGAACTCTGCTGCCCATAGCGGGGTGCGGAGCGGGGGCTACCCCCCGCTCGCCTGCCCCCCCGGTGAGCGAGGGGGCTACCCCCCGCTCGCCTGACCCCCCGGTGAGCGGGATCACCGTGAGGACCCCCGATTCACCCCCAGATGCGCTCATCACCTGTACCCTCTCGCTGTCTCTCTCCTGTGCGTCCCTCTGTGTGTGTTTCTGTGCGTGTCTCTGTGTGTCTCTGTGTCTCTGTGTGTCTGTGTGTCTTTGTGTGTCCCTGTGTGTCTCTGTGTGTCTCTGTGTCTGTGTGTGTCCCTGTGTGTCTCTGTGTGTCTCTGTGTCTGTGTGTGTCCCTGTGTGTCTCTGTGTGTCTCTGTGTATCTGTGTCTCTGTGTGTCCCTGTGTGTCTCTGTGTGCCTCTGTGTCTCTGTGTGTCTCTCTGTGTCTCTGTGTCTTTGTGTGTCCCTGTGTGTCGCTGTCTCTCTCACTGTCTCTGTGTCTCTCCCTGTCTCTCACTGTCTCCGTGTCTCTCCGTGTCTCTCACTGTCTCCGTGTCTCTCACTGTCTCCGTGTCTCTCCGTGTCTCTCACTGTCTCCGTGTCTCTCACTGTCTCCGTGTCTCTCACTGTCTCCGTGTCTCTCCGTGTCTCTCACTGTCTCCGTGTCTCTCACTGTCTCCGTGTCTCTCCCTGTCTCCGTGTCTCTCACTGTCTCCGTGTCTCTCACTGTCTCCGTGTCTCTCACTGTCTCCGTGTCTCTCACTGTCTCCGTGTCTCTCACTGTCTCCGTGTCTCTCCGTGTCTCTCACTGTCTCCGTGTCTCTCACTGTCTCCGTGTCTCTCACTGTCTCCGTGTCTCTCCGTGTCTCTCCCTGTCTCCGTGTCTCTCACTGTCTCCGTGTCTCTCACTGTCTCCGCGGGTCTCCGCTGAGCGTTGCAAGACGACTCTCTCCCTCTGCCTTCAAGGGGAGACAGACGTCTCTCTCCCCTCCCCCACTCGCTCCAACTCTTCCCCAGACTTTCCCACTCTCCCCCACTCTCTACAACTCTCTATAACTCTCTACAACTTTCCCCCCATCTCTACAACTCTCTACAACTCTCCCCAACTCTCTACAACTCTCCACCACTCTCTACAACTCTCTATAACTCTCTACAACTCTCCACCACTCTCTACAACTCTCTACAACTCTCCCCAACTCTCTACAACTCTTCCCCCACTCTCTACAACTCTCCTCCCACTCCCCCCCCACTCTCTACAACTCTCTACAACTCTCCCCCAACTCTCTACAACTCTCTACAACTCTCTATAACTCTCTATAACTCTCTCCAACTCTCTATAACTCTCTACAACTCTCTCCAACTCTCTATAATTCTCCCCCCACTCTCTACAACTCTCTCCAACTCTCCCCCACTCTCTACAGCTCTCTATAACTCTCTACAACTCTCCCCCCATCTCTACAACTCTCTACAACTCTCCCCCAACTCTCTATAACTCTCTCCAACTCTCTCCAACTCTCTATAACTCTCTACAACTCTCTACAACTCTCTCCAACTCTCTACAACTCTCTCCAACTCTCTACAACTCTCTACAACTCTCTATAACTCTCTACAACTCTCTCCAACTCTCTACAACTCTCCACCACTCTCTATAACTCTCTACAACTCTCCCCCACTCTCTACAGCTCTCTACAACTCTCTATAACTCTCTACAACTCTCCCCCCATCTCTACAACTCTCTACAACTCTCTCCAACTCTCTACAACTCTCTCCAACTCTCTACAACTCTCTACAACTCTCTCCAACTCTCTACAACTCTCTCCAACTCTCTACAACTCTCTCCAACTCTCTACAACTCTCTCCAACTCTCTACAACTCTCTATAACTCTCTCCAACTCTCTCCAACTCTCTACAACTCTCTATAACTCTCTCCAACTCTCTCCAACTCTCTACAACTCTCTCCAACTCTCTACAACTCTCTCCAACTCTCTACAACTCTCTACAACTCTCTATAACTCTCTCCAACTCTCTACAACTCTCTCCAACTCTCTACAACTCTCTCCAACTCTCTACAACTCTCTATAATTCTCCCCCCACTCTCTTTCCCTTACCCTCCCCCCACATTCCTGCGCGCTTCCATCTGCATGTGGGGAGCGGTGGTGCAGTGGTTAGCGCACTGTGTGTGTGTGAGTGGGGAGTGGTGGTGCAGTGGTTAGCGCACTGTGTGTGAGTGGGGAGTGGTGGTGCAGTGGTTAGCGCATTGTGTGTGTGTGGGGAGTGGTGGTGCAGTGGTTAGCGCACTGTGGGTGTAGTGTGTGGGGAGTGGTGGTGCAGTGGTTAGCGCACTGTGTGAGTGGGGAGTGGTGGCGCAGTGGCTAAAGCACTGTGTGTGTGTGAGTGGGGAGTGGTGGTGCAGTGGTTAGCACTGTGTGTGTGTGAGTGGGGAGTGGTGGTGCAGTGGTTAGCGCACTGTGTGTGAGTGTGTGGGGAGTGGTGGTGCAGCGGTTAGCGCACTGTGTGTGAGTGGGGAGTGGTGGTGCAGTGGTTAGCGCACTGTGTGAGTGGGGAGTGGTGGTGCAGTGGTTAGCGCACTGTGTGTAGTGTGTGGGGAGTGGTGGTGCAGTGGTTAGCGCACTGTGTGAGTGTGGGGAGTGGTGGTGCAGTGGCTAGTGCACTGTGTGTGTGGGGAGTGGTGGTGCAGTGGTTAGCGCATTGTGGTGTAGTGTGTGGGGAGTGGTGGTGCAGTGGTTAGCGCACTGTGTGTGTGTGAGTGGGGAGTGGTGGTGCAGTGGTTAGCGCACTGTGTGTGTGAGTGGGGAGTGGTGGTGCAGTGGTTAGCGCATTGTGGTGTAGTGTGTGGGGAGTGGTGGTGCAGTGGTTAGCGCACTGTGTGTGTGTGAGTGGGGAGTGGTGGTGCAGTGGTTAGCGCACTGTGTGTGAGTGGGGAGTTGTGGTGCAGTGGTTGGCGCACTGTGTGTGTGAGTGGGGAGTGGTGGAGCAGTGGTTAGCGCACTGTGTGAGTGGGGAGTGGTGGTGCAGTGGTTAGCGCACTGTGTGTCTGAGTAGGGAGTGGTGGTGCAGTGGCTAGCGCACTGTGTGTGTGAGCAGGGAGTGGTGGTGCAGTGGTTAGCGCACTGTGTGTGTGAGTAGGGAGTGGTGGTGCAGTGGTTAGCGCACTGTGTGTGTGAGCAGGGATTGGTGGTGCAGTGGTTAGCGCACTGTGTGTGTGAGTAGGGAGCGGTGGTGCAGTGGTTAGCGCCCTGTGTGTGTGGGGAGTGGTGGTGCAGTGGTTAGCGCACTGTGTGTGTGAGTGGGGAGTGGTGGTGCAGTGGTTAGCGCACTGTGTGTGTGAGTAGGGAGCGGTGGTGCAGTGGTTAGCGCCCTGTGTGTGTGGGGAGTGGTGGTGCAGTGGTTAGCGCCCTGTGTGTGTGGGGAGTGGTGGTGCAGTGGTTAGCGCACTGTGTGTGTGAGTGGGGAGTGGTGGTGCAGTGGTTAGCGCTGCGCTGCGCTATGAACCTGTCGACCCGAGTTCGATTCCCGCTCACGGCCAACACCGGTGACGATTATCTGAACCGGTCCTGGGCCTCCCCTAGGTCTTCTCAGCCTCAAATGAGTAGCTGGTGTAGCGGTGGTGGTGTAGTAAACATCGCCACTGGGGAGACAAAGGCGGCCGGGCGTGGTGCTGGCCACCCGCCCCCTCATGTGCCACAGCGCCGGTAGCCTTCATAGGTGCTGCTACTCGCTACTAACAGCACTTGCCCCTACAGCCTGTTAGAGGCTACACGGCGGACCTTTGTCTGTGTCTACCTTCATAGCTGCTGCTACTCGCTACTCACAGCACTTGCCCCTACAGCCTGTTAGAGGCTACACGGGGGACCTATGTCTGTGTCTACCTTCATAGCTGCTGCTGGTACTCGCTACTAACAGCACTTGCCCCAGCAGTCTGTAGAGGCTATACGGGGGACCTTTGTCTGTGTCTACCTTCATAGGTGCTGCTACTCGCTCCTGACAGCACTTGCCCCAGCAGTCTGTAGAGGCTACACGGGGGACCTTTGTCTGTGTCTACCTTCATAGCTGCTGCTATTCGCTACTCACAGCACTTGCCCCTACAGTCTGTAGAGGCTACACGGGGGACCTTTGTCTGTGTCTACCTTCATAGCTGCTGCTACTCGCTACTCACAGCACTTGCCCCTACAGCCTGTTAGAGGCTACACGGGGGACCTTTGTCTGTGTCTACCTTCATAGCTGCTGCTACTCGCTCCTGACAGCACTTGCCCCAGCAGTCTGTAGAGGCTACACGGGGGACCTTTGTCTGTGTCTACCTTCATAGGTGCTGCTACTCGCTACTAACAGCACTTGCCCCAGCAGTCTGTAGAGGCTACACGGGGACCTTTGTCTGTGTCTACCTTCATAGGTGCTGCTACTCGCTACTAACAGCACTTGCCCCAGTAGTCTGTTGAGGCTACACGGGGGACCTTTGTCTGTGTCTACCTTCATAGCTGCTGCTACTCGCTACTAACAGCACTTGCCCCAGCAGCCTGTAGAGGCTACACGGGGGACATTTGTTTTTGTGAGTGATCAGGTAAGTGGATGGGTGAGTGTGGTGAGAGTGGTGAGCGTGGTGAGTTTGGTGAGTGTGGAGAGTGAGTGTGGTGAGTGAGTGTGGTGAGTGAGTGTGGTGAGTGCAGTGAGTGAGTTTGGTGAGTGTGGTGAGTGAGTGTGGTGAGTGAGTGTGGTGAGTGTGGTGAGTGAGTGTGGTGAGTGTGGTGAGTCAGTGTGGTGAGGGTGGTGAGTGTGATGAACGTGGTGAGTGAGTGTGGTGAGTGTGGTGAGCGTGGTGAGTGTGGTGAGTGAGTGTGGTGAGTGAGTGTGGTGAGCGTGGTGAGTGTGTTGAGTGTGGTGAGTGTGGTGAGTGAGTGTGGTGAGTGAGTGTGGTGAATGAGTGTGGTGAGTGAGTGTGGTGAGTCAGTGTGGTGAGGGTGGTGAGTGTGATGAACGTGGTGAGTGAGTGTGGTGAGTGTGGTGAGCGTGGTGAGTGTGGTGAGTGAGTGTGGTGAGTGAGTGTGGTGGGTGTGGTGAGTGAGTGTGGTGAGAGTGGTGAATGATTGTGGTGAGTGTGGTGAGCGTGGTGAGTGAGTGTGGTGAGTGAGTGTGGTGAGTGTGGTGTGTGTGGTGAGTGAGTGTGGTGAGTGTGGTGAGCGAGTGTGGTGAGTGAGTGTGGTGAGTTTGATGAGTGTGGTGAGTGTGGTGAGTGAGTGTGGTGAGTGTGGTGAGTGTGTGTGGTGAGTTTGGTGAGCGTGGTGAGTGTGGTGAGTGAGTGTTGTGAGTGTGGTGAGTGTGGCGAGTGAGTGTGGTGAGTGTGGTGAATGAGTGTGGTGAGTGTGGTGAGTGTGGTGGGTGTGGTGAGTGAGTGTGGTGAGTGTGGTGAGTGAGTTTGGTGAGCGTGGTGAGTGTGCTGAGTGAGTGTGGTGAGTGTGGTGCGTGAGTGTGGTGAGTGTGGTGAGTGTGGTGTGTGTGGTGAGTGAGTGTGGTGAGTGTGGTGAGCGAATGTGGTGAGTGAGTGTGGTGAGTGAGTTTGATGAGTGTGGTGAGTGTGGTGAGTGAGTGTGGTGAGTGTGGTGAGTGTGTGTGGTGAGTGTGGTGAGTGAGTGAGTTTGGTGAGCGTGGTGAGTATTGTGAGTGAGTGTTGGGAGTGTGGTGAGTGTGGGGAGTGAGTGTGGTGAGTGTGGTGAATGAGTGTGGTGAGTGTGGTGAGTGTGGTGGGTGTGGTGAGTGAGTGTGGTGGGTGTGGTGAGTGAGTTTGGTGAGCGTGGTGAGTGTGGTGAGTGAGTGTGGTGAGTGTGGTGAGTGAGTGTGGTGATTGTGGTGAGTGTGGTGTGTGTGGTGAGTGAGTGTGGTGAGTGTGGTGAGTGTGGTGAGTGAGTGTGGTGAGTGAGTTTGGTGAGTGTTGTGAGTGTGGTGAGTGAGTGTGGTGAATCTGGTGAGTGTGTGTCGTGATTGTGGTGGGTGTGGTGAGTGAGTTTGGTGAGCGTGGTGGGTGTGGTGAGTGAGTGTGGTGAGTGTGGTGAGTGAGTGTGGTGAGTGTGGTGAGTGAGTTTGGTGAGCGTGGTGAGTGTGGTGAGTGTGGTGAGTGAGTGTGGTGAGTGTGGTGAGTGAGTGTGGTGAGTGTGGTGAGTGTGGTGGGTGTGGTGAGTGAGTGTGGTGAGTTTGGTGAGTGTGGAGAGTGAGTGTGGTGAGTGAGTGTGGTGAGTGTGGTGAGTGAGTGTGGTGAGTGTGGTGAGTGAGTGTGGTGAGTGTGGTGAGTGTGTGTCGTGAGTGTGGTGAGTGAGTGAGTTTGGTGAGCGTGGTGAGTGTGGTGAGTGAGTGTGGTGAGTGAGTGTGGTGAGTGTGGTGAATGAGCGTGGTGAGTGTGGTGAGTGTGGTGGGTGTGGTGAGTGAGTGTGGTGGGTGTGGTGAGTGAGTTTGGTGAGCGTGGTGGGTGTGGTGAGTGAGTGTGGTGAGTGAGTGTGGTGAGTGAGTTTGGTGAGCGTGGTGAGTGTGGTGAGTGTGGTGAGTGAGTGTGGTGAGTGTGGTGAGTGTGGTGGGTGTGGTGAGTGAGTGTGGTGAGTTTGGTGAGTGTGGAGAGTGAGTGTGGTGAGTGTGGTGAGTGAGTGTGGTGAGTGTGGTGAGTGTGGTGAGTTTGGTGAGTGTGGAGAGTGAGTGTGGTGAGTGTGGTGAGTGAGTGTGGTGAGTGTGGTGGGTGTGGTGAGTGTGGTGAGTGTGGATAGTGAGTGTGGAGAGTGAGTGTGGTGAGTTTTGTGAGTGTGGTGAGTGAGTGTGGTGAGTGAGTGTGGTGAGTGTGGTGAGTGAGTGTGGTGAGTTTGGTGTTGCCTCTGCAGACGTGCTGTGATGAATTCCTCACCACGGGCCGGGAGCAATCGCTGGGTCACGTGAGTAACCACCTCACTCACCAACTCACTCACCACCTCACCACCTCACTCACCACCACACTCACCACCTCACTCACCACCACACTCACCACCTCACTCACCACCACACTCACCACCTCACTCACCAACTCACTCACTCACCACCTCACTCACCACCTCACCACCTCACTCACCACCACACTCACCACCTCACTCACCACCACACTCACCACCTCACTCACCAACTCACTCACTCACCAACTCACTCACCACCACACTCACCACCTCACTCACCACCTCACTCACCACCTCACTCACTCACCACCTCACTCACCACATCACTCACCACCTCACTCACCAACTCACTCACTCACCACCACACTCACCACCTCACTCACCACCACACTCATCAACTCACTCACCACCTCACTCACTCACCACCTCGCTCACCACCTCACTCACCACCTCACTCACTCACCACCTCACTCACCAACTCACTCACCACCTCACTCACTCACCACCTCGCTCACCACCTCACTCACCACCTCACTCACTCACTCACCACCTCACTCACTCACCAACTCACTCACTCACCACCTCACTCACTCACCACACTCACCACCTCACTCACCACCTCACTCACCACCTCACTCACCACCACATTCACCACCTCACTCACTCACCACCTCACTCACCACCTCACTCACTCACCACCTCACTCACCACCTCACGCACTCACCACTTCACTCACCACCTCACTCACTCACCACCTCGCTCACTCACTCACCACCTCGCTGACCACCTCGCTCACCACCTCACTCACTCACCACCTCGCTCACCACCTCACTCACTCACCACCTCGCTCACTCACTCACCACCTCACTCACCACCTCACTCACTCACCATCTCACTCACCACCTCACTCACTCACCACCTCGCTCACTCACTCACCACCTCGCTCACTCACTCACCACCTCACTCAGCACCTCACTCACTCACCACCTCACTCACCACCTCACTCACTCACCACGTTACTCACCACCTCACTCACCACCTCACTCACTCACCACGTCACTCACCACTCACTCACTCACCACCTCACTCACCACCTCACTCACTCACCACGTCACTCACCACTCACTCACTCACTCACCACCTCACTCACCACCTCACTCACTCACCACGTCACTCACCACTCACTCACTCACTCACCACCTCACTCACCACCTCACTCACTCACCACCTCACTCACCACCTCACTCACTCACCACCTCACTCACCACCTCACTCACCACATCACTCACTCACTCACCACCTCACTCACCACCTCACTCACTACCTCGCTCACTCACCACCTCGCTCACCACCTCACTCACCACCTCACTCACCACCTCACTCACTCACTACCTCACTCACTCACCACCTCACTCACTCACCTCACTCACTCACTCACTACCTCACTCACTCACCACCTCACTCACCACCTCACTCACCACCTCACTCACTCACTCACTACCTCACTCACTCACCACCTCACTCACTCACCTCACTCACTCACTACCTCACTCACTCACCACCTCACTCACCACCTCACTCACCACCTCACTCACTCACTCACTACCTCACTCACTCACTACCTCACTCACTCACCACCTCACTCACCACCTCACTCACCACATCACTCACCACCTCACTCACTCACCACCTCACTCACCACCTCACTCACCACCTCACTCACTCACCACCTCGCTCACCACCTCGCTCACCACCTCACTCACTCACCACCTCGCTCACTCACTCACCACCTCACTCACCACCTCACTTACCACCTCACTCACCACCTCACTCACTCACCACCTCACTCACCACCTCACTCACCTCACTCACTCACTACCTCGCTCACTCACTCACCACCTCATTCACCACCTCACTCACCACCTCACTCACTACCTCACTCACTCACTACCTCGCTCACTCACCACCTCGCTCACCACCTCGCTCACCACCTCGCTCACCACCTCACTCACCACCTCACTCACCACCTCACTCACTCACCACCTCACTCACCACCTCACTCACTCACTACCTCACTCACTCACTCACCACCCCACTCACTCACCTCACTCACTCACTACCTCACTCACTCACCACCTCACTCACCACCTCACTCACTCACTACCTCACTCACTCACCACCTCACTCACTCACCTCACTCACTACCTCACTCACTCACCACCTCACTCACCACCTCACTCACCACATCACTCACCACCTCACTCACTCACCACCTCACTCACCACCTCACTCACTCACCACCTCGCTCACCACCTCGCTCACCACCTCACTCACTCACTCACCACCTCGCTCACTCACTCACCACCTCACTCACCACCTCACTCACCACCTCACCACCTCACTCACCACCTCACTCACCTCATTCACTCACTACCTCGCTCACCCACTACCTCGCTCACCACCTCGCTCACTCACCCACTACCTCGCTCACTCACTACCTCGCTCACCACCTCGCTCACTCACCACCTCACTCACTCACAGTGCCCCCTCCCCCCACCCCCGCCCCCCCTTCCCCCCGCCCCTTCCCCCCGCCCCCTTTGCCCCGCCTCCCTCATGCCCCGCCCCTTCTTGCCCCGCCCCCCTTATGCCCCGCCCCCCGTCCCAGCTGTGCTCTCTCCGTGCTGGTGAGCGCCCTGTTGCTGGCCGGAGCCGCCGCCTCCCTGCACGTCACGTGGGGCGAAGTGGCAGCACGAGAAGACCGTGAACTCATCCAGCAGCAGATCAACACCCGTACTGTCACTCACACAGTCACACACACACAGTCACACACACAGTCACACACACACAGTCACACACACACACAGTCACACACACAGTCACTCACACAGTCACACACACACACAGTCACACTCACACACACACAGTCACTCACACTCACAGTCACACACAGTCACACAGTCACTCACACACAGTCACACACACACAGTCACACACACACACTCACACACACACACAGAGACACTCACACACACACACAGTCACACACAGTCACACACACACAGTCACACACACGTCACGTGGTGCACAGTGGCAGCACGAGAAGACCGTGAACTCATCCAGCAGCAGATCAACACCCGTACTGTCACTCACACTCACAGTCACTCACACAGTCACACAGTCACTCACACACAGTCACACACAGTCACACACACACAGTCACACACACACACTCACACACACACACAGAGACACTCACACACACACAGTCACACACAGTCACACACACACACAGTCACACACACAGTCACACACACACAGTCACACACACACACAGTCACACACACCTCACGTGGGGCGAAGTGGCAGCACGAGAAGACCGTGAACTCATCCAGCAGCAGATCAACACCCGTACTGTCACTCACACTCACAGTCACACACACACAGTCACACACACACAGTCACACACACAGTCACACACACACAGTCACACACACACACAGTCACACACACCTCACGTGGGGCGAAGTGGCAGCACGAGAAGACCGTGAACTCATCCAGCAGCAGATCAACACCCGTATTGTCACTCACACTCACAGTCACTCACACAGTCACACAGTCACTCACACACAGTCACACACAGTCACACACACACAGTCACACACACACACTCACACACACACACAGAGACACTCACACACACACAGTCACACACAGTCACTCACACACACAGTCACACAGTCACACACACACAGTCACACACACACACAGTCACACACACCTCACGTGGGGCGAAGTGGCAGCACGAGAAGACCGTGAACTCATCCAGCAGCAGATCAACACCCGTACTGTCACTCACACTCACAGTCACACACACACAGTCACACACACACAGTCACACACACACACAGTCACACACACCTCACGTGGGGCGAAGTGGCAGCACGAGAAGACCGTGAACTCATCCAGCAGCAGATCAACACCCGTACTGTCACTCACACTCACAGTCACACACACACAGTCACACACACACAGTCACACACAGTCTCACAGTCACACACAGTCACACACACACAGTCACACACACAGTCACACACACACAGTCACACACACAGTCACACACACCTCACGTGGGGCGAAGTGGCAGCACGAGAAGACCGTGAACTCATCCAGCAGCAGATCAACACCCGTACTGTCACTCACACTCACAGTCACACACACACAGTCACACACACACAGTCACACAGTCACACACACACAGTCACACACACACACAGTCACACACACCTCACGTGGGGCGAAGTGGCAGCACGAGAAGACCGTGAACTCATCCAGCAGCAGATCAACACCCGTACTGTCACTCACACAGTCACACTCACAGTCACACACACAGTCACACAGTCACTCACACACAGTCACACACACACAGTCACACACACACACTCACACACACACACAGAGACACTCACACACACACACAGTCACACACAGTCACACACACACAGTCACACACACGTCACGTGGGGCGAAGTGGCAGCACGAGAAGACCTTGAACTCATCCAGCAGCAGATCAACACCCGTACTGTCACTCACACTCACAGTCACTCACACAGTCACACAGTCACTCACACACAGTCACACACACACACAGTCACACACACACCTCACGTGGTGCACAGTGGCAGCACGAGAAGACCGTGAACTCATCCAGCAGCAGATCAACACCCGTACTGTCACTCACACTCACAGTCACTCACACAGTCACACAGTCACTCACACACAGTCACACACAGTCACACACACACAGTCACACACACACACTCACACACACACACAGAGACACTCACACACACACACAGTCACACACAGTCACACACACACAGTCACACACACGTCACGTGGGGCGAAGTGGCAGCACGAGAAGACCTTGAACTCATCCAGCAGCAGATCAACACCCGTACTGTCACTCACACACACAGTCACACACACACACAGTCACACACACACAGTCACACACACATACACACACACACCTCACGTGGGGCGAAGTGGCAGCACGAGAAGACCTTGAACTCATCCAGCAGCAGATCAACACCCGTACTGTCACTCACACTCACAGTCACACACACAGTCACACAGTCACTCACACACAGTCACACACAGTCACACACACACAGTCACACACACACGTCACGTGGGGCGAAGTGGCAGCACGAGAAGACCGTGAACTCATCCAGCAGCAGATCAACACCCGTACTGTCACTCACACTCACAGTCACACACAGTCACACACACAGTCACACACACACAGTCACTCACAGTCACACAGTCACACACACAGTCACACAGTCACACACACAGTCACACAGTCACACACACAGAGTCACACACACAGTCACAGTCACACACACACACAGTCACACACACACACAGTCACTCACAGTCACACAGTCACACACACAGTCACACAGTCACACACACAGTCACACAGTCACACACACACAGTCACACACACACACACAGTCACACACACACACAGTCACACACACCTCACGTGGGGCGAAGTGGCAGCACGAGAAGACCGTGAACTCATCCAGCAGCAGATCAACACCCGTACTGTCACTCACACTCACAGTCACACACAGTCACACACACAGTCACACAGTCACACACACACAGTCACACACACACAGTCACAGTCACACACACAGTCACACAGTCACACACACAGTCACACACAGTCACACACACACACAGTCACACACACACACAGTCACACAACAACAACAACCGCCATTCGCCACTAAGTGGCGGTGACGTCACCACGACGCTTGTGCCAGGCTATGTGCACCCTGAGGCCACGTGAAGTGTCGAACGCCCGCTGGCAGGAGGTCACGGGGCAGACCCAGGTGCCACGGGTCGACTGACTGAGATGACTGGCTGATGCACCACCTGTGCCCCCTACTGTGCCAACCTGCTGTGCTTTAGCCACCCGGCGCTCCGCTCGCTGTTGTGAGCGTCGCTCCTCCGCCCTCCGTTGTTGTTGGAGGGCGACTGCCTCCAACTGCCCAGTAGCATCCTTCACGAGCCTCCTCCACAGAGGCCGATCTTGACACCGCTGGTACCAGTCATCGGCAAGTCCACTCAGCTCCACGTCCTCCTGTACCACATCACTCCATCTCTTCTCTAGCCCGTGCCGCGCCCGCTTAGCCCCCTCAATCCGGCCAAACAAAAGCTGTTTCGGCATGCGGTGGCTGGGCATGCGGGCTACATGACCCAGCCATCGCAGCCTTGCCTGCCGGAGGAGCTCACCGATGGGACCCTGCCCAGATCTTTCAAGGATTTGTGAGCTCCTCACACAATCCAGTCTGGTTAAACCCAGGATGGATCGTAGGCAGGTCAGCCTAAATGTTTCTAACCGGCGAAGATGTTCCATTAGGGGGGTCCACGTTTCGCAAGCGTAGAGAAGGGAGGGAATGACCGTGGCCGAGAAGACCTGAAGCTTAGTGCGGAGCGACAGACCAGGTAGCTTCCACACAGCGTTACGCAACCGATGAAAAGATATTGCCGCTCGACTGATTCGGAGTGAGACCTCTGCTGTTAAACTGGAGCCAGTCATAAGCACACTGCCCAGGTATGGGAAACTCTCCACTCTCTCCACAACTGCCCCATCACCGATTGGGAGTTGTGGGGGTGGAGTGTCCGATGGTACAAAATACCCAGGCAGGTGCTTAGTTTTGGTGGGGCTGATGGTAAGGCCCCACCTCTTAGTGGCATGCTCCAGTCTCAGCAGCAGCGTCTCCAACTCCTCCTCTGACTGAGCAGCTATTACCAAGTCATCAGCATACATAACGTGGTTGAGCAATAGGGAGCCATCCCTTGACCGCACCCGGGCATCGATTAGCCTCCCATTATATCTGTACCATATGGAGATTCCCCCGGTACAGCTATTGAAGGCTTCACGAACTACGTGGTCAAAATAGATGTTAAATAATGTGGGAGCCAGAGGACATCCCTGTCGCACCCCAAGGTGTACAGGGAATGGCACACACACAGTCACACACACACAGTCACACACAGTCACAGTCACACACAGTCACACACACACACAGTCACACACAGTCAATCACACACACACAGTCACACTCACAGTCACACAGTCACACACAGTCACACACACAGTCACACACACAGTCACACACACAGTTACACACACACAGTCACACACACACACAGTCTCACACACACAGTCACTCACACACACAGAGACACTCACACACACAGTCACACACACAGTCACACACACAGTCACACACACACACACAGTTACACACACAGTCACTCACACACACACAGTCACACTCACACACAGTCACACACACAGTCACACACACAGTCACACACACACACAGTTACACACACAGTCACTCACACACACACAGTCACACACACAGTCACACACACACAGTCACACACACAGTCACTCACACACAGTCACACAGTCACACACACAGTCACACTCACAGTCACACACACACAGGCACACACACACAGTCACACAACAACAACAACCGCCATTCGCCACTAAGTGGCGGTGACGTCACCACGACGCTTGTGCCAGGCTATGTGCACCCTGAGGCCACGTGAAGTGTCGAACGCCCGCTGGCAGGAGGTCACGGGGCAGACCCAGGTGCCACGGGTCGACTGACTGAGATGACTGGCTGATGCACCACCTGTGCCCCCTACTGTGCCAACCTGCTGTGCTTTAGCCACCCGGCGCTCCGCTCGCTGTTGTGAGCGTCGCTCCTCCGCCCTCCGTTGTTGTTGGAGGGCGACTGCCTCCAACTGCCCAGTAGCATCCTTCACGAGCCTCCTCCACAGAGGCCGATCTTGACACCGCTGGTACCAGTCATCGGCAAGTCCACTCAGCTCCACGTCCTCCTGTACCACATCACTCCATCTCTTCTCTAGCCCGTGCCGCGCCCGCTTAGCCCCCTCAATCCGGCCAAACAAAAGCTGTTTCGGCATGCGGTGGCTGGGCATGCGGGCTACATGACCCAGCCATCGCAGCCTTGCCTGCCGGAGGAGCTCACCGATGGGACCCTGCCCAGATCTTTCAAGGATTTGTGAGCTCCTCACACAATCCAGTCTGGTTAAACCCAGGATGGATCGTAGGCAGGCCAGCCTAAATGTTTCTAACCGGCGAAGATGTTCCATTAGGGGGGTCCACGTTTCGCAAGCGTAGAGAAGGGAGGGAATGACCGTGGCCGAGAAGACCTGAAGCTTAGTTCGGAGCGACAGACCAGGTAGCTTCCACACAGCGTTACGCAACCGATGAAAAGATATTGCCGCTCGACTGATTCGGAGTGAGACCTCTGCTGGTTAACTGGAGCCAGTCATAAGCACACTGCCCAGGTATGGGAAACTCTCCACTCTCTCCACAACTGCCCCATCACCGATTGGGAGTTGTGGGGGTGGAGTGTCCGATGGTACAAAATACCCAGGCAGGTGCTTAGTTTTGGTGGGGCTGATGGTAAGGCCCCACCTCTTAGTGGCACGCTCCAGTCTCAGCAGCAGCGTCTCCAACTCCTCCTCTGACTGAGCAGCTATTACCAAATCATCAGCATACATAACGTGGTTGAGCAATAGGGAGCCATCCCTTGACCGCACCCGGGCATCGATTAGCCTCCCATTATATCTGTACCATATGGAGATTCCCCCGGTACAGCAATTGAAGGCTTCACGAACTACGTGGTCAAAATAGATGTTAAATAATGTGGGAGCCAGAGGACATCCCTGTCGCACCCCAAGGTGTACAGGGAATGGCTCTGACTCCCGGCCACGTAGTTTTACCCGGGCCCGCTCACCATCATGAAGGTCCTTAATGATCGTGAGCAGAGGGTCAGGTACTCCAAAAGCACGAAGAACGACCCAGAGCCCAGGCCTACTGATGGTATCATAGGCCTTGACCAGGTCAATAAAGCAGAGATGTAGGTCTTGTTGGAATTCCCTACACCTCTGCTGTAGCAGACGGACAGAAAATATGGCATCTGTGCAGGACCGCCCTTTCCTGAAACCGCATTGGGGCTCCGCAAGCCTCTCCTCAGCGTGCCTGGCAAGGCGATGCTGAATAATCCTTGCCAGGACCTTTCCCGGCAGACTGAGGAGTGAGATGCCCCTGTAGTTGTTACAGTCTGTGCGGTCCCCCTTCTTAAAAAGGGGGACCACCAGGGCATCCTTCCAATCCTGCGGAACCCGTCCAGTGGTCCAGACTGTTGTTATGATGTCATATAGGGCAGTCTGTGCACAAACGCCACCCTCCCTCAGCATTTCGCTTGGGAGATCATCTCTGCCCGTTGCCTTTCCTGGTCTCAGACTCCGGATCGCCTTCAATACTTCCTCAGCAGATGGCACCTCAGCCAGCCACTCACAGGGGGTGACTTCTTCCAATATTTGAGGCACCGCAGCCTCAGCAGGGTCATACTCACTTTGTGCCACGATGTTTTCCTGGCTGAGGGATTTTCCCTCCCCCAGGACCTCACAGAAATGCTCAGCAAATCTGCGAACCTGTTCCTGGGGGTCGGAGATTGGATCACCGTTTTTTCCCCTAATGATGGTAATAGGTGTGGCGCTGCAGGTTACTTTTTTGATGGAGTTAAATAGAGATTTGTGATCACGGGCCACTGTGGCAGACTCCATCTCCTCAGCAACCCGCGACCACCACCCATCCTTGCAGCGCCTCACGGCTCTCCGAACCTCCGAGCGAAGGCTGCGGTAAGCCTCCTCATTCTCTGACGTGGGATTCTGTAGCCGATGACAGTGGGCCTGTCGCTTTTTCTCAACCATCCTGAACACCTCCTCTGTCAGCCAGGGTCTCTGGGGAGGTCTGGACCGCGTACCCAAAGCAGCCATTGCAGCTGCATGAGTCACAGTCCTAAACCTCGCCCATTTACCCTCGACATCAGGAGGAGTCGGGGACGATGCCAATCCCAGCCGCAAGCGATGATGAAATTCTCGCTTGCAACTTTCATCAGATAACTGAGACCAGGCCACTTTAGGTTGGAATGGGGTCCTGGGTGTACACCCACCACCGGAGTGGAAGAATGGCAGGCGCATCTTACAGATGACTAGTCGATGGTCAGAGGGCAGATCAGCTCCACGGTAGGTCCTGGTGTCAAGGACATGGGCTCGCATCCGCTGGTCCATCACTTTGTAGTCCAGCAGATGTTCTTGCTTGGACCCGGCATGCATCCATGATGTTGTGTGGATGCGCCGATGCCGGAACAGCGTGTTGCTAATTACAAGCCCATGGGCTGCACAAAAATCTAGCAGCTTCCTACCGTTGTTATTGAGCTGATCTGGCCCATGCCCTCCAATCACTCCAGACCAGGCGCCAGCATCATGACCAACTCGGGCATTGAAGTCACCCAACAAGATGACGCTATCCCGAGGGGCCACTTTAGCCAGCACCTGTGACAGGGGGTCATAGAAGGCATCTGACTCATCGGCTTTGCCTGCATCCCTCCACGGATGTTCGTCTTCGGTGGGGGCATAAGTAACCATGACCACCACTCCTTGCCTCCGGTTGATGGGAAGGCGAGCCCAAAGTAGCCTGGGGCTTACAGCTTCCCACACCTCACCGCCACGCTCCCACGCCCCCTTCATTCCTTTGTTCAAAAGAAGAGCCACACCCTGTTGTTTGGCAGTCTGCTGCCCCGAGTAGAGGACTGTCCACCCCTCATGGTGGCAGGAGCCAGAGCCGGTCCACCGGACCTCCTGAATGCCACAAAGATCCAGGCGGTACCGGTCCAGCTCCCGACAGAGGAGTGGCAGCCTCTCCTCCGCAGTGAGCGTTCGAACATTCCACGTGGCCATCCGTAATGGCTTTTCGTTGTTTCTGGAGGAGCCCCGAGGGTAGAGATTCAATCTCCTGGCTCCGCCAGTTGGGGTTTGGCCAGGAGACGTCATAGACGCCTGTCCCCCTGGGTCCTCCAGCACAAGCTTATTAGTTAAATTTTGTATTCGTAGTTTAGTGGTAATTAATTGAAGGTGGAGGGGTTACCAGCCCCTCGCACCCGTCTAGAGCCCCGTTTTAGCCACTGTGGTGGACACAGACGCCATATGGGGAGGAGCCAATGGGAATTGGACCTCCCCCCACAGCAGTGTCCACGACAGAGTTGCCCGTCCGGCACCGCGAGGAGGTAGGGGGTTGTTTTGCCGGACACAGTGACACACTCACACAGTCACACACAGAGTCAAACACACACAGTCAAACACACACAGTCAAACACACACACACACAGTCACACACTCACAATCACACACAACAACAACCGCCATTCGCCACTAAGTGATGGTGACATCACGACGCTTGTGCCAGGCCATGTGCACCTTAAGGCCACGTGAAGTGTCGAATGCCCGCTGGCAGGAGGTCACAGGGCTGATGCACCACCTGTGCCCCCTACTGTGCCAACCTGCTGTGCGTTAGCCACCCGGCGCTCTGCTCGTTGTTCTGAGCGTCGCTCCTCCGCCCTCCGTTGTTGTTGGAGGGCGACTGCCTCCAACTGCCCAGTAGCGTCCTTCACGAGCCTCCTCCACAGAGGCCGATCTTGACACCGCTGGTACCAGTCATCGGCAAGTCCACTCAGCTCCACGTCCTCCTGTACCACATCACTCCATCTCTTCTCTAGCCCGTGCCGCGCCCGCTTAGCCCCTTCGATCCGGCCGAGCAAAAGCTGTTTCGGCATGCGGTGGCTGGGCATGCGGGCTACATGACCCAGCCAACGCAGCCTTGCCTGCCAGAGGAGCTCACCGATGGGACCATGCCCAGATCTTTCAAGGATTTGTGAGCTCCTCACACAATCCAGCCTGGTTAAACCCAGGATGGATCGTTGGCAGGCCAGCCTAAATGTTTCTAACTGGCGAAGATGCTCCCTTAGAGGGGTCCACATTTCGCAAGCGTAGAGAAGTGAGGGAATGACCGTGGCCGAGAATAGCTGAAGCTTATTGCGGAGTGACAGACCAGGTAGCTTCCACACAGCGTTATGCAACCGATGAAAAGATATTGCCGCTCGACTGATTCGGAGTGAGACCTCTGCTGTTAATCTGGAGCTAGTCACAAGCACACTGCCCAGGTATGGGAAACTCTCCACTCTCTCCACAACTGCCCCATCACGAATTGGGAGTTGTGGAGATGGAGTGCCCGATGGTACAAAATACCCAGGCAGGTGCTTAGTTTTGGTGGGGCTGATGGTAAGGCCCCATCTCTTATTGGCACGCTCCAGTCTCAGCAGCAGCGCCTCCAACTCCTCCTCTGAATGAGCAGCAATTACCAAATCATCGGCATATATAACGTGGTTGAGCAATAGGGAGCCATCCCTTGACCGCACCCGGGCATCGATCAGCCTCCCATTATATCTGTATATATAGCACACACACAGACACACACTCACACATACATACACACAGACACACACAGACACACATACACACACACTCGCACATTAATACACACAGACATTCGTAGACACTCACACATACATACACACACAGACACACACACAGACACACACACAGACACACACTCACACATACACATACAGACACACACTCACACATCAATACACACATCAATACACACACTCACATCAATACACACAGACACTCGTAGACACTCACACATACATACACACACAGACACACACACAGACACACACTCACACATACACACACACACAGAAACACACACAGACAGACACACACTCACACATCAATACACACAGACACTCGTAGACACTCACACATACATACACACTCAGACACACACACAGACACACACACAGACACACACTCACACATACACACACACTACACAGAAACACACACAGACAGACACACTCACATATCAATACACACAGACACTCGTTGACCCTCACACAGACATACACACACATACACAGACGCACATACACTCACACATACACAGATCAACACCCGTACTGTCACACACACACAGTCACACACTCACACACATACATACACACACACAGACACACACACAGACACACACTCACACATACACACACACAGAAACACACACAGACAGACACACACTCACACATCAATACACACAGACACTCGTTGACCCTCACACAGACATACGCACACATACACACACACAGACGCACATACACTCACACATACACAGATCAACACCCGTACTGTCACACACACATTCACACACTCACACACAGACATCCAGCAACAGAGCAACACCCGTACTGTTACACACACACATACACACACACAGACACTCACATAGACACGCACTAACTCACACACACACACAGATACAGACACACACGGACACTCAGACACACACCCACACAATGAAACAGTGACCTTGACACACACATACACACACACAGACACACACTCACAGATACTCACACACACACACATAGACACACACATAGACACACACACACACAGACAGACACACTCACACAGACACTCACATAGACACGCACTAACACACACACAGATACAGACACACACGGACACTCAGACACACACCCACACAATGAAACAGTGACCTTGACACACACACATACACACACACACAGACACACACTCACAGATACTCACACACACTCACACACACATAGACACACACATAGACACACACACACAGACAGACACACTCACACAGACACTCACATAGACACGCACTAACTCACACACACACACAGATACAGACACACACGGACACTCAGACACACACCCACACAATGAAACAGTGACCTTGACACACACACACACAGACACACACTCACAGACACTCACACACACCCACTCACACACACACACATAGACACACACATAGACACACACACACATAGACACACTCACACAGACACTCACATAGACACGCACTAACTCACACACACACAGATACAGACACACACACCCACACAATGAAACAGTGACCTTGACACACACACACATAGACACACTCACACAGACACTCACATAGACACGCACTAACTCACACACACACAGATACAGACACACACACCCACACAATGAAACAGTGACCTTGACACACACACACATAGACACACTCACACAGACACTCACATAGACACGCACTAACTCACACACACACAGATACAGACACACACGGACACTCAGACACACACCCACACAATGAAACAGTGACCTTGACACACACACACACACGTACGTGCACACCACTCTAACCGCAGCTGATGTGATCGGAAGCTCATTTCCACACATTAAATATTCACACATCAACTGCAGCAGCCGCCACCAGCATAGGCAGACCACGTGTAGCTATTTGAGGCGTGCCAAACGCCGTGCCGTGCCGTCCTAGGGCCGTGCCAGGGCCGTGTCGTGCCAGGGACATGCCAGAGCCGTGCCAGGGCCGTGCCAGGGCCGTGCCAGGGTCGTGCCAGGGCCGTGCCAGGGCCGTGTCGTGCCAGGGACATGCCAGAGCCGTGCCAGAGCCGTGCCAGGGCCGTGCCAGGGCCGTGCCAGGGCCGTGCCAGGGCCGTGTTGTGCCAGGGACATGCCAGAGCCGTGCCAGAGCCGTGCCAGGGCCGTGCCAGGGCCGTGCCAGGGCCGTGCCAGGGCCGTGTCGTGCCAGGGACATGCCAGAGCGTGCCAGAGCCGTGCCAGGGCCCTGCCAGAGCCGTGCCAGGGCCGTGCCAGGGCCGTACCAGGGCCGTGCCAGGGCCGTGCCAGGGCCGTGTTGTGCCAGGGCCGTGTCGTGCCAGGGACATGCCAGGGCCGTGCCAGGGCCGTGCCAGGGACATGCCAGAGCCGTGCCAGGGCCGTGCCAGGGCCGTGCCAGAGCCGTTCCAGAGCCTTGCCAGGGCCGTGCCGTGCCAGGGCCGTGCCAGAGCCATGTCGTGCCAGAGCCATGTCGTGCCAGGGCCGTGCCAGGTCTGTGCCAGGGTCGTGCCCCCTGGCCCTGCTTGGCCCCCAGCCAAGTTCAGACGTCCTGGTGACGCCCCGGGGGGGGGGGGGGTGGGGGGGGGATAGCTACGTAATCATCGCAATTCGCGGTGGCTAGGACATGTTGACTACCTCGCCAGGTGCACAGGAGGTCGTGGGTTCGATCCCGACCCTGACTATGCCTGCTGCTGCTGCTGTATATTTGGAGTCTGCGTCTCTCTCTCCCCGTGGTCCGCGTGGATTTTTCTCCGCGTGTCTCACCCCGCGTGTCTCACCCCACGTGTCTCACCCCGCGTGTCTCACCCCGCGTGTCTCACCCCGCGTGTCTCACCCCGCGTGTCTCACCCCGCGTGTCTCACTCCGCGTGTCTCAGTGCAGCGGAGACAGCTGTCCCCGAGGGACCTGGGAGATTTGGCTGTGTCCGTGCGGGAGCTGCAGCTGCAGTTTGAGCTCCGAGGCAAAGAGATAATCAGGATCAAGAAACAGGTAGACACACTAACTAGCACACTAACTAGGGTACTAACTACCACACTAACTAGCACTCTAACTACCACACTAACTACCACACTAACTAGCACACTAACTAGCACACTAACTAGCACTAACTACCACACTAACTACCACACTAACTAGCACTCTAACTACCACACTAACTACCACACTAACCACCACACTAACTACCACACTAACCACCACACTAACCACCACACTAACTACCACACTAACTACCACACTAACCACCACACTAACTACTACACTAACCACCACACTAACTACCACACTAACTACCACACTAACTACCACACTAACTACCACACTAACTACCACACTAACCACCACACTAACTACTACACTAACCACCACACTAACCACCACACTAACCACCACACAAACTACCACACTAACTACCACACTAACTACCACACTAACTACCACACAAATTAGCACACTAACTAGCACACTAACTAGCACACTAACCACCACACTAACTACCACACTAACCACCACACTAACCACCATTCCAACTACCACACTAACTACCACACTAACTACCACACTAACCACCACACTAACTACCACACTAACTACCACACTAACCACCACACTAACCACCACACTAACTACCACACTAACCACCACACTAACTACCACACTAACCACCACACTAACCACCACACTAACCACCACACTAACCACCACACTAACCACCACACTAACCACCACACTAACCACCACACTAACCACCATTCCAACTACCACACTAACTACCACACTAACTACCACACTAACTACCACACTAACTACCACACTAACTACCACACTAACCACCACACTAACCACCACACTAACCACCACACTAACTACCACACTAACCACCACACTAACTACCACACTAACTACCACACTAACCACCACACTAACTACCACACTAACCACCACACTAACCACCACACTAACTACCACACTAACCACCACACTAACTACCACACTAACCACCACACTAACTACAACACTAACCACCACACTAACTACCACACTAACCACCACACTAACTACCACACTAACCACCACACTAACCACCACACTAACTACCACACTAACCACCACACTAACCACCACACTAACTACCACACTAACTACCACACTAACTACCACACTAACCACCACACTAACTACCACACTAACCACCACACTAACTACCACACTAACTACCACACTAACTACCACACTAACCACCACACTAACCACCACACTAACCACCACACTAACTACCACACTAACCACCACACTAACCACCACACTAACTACCACACTAAAGACCACACTAACCACCACACTAACTACCACACTAACCACCACACTAACCACCACACTAACTACCACACTAACTACCACACTAACCACCACACTAACCACCACACTAACTACCACACTAACTACCACACATCGGTTCACCGGTGCCATTCCCCCTGCCTGTGTCATGCAGGTGGCCTCCTTGGGCCCAGAGGCCTCGCCTGGCCCGGTGGCCTAGCTGGGTCCAGAGGCCTTGCCTGGCCCGGTGGCCTAGCTGGGCCCAGAGGCCTTGCCTGGCCCGGTGGCCTAGCTGGGTCCAGAGGCCTTGCCTGGCCCGGTGGCCTAGCTGGGCCCAGAGGCCTCGCCTGTTCCGGTGGCCTAGCTGGGTCCAGAGGCCTCGCCTGGCGCGGTGGCCTCCCTGGGCCCAGGGGCCTCGCCTGGCCCAGTGGCCTAGCTGGGTCCAGAGGCCTCGCCTGGCCCGGTGGCCTAGCTGGGCCCAGAGGCCTCGCCTGGCCCGGTGGCCTAGCTGGGCCCAGGGGCCACGCCTGGCCCGGTGGCCTAGCTGGGTCCAGGGGCCTCGCCTGGCCCGGTGGCCTAGCTGGGTCCAGAGGCCTCGCCTGGCCCGGTGGCCTAGCTGGGTCCAGAGGCCTCGCCTGGCGCGGTGGCCTCCCTGGGCCCAGGGGCCTCGCCTGGCCCAGTGGCCTAGCTGGGTCCAGAGGCCTCGCCTGGCCCGGTGGCCTAGCTGGGCCCAGAGGCCTCGCCTGGCCCGGTGGCCTAGCTGGGCCCAGGGGCCACGCCTGGCCCGGTGGCCTAGCTGGGTCCAGGGGCCTCGCCTGGCCCGGTGGCCTAGCTGGGTCCAGAGACCTCGCCTGGCCCGGTGGCCTAGCTGGGTCCAGAGGCCTCGCCTGGCCCGGTGGCCTAGCTGGGTCCAGAGACCTCGCCTGGCCCGGTGGCCTAGCTGGGTCCAGAGGCCTCGCCTGGCCCGGTGGCCTAGGTGGGTCCAGGGGCCTTGCCTGGCCCGGTGGTCTAGCTGGGTCCAGGGGCCTCGCCTGGCCCGGTGGCCTAGCCGGGCCCGGCCGGAGAACGTCGACAAGAGCGTGGGCCACACAGTGACCGTGCGCTCCGTGATGGCCAACTCCGGCCGTGACTGGGACAACGCACGGCCACTCACCCCCCACTGGCCCCCACCCCCCCCCCACCGGCCACTCACCCCCCACTGGCCCCCACCCCCCCACCGGCCACTCACCCCCCACTGCCCCCCCCCTCCCCCACCGGCCCCCGCCCCTCCACCGCAATTGTACTGCCTGCACACTTGATAGCTACGCAACCACCCAGAGACTCACTCAGAGACCCACAGACTCACACAGAGACCCATAGACTCACACAGAGACCCACAGACTCACTCAGAGACCCTACACAGAGACCCACAGACTCACACAGAGACCCACAGACTCACACAGAGACCCAGAGACTCACACAGAGACTCACACAGAGACTCACACAGAGACCCACAGACTCACACAGAGACCCATAGACTTACACAGAGACCCATAGACTCACACAGAGACCCATAGACTTACACAGAGACCCATAGACTCACACAGAGACCCACAGACTCACACAGAGACCCTACACAGAGACCCATAGACTCACACAGAGACTCACACAGAGACCCACAGACTCACTCAGAGACCCACACAGAGACTCAGACAGAGACCCACAGACTCACACAGAGACTCACACAGAGATCCATAGACTCACACAGAGACCCATAGACTCACACAGAGACCCATAGACTCCCACAGAGACTCACAGACTCACACAGAGACGCATAGACTCACACAGAGACCCAGAGACTCACAGAGACTCACACAGAGACTCACACAGAGACCCACAGACTCGCACAGAGACCCACAGACTCACACAGAGACCCATAGACTCACACAGAGATCCATACTCACACACAGGGACCCATAGACTCATCACATCGAGACCCAGACTAACACAGAGACCCACAGACTCACACAGAGACCCACAGACTCACACAGAGACCCACACACTCACACAGAGACCCACAGACTCACACAGAGACTCACACAGAGACCCATAAACTCACACAGAGACCCTACACAGAGACCCATAGACTCACACAGAGACTCACACAGAGACCCACAGACTCACACAGAGACTCACACAGAGACCCACAGACTCACACAGAGACCCAGAGACTCACACAGAGACCCAGAGACTCACACAGAGACCCAGAGACTCACACAGAGACTCACACAGAGACCCACAGACTCACACAGAGACTCACACAGAGATCCACAGACTCACACAGAGACCCATAGACTCACACAGAGACCCATAGACTCCCACAGAGACTCACAGACTCACACAGAGACGCATAGACTCACACAGAGACCCAGAGACTCACAGAGACTCACACAGAGACTCACACAGAGACCCACAGACTCGCACAGAGACCCACAGACTCACACAGAGACCCATAGACTCACACAGAGATCCATACTCACACACAGGGACCCATAGACTCATCACATCGAGACCCAGACTCACACAGAGACCCACAGACTCACACAGAGACCCACAGACTCACACAGAGACCCACACACTCACACAGAGACCCACAGACTCACACAGAGACTCACACAGAGACCCATAAACTCACACAGAGACCCTACACAGAGACCCATAGACTCACACAGAGACTCACACAGAGACCCACAGACTCACACAGAGACTCACACAGAGACCCACAGACTCACACAGAGACCCAGAGACTCACACAGAGACCCTTACACAGAGACCCAGAGACTCACACAGAGACTCACACAGAGACCCACAGACTCACACAGAGACTCACACAGAGACCCACAGACTCACACAGAGACTCACACAGAAACTCACACAGAGACCCATAGACTCACACAGAGACCCATAGACTCCCACAGAGACTCACAGACTCACACAGAGACGCATAGACTCACACAGAGACCCAGAGACTCACAGAGACTCACACAGAGACTCACACAGAGACCCACAGACTCGCACAGAGACCCACAGACTCACACAGAGACCCATAGACTCACACAGAGATCCATACTCACACACAGGGACCCATAGACTCATCACATCGAGACCCAGACTAACACAGAGACCCACAGACTCACACAGAGACCCACAGACTCACACAGAGACCCACACACTCACACAGAGACCCACAGACTCACACAGAGACTCACACAGAGACCCATAAACTCACACAGAGACCCTACACAGAGACCCATAGACTCACACAGAGACTCACACAGAGACCCACAGACTCACACAGAGACTCACACAGAGACCCACAGACTCACACAGAGACCCAGAGACTCACACAGAGACCCAGAGACTCACACAGAGACCCAGAGACTCACACAGAGACTCACACAGAGACCCACAGACTCACACAGAGACTCACACAGAGACCCATAAACTCACACAGAGACCCTACACAGAGACCCATAGACTCACACAGAGACTCACACAGAGACCCACAGACTCACACAGAGACTCACACAGAGACCCACAGACTCACACAGAGACCAGAGACTCACACAGAGACCCAGAGACTCACACAGAGACCCAGAGACTTACATAGAGACTCACACAGAGACCCACAGACTCACACAGAGACTCACACAGAGACCCACAGACTCACACAGAGACTCACACAGAGACCCACAGACTCGCACAGAGACCCACAGACTCACACAGAGACCCATAGACTCACACAGAGATCCATACTCACACACAGGGACCCATAGACTCATCACATCGAGACCCAGACTAACACAGAGACCCACAGACTCACACAGAGACCCACAGACTCACACAGAGACCCACACACTCACACAGAGACCCACAGACTCACACAGAGACTCACACAGAGACCCATAAACTCACACAGAGACCCTACACAGAGACCCATAGACTCACACAGAGACTCACACAGAGACCCAGAGACTCACACAGAGACTCACACAGAGACCCACAGACTCACACAGAGACCCAGAGACTCACACAGAGACCCAGAGACTCACACAGAGACCCAGAGACTCACACAGAGACTCACACAGAGACCCAGAGACTCACACAGAGACTCACACAGAGACCCACAGACTCACACAGAGACTCACACAGAGATCCACAGACTCACACAGAGACCCATAGACTCACACAGAGACCCATAGACTCCCACAGAGACTCACAGACTCACACAGAGACGCATAGACTCACACAGAGACCCAGAGACTCACAGAGACTCACACAGAGACTCACACAGAGACCCACAGACTCGCACAGAGACCCACAGACTCACACAGAGACCCATAGACTCACACAGAGATCCATACTCACACACAGGGACCCATAGACTCATCACATCGAGACCCAGACTAACACAGAGACCCACAGACTCACACAGAGACCCACAGACTCACACAGAGACCCACACACTCACACAGAGACCCACAGACTCACACAGAGACTCACACAGAGACCCATAAACTCACACAGAGACCCTACACAGAGACCCATAGACTCACACAGAGACTCACACAGAGACCCACAGACTCACACAGAGACCCACAGACTCACGCAGAGACCCACAGACTCACACAGAGACCCTACACAGACACCCATAGACTCACACAGAGACTCACACAGAGACCCACAGACTCACACAGAGACCCACAGATTCACACAGAGACCCACAGACTCACGCAGAGACCCATAGCGATTAAAGTTATTCTTGTTCCTCTCAATTTCAATGGATTCTCTAATTAGTCTTTGCCAGTAATAATTAGTTTTACACACCACTGCAACATTGTCAAAATCAATTGAGTGTCCTTGTTGACAAGCATGTTCTGCCACTGCCGACAGTTGTGTTTGAGATAATTTACTATTTCTCTAAAATTATCAACAGAAGGTGTATATCGGATTAATTGTTCATGTGGCAGCTGCTACATTGGGCAGACGGGACGTAACATCAGTGTAAGACTAAAAGAACATCAGATAAATATTAAATTATCTCAAACACAACTGTCGGCAGTGGCAGAACATGCTTGTCAACAAGGACACTCAATTGATTTTGACAATCTTGCAGTGGTGTGTAAAACTAATTATTACTGGCAAAGACTAATTAGAGAATCCATTGAAATTGAGAGGAACAAGAATAACTTTAATCGCTCTGACAGCTACAGGCTTAGTGCGGCCTGGAAGCGTATTATTAAATAATACACATTACATTTTGATTAAAGAATTACTAATCTACAACTCATTACTAATCATAACCAATGACTGATTACTAATCGATTATATAATTACAATACCCCCCCCCTCCGCCTCTAATCACTGCACCTGATGAGTTAAGTGATGACGTCACCCTGCTGCTCTATATAAAACCGGGAGCAAGCGAGGGCTTTACCATTCTGGCGAATTGCCCGATGATGCTGGAAGTATTTACCAGCGAAACGTCGTACTCAAACTTTAAATGTGGATTAACTCTTCAACACACCGGTGGGCTAAAGTAGTGAATTATTTGTCTCTTGTCAACGTGACACCTTTTTTTGCTGATTGGCCGTGTCGGGTGGTGGAGGGTTACGACACATTTATAAATAAACGCGATCTAACCCAAAACACATTTATTATGGATGTTAAATTTCGTGTTCAACCTTTGGATTGCGCATACCGGCATAGATAGGATGAAATATACGAGGTACACGGTCGGTAGAAATACATATATACAAGTCCACCAAGAGGTAAGGAGGGAGGAAAGACGTACAGGGAGGCAGAGAGAGAGGGGGAGGGATGAACAGAAGCTTAAATAGAAAATAAATTTGGACGGGGGGAGGGGCCAGAGCGAGAGCGGCAGCTCAAACACGCACGTCTAACAATTGCTGTTGTTGTTGTTGTGGTTGTTGTTGTTGTGGTTGTTGTTGTTGTTGTTGCCCACGTGATAAAGATCAACTTCGCTCCCTTCCTTCTACGTCTCGGTCGTCATCTCTCCGATGGGAGAGAGAGGATGAGAGAGAGAGGAGAGAGAAAGAGAGAGGAGGAGAGAGAGACGTAGAGCTCTTGCGTGCAGAGAGATCTGAGCTGCCCGTCGAAGGCCGTAGGACCGCGAGAAGGGCTGGCTGCAGATGCAGCACTTGTCGTAGTTTAAACAATATTAATAATATTACAAATATTACAGAGAATACATAGGGGGGGGGGGGGGGGCATTGACATGGAGTAGGGAGAGAGTGGGTAGAGAGTGAGAGGGGGGGTAGAGAGAGAGGGGGGGTAGAGATAGAGGGGGTAGAGAGAGGGGGGTAGAGAGTGAGAGGGGGGGGTAGAGAGAGAGAGGGGGGTAGAGAGAGAGGGGGGGTAGAGAGGGAGGGGGTAGAGAGAGAGAGGGGGGGGTAGAGAGAGAGGGGGGGTAGAGAGAGAGGGGGGGTAGAGAGAGAGGGGGGGGGTAGAGAGAGAGGGGGGTAGAGAGAGAGGGGGGTAGAGAGAGAGGGGGTAGAGAGAGAGGGGGTAGAGAGAGAGAGGGGGGGTAGAGAGAGAGAGAGGGGGGTTATAGAGAGGGGGGTAGATAGAGAGAGGGGGTAGAGAGAGAGGGGGTAGAGAGAGAGGGGGGGGGGGGTAGAGAGAGAGGGGGGGTAGAGAGAGAGGTAGAGAGAGAGGGGGGGGTAGAGAGAGAGGGGGTAGAGAGAGAGAGAGGGGGGGTAGAGAGAGAGGGGGTAGGGAGAGAGGGGGGTAGGGAGAGAGGGGGTAGGGAAAGAAGGGGTAGGGAAAGAGGGGGTAGGGAGAGAGGGGGGGTAGGGAGAGGGGGGTAGAGAGAGAGGGGGGGTAGGGAGAGAGGGGGTAGAGAGAGAGAGGGGGTAGAGAGAGAGAGAGGGGTAGAGAGAGGGGGTAGAGAGAGAGAGGGGTAGAGAGAGAGAGAGGGGGGGTAGAGAGAGAGAGAGGGGGTAGAGAGAGAGAGAGGGGGGTAGAGAGAGAGAGGGGGGTAGAGAGAGAGGGGGGTAGAGAGAGAGGGGGGGTAGAGAGAGAGAGAGGGGGGTAGAGAGAGAGAGGGGTAGAGAGAGAGAGGGGGTAGAGAGAGAGGGGGGGTAGAGAGAGAGATGAAGTGGATGTCGAAGAGCTACGTCTGAGATTCCCAGTTCAAGTGACGCTCTGGTTGTACACGCGGAATGGAACCCGTGGAAGTGGATGTCGAAGAGCTACGTCTGAGATTCCCTGTTCAAGTGACCCTCTGGTCGTACGCGGAATGGAACCCGTGGAAGTGGATGTCGAAGAGCTACGTCTGAGATTCCCTGTTCAAGTGATGTTCTGGTTCACACAGAATACTCCGCAGAAGCGGATATCACAGAACCGCTTCTGAGAACCCTTCAAGTGACCCCCCCGTGCCCCCCTTAAATTAAATCTGTCCGTGTTGCGGTTTGCCGAGCCACTAATCCCACGTGGAGCTGAGTGGACTTGCCGATGACTGGTACCAGCGGTGTCAAGATCGGCCTCTGTGGAGGAGGCTCGTGAAGGATGCTACTGGGCAGTTGGAGGCAGTCGCCCTCCAACAACAACGGAGGGCGGAGGAGCGACGCTCACAACAACGAGCGGAGCGCCGGGTGGCTAAAGCACAGCAGGTTGGCACAGTAGGGACCACAGGTGGTGCATCAGCCAGTCATCTCAGTCAGTCGACCCGTGGCACCTGCTGGGTCTGCCCCGTGACCTCCTGCCAGCGGGCGTTCGACACTTCACGTGGCCTCAGGGTGCACATAGCCTGGTACAAGCGTCGTGGTGACGTCACCGCCACTTAGTGGTGAATGGCGGTTGTTGTTGTGTGTAGTGTGTGTATGTAGTGTGTATGTGTGTATGTATGTAGTGTGTATGTAGTGTGTGTATGTATGTAGTAAGTATGTGTGTAGTGTGTGTAGTGTGAGTATGTATGTGTGTGTATGTAGTGTGTGTATGTGTGTGTATGTAGTGTGTGTATGTGTGTGTGTAGGTGTGTGTATGTGTGTAGTGTGTGTGTATGTATGTAGGTGTGTGTGTGTATGTATGTAGTGTGTGTGTAGTGTGTGTGTGTATGTAGGTGTGTATGTGTGTTTATAGGTGTGTGTATGTGTGTAGTGTGTGTGTGTGTATGTATGTAGGTGTGTGTGTATGTATGTAGTGTGTGTGTAGTGTGTGTGTGTATGTAGGTGTGTATGTGTGTTTATAGGTGTGTGTATGTGTGTAGTGTGTGTGTATGTGTGTAGTGTGTGTGTAGTGTGTGTGTATGTATGTAGTGTGTGTGTATGTGTGTAGTGTGTGTGTAGTGTGTGTGTATGTATGTAGTGTGTGTGTATGTGTGTAGTGTGTGTGTAGTGTGTGTGTATGTATGTAGTGTGTGTGTATGTGTGTAGTGTGTGTGTGTATGTATGTAGGTGTGTGTGTATGTATGTAGTGTGTGTATAGTGTGTGTGTGTGTATGTAGGTGTGTATGTGTGTTTATAGGTGTGTGTATGTGTGTAGTGTGTGTGTGTATGTATGTAGGTGTGTGTGTATGTATGTAGTGTGTGTGTAGTGTGTGTGTGTATGTAGGTGTGTTTATAGGTGTGTGTATGTGTGTAGTGTGTGTGTATGTGTGTAGTGTGTGTGTATGTATGTAGTGTGTGTGTATGTGTGTAGTGTGTGTGTATGTGTGTAGTGTGTGTGTGTAGTGTGTGTGTATGTGTGTAGTGTGTGTGTGTATGTATGTAGGTGTGTGTGTATGTATGTAGTGTGTGTATAGTGTGTGTGTGTGTATGTAGGTGTGTATGTGTGTTTATAGGTGTGTGTATGTGTGTAGTGTGTGTGTGTATGTATGTAGTGTGTGTATAGTGTGTGTGTGTGTATGTAGGTGTGTATGTGTGTTTATAGGTGTGTGTATGTGTGTAGTGTGTGTGTATGTATGTAGGTGTGTGTGTATGTATGTAGTGTGTGTGTAGTGTGTGTGTGTATGTAGGTGTGTTTATAGGTGTGTGTATGTGTGTAGTGTGTGTGTATGTGTGTAGTGTGTGTGTATGTATGTAGTGTGTGTGTATGTGTGTAGTGTGTGTGTATGTGTGTAGTGTGTGTGTATGTGTGTAGTGTGTGTGTATGTATGTAGTGTGTGTGTATGTGTGTAGTGTGTGTGTATGTGTGTAGTGTGTGTGTATGTGTGTAGTGTGTGTGTATGTGTGTAGTGTGTGTGTATGTGTGTAGTGTGTGTGTATGTGTGTAGTGTGAGTGTATGTGTGTAGTGTGTGTGTAGTGTGTGTGTATGTGTGTAGTGTGTGTGTATGTATGTAGTGTGTGTGTATGTGTGTAGTGTGTGTGTATGTGTGTAGTGTGTGTGTATGTGTGTAGTGTGTGTGTAGTGTGTGTGTATGTATGTAGTGTGTGTGTATGTGTGTAGTGTGTGTGTATGTGTGTAGTGTGTGTGTATGTGTGTAGTGTGTGTGTATGTGTGTAGTGTGTGTGTAGTGTGTGTGTATGTATGTAGTGTGTGTGTATGTATGTAGTGTGTGTGTATGTGTGTAGTGTGTGTGTATGTGTGTAGTGTGTGTGTATGTGTGTAGTGTGTGTGTATGTGTGTAGTGTGTGTGTATGTATGTAGTGTGTGTGTATGTGTGTAGTGTGTGTGTATAGTGTGTGTAGTGTGTGTGTATGTGTGTGTATGTGTGTAGTGTGTGTGTATGTGTGTAGTGTGTGTGTATGTGTGTAGTGTGTGTGTATGTGTGTAGTGTGTGTGTATGTGTGTAGTGTGTGTGTATGTGTGTAGTGTGAGTGTATGTGTGTAGTGTGTGTGTAGTGTGTGTGTATGTGTGTAGTGTGTGTGTATGTATGTAGTGTGTGTGTATGTGTGTAGTGTGTGTGTATGTGTGTAGTGTGTGTGTATGTGTGTAGTGTGTGTGTAGTGTGTGTGTATGTATGTAGTGTGTGTGTATGTGTGTAGTGTGTGTGTATGTGTGTAGTGTGTGTGTATGTGTGTAGTGTGTGTGTATGTGTGTAGTGTGTGTGTAGTGTGTGTGTATGTATGTAGTGTGTGTGTATGTATGTAGTGTGTGTGTATGTGTGTAGTGTGTGTGTATGTGTGTAGTGTGTGTGTATGTGTGTAGTGTGTGTGTATGTGTGTAGTGTGTGTGTATGTATGTAGTGTGTGTGTATGTGTGTAGTGTGTGTGTATAGTGTGTGTAGTGTGTGTGTATGTGTGTGTATGTGTGTAGTGTGTGTGTATGTGTGTAGTGTGTGTGTATGTGTGTAGTGTGTGTGTATGTGTGTAGTGTGTGTGTATGTGTGTAGTGTGTGTGTATGTGTGTAGTGTGTGTGTATGTGTGTGTGTGTGTGTATGTGTGTAGTGTGTGTGTATGTGTGTAGTGTGTGTGTATGTGTGTAGTGTGTGTGTAGTGTGTGTGTGTATGTAGGTGTGTATGTGTGTTTATAGGTGTGTGTATGTGTGTAGTGTGTGTGTATGTGTGTAGTGTGTGTGTAGTGTGTGTGTATGTATGTAGTGTGTGTGTATGTATGTAGTGTGTGTGTAGTGTGTGTGTGTATGTAGGTGTGTGTATGTGTGTAGTGTGTGTGTATGTGTGTAGTGTGTGTGTATGTGTGTAGTGTGTGTGTAGTGTGTGTGTATGTATGTAGTGTGTGTGTATGTGTGTAGTGTGTGTGTATGTGTGTAGTGTGTGTGTATGTGTGTAGTGTGTGTGTATGTGTGTATGTATGTAGTGTGTGTGTAGTGTGTGTGTATGTATGTAGTGTGTGTGTATGTGTGTAGTGTGTGTGTGTATGTATGTAGTGTGTGTGTAGTGTGTGTGTATGTATGTAGTGTGTGTGTATGTGTGTAGTGTGTGTGTAGTGTGTGTGTATGTATGTAGTGTGTGTGTATGTGTGTAGTGTGAGTGTAGTGTGTGTGTATGTATGTAGTGTGTGTGTATGTATGTAGTGTGTGTGTATGTGTGTAGTGTGTGTGTATGTGTGTAGTGTGTGTGTATGTGTGTAGTGTGTGTGTATGTATGTAGTGTGTGTGTATGTGTGTAGTGTGTGTGTATGTGTGTAGTGTGTGTGTATGTGTGTAGTGTGTGTGTATGTGTGTAGTGTGTGTGTATGTGTGTAGTGTGTGTGTATGTATGTAGTGTGTGTGTATGTGTGTAGTGTGTGTGTATGTATGTAGTGTGTGTGTATGTGTGTAGTGTGTGTGTATGTGTGTAGTGTGTGTGTATGTGTGTAGTGTGTGTGTATGTGTGTAGTGTGTGTGTATGTGTGTAGTGTGTGTGTATGTGTGTAGTGTGTGTGTATGTGTGTAGTGTGTGTGTATGTGTGTAAGTGTGTGTGTATGTGTGTAGTGTGTGTGTATGTGTGTAGTGTGTGTGTATGTGTGTAGTGTGTGTGTATGTGTGTAGTGTGTGTGTATGTGTGTAGTGTGTGTGTATGTGTGTAGTGTGTGTGTATGTGTGTAGTGTGTGTGTATGTGTAGTGTGTGTGTATGTGTGTAGTGTGTGTGTATGTGTGTAGTGTGTGTGTATGTGTGTAGTGTGTGTGTATGTGTGTAGTGTGTGTGTATGTGTGTAGTGTGTGTGTATGTGTGTAGTGTGTGTGTATGTGTGTAGTGTGTGTGTATGTGTGTAGTGTGTGTGTATGTGTGTAGTGTGTGTGTATGTGTGTAGTGTGTGTGTATGTATGTAGTGTGTGTGTATGTGTGTAGTGTGTGTGTATGTGTGTAGTGTGTGTGTATGTGTGTAGTGTGTGTGTAGTGTGTGTGTATGTATGTAGTGTGTGTGTATGTGTGTAGTGTGTGTGTATGTGTGTAGTGTGTGTGTATGTGTGTAGTGTGTGTGTATGTGTGTAGTGTGTGTGTAGTGTGTGTGTATGTATGTAGTGTGTGTGTATGTATGTAGTGTGTGTGTATGTGTGTAGTGTGTGTGTATGTGTGTAGTGTGTGTGTATGTGTGTAGTGTGTGTGTATGTGTGTAGTGTGTGTGTATGTATGTAGTGTGTGTGTATGTGTGTAGTGTGTGTGTATAGTGTGTGTAGTGTGTGTGTATGTGTGTGTATGTGTGTAGTGTGTGTGTATGTGTGTAGTGTGTGTGTATGTGTGTAGTGTGTGTGTATGTGTGTAGTGTGTGTGTATGTGTGTAGTGTGTGTGTATGTGTGTGTGTGTGTGTATGTGTGTAGTGTGTGTGTATGTGTGTAGTGTGTGTGTATGTGTGTAGTGTGTGTGTAGTGTGTGTGTGTATGTAGGTGTGTATGTGTGTTTATAGGTGTGTGTATGTGTGTAGTGTGTGTGTATGTGTGTAGTGTGTGTGTAGTGTGTGTGTATGTATGTAGTGTGTGTGTATGTGTGTAGTGTGTGTGTATGTGTGTAGTGTGTGTGTATGTGTGTAGTGTGTGTGTATGTGTGTAGTGTGTGTGTAGTGTGTGTGTATGTATGTAGTGTGTGTGTATGTATGTAGTGTGTGTGTATGTGTGTAGTGTGTGTGTATGTGTGTAGTGTGTGTGTATGTGTGTAGTGTGTGTGTATGTGTGTAGTGTGTGTGTATGTATGTAGTGTGTGTGTATGTGTGTAGTGTGTGTGTATAGTGTGTGTAGTGTGTGTGTATGTGTGTGTATGTGTGTAGTGTGTGTGTATGTGTGTAGTGTGTGTGTATGTGTGTAGTGTGTGTGTATGTGTGTAGTGTGTGTGTATGTGTGTAGTGTGTGTGTATGTGTGTGTGTGTGGTATGTGTGTAGTGTGTTGTGTATGTGTGTAGTGTGTGTGTATGTGTGTAGTGTGTGTGTATGTGTGTGTTGTATGTAGGTGTGTATGTGTGTTTATAGGTGTGTGTATGTGTGTAGTGTGTGTAGTGTGTGTGTAGTGTGTGTTAGTGTGTGTGTATGTATGTAGTGTGTGTGTATGTATGTAGTGTGTGTGTAGGTGTGTGTGTATGTAGGTGTGTGTATGTGTGTGGTGTGTGTGTATGTGTGTAGTGTGTGTGTATGTGTGTAGTGTGTGTGTAGTGTGTGTGTATTGTATGTAGTGTGTGTGTATGTGTGTATGGGGTGTGTGTGTATGTGTGTAGTGTGTGTGTATGTGTGTATGTGTGTGTATGTGTGTATGTATGTAGTGTGTGTGTAGTGTGTGTGTATGTATGTAGTGTGGTGTATGTGTGTAGTGTGTGTGTGTATGTATGTAGTGTGTGTGTAGTGTGTGTAGTATGTAGTGTGTGTGTATGTGTGTAGTGTGTGTGTAGTGTGTGTGTATGTATGTAGTGTGTGTGTATGTGTGTAGTGTGAGTGTAGTGTGTGTGTATGTATGTAGTGTGTGTGTATGTATGTAGTGTGTGTGTATGTGTGTAGTGTGTGTGTATGTGTGTAGTGTGTGTGTATGTGTGTAGTGTGTGTGTATGTATGTAGTGTGTGTGTATGTGTGTAGTGTGTGTGTATGTGTGTAGTGTGTGTGTATGTGTGTAGTGTGTGTGTATGTGTGTAGTGTGTGTGTATGTGTGTAGTGTGTGTGTATGTATGTAGTGTGTGTGTATGTGTGTAGTGTGTGTGTATGTATGTAGTGTGTGTGTATGTGTGTAGTGTGTGTGTATGTGTGTAGTGTGTGTGTATGTGTGTAGTGTGTGTGTATGTGTGTAGTGTGTGTGTATGTGTGTAGTGTGTGTGTATGTGTGTAGTGTGTGTGTATGTGTGTATTGTGTGTTGTGTAGTGTGTGTGTATGTGTGTAGTGTGTGTGTATGTGTGTAGTGTGTGTGTATGTGTGTAGTGTGTGTGTATGTGTGTAGTGTGTGTGTATGTGTGTAGTGTGTGTGTATGTGTGTAGTGTGTGTGTATGTGTGTAGTGTGTGTGTATGTGTGTAGTGTGTGTGTATGTGTGTAGTGTGTGTGTATGTGTGTAGTGTGTGTGTATGTGTGTAGTGTGTGTGTATGTGTGTAGTGTGTGTGTATGTGTGTAGTGTGTGTGTATGTGTGTAGTGTGTGTGTATGTGTGTAGTGTGTGTGTATGTGTGTAGTGTGTGTGTATGTGTGTAGTGTGTGTGTATGTGTGTAGTGTGTGTGTATGTGTGTAGTGTGTGTGTATGTGTGTAGTGTGTGGTGTATGTGTGTAGTGTGTGTGTATGTGTGTAGTGTGTGTGTATGTGTGTAGTGTTGTGGTATGTGTGTAGTGTGTGTGTCTAGTGTGTAGTGTGTGTGTATGTGTGTAGTGTGTGTGTATGTGTGTAGTGTGTGTGTATGTATGTAGTGTGTGTGTATGTATGTAGTGTGTGTGTATGTGTGTAGTGTGTGTGTATGTGTGTAGTGTGTGTGTATGTGTGTAGTGTGTGTGTATGTGTGTAGTGTGTGTGTATGTGTGTGTGTATGTGTGTAGTGTGTGTGTATGTGTGTAGTGTGTGTAGTGTGTGTGTAGTGTGTGTGTAGTGTGTGTATGTGTGTAGTGTGTGTAGTGTGTGTGTAGTGTGTGTAGTGTGTGTGTATGTGTGTAGTGTGTGTGTAGTGTGTGTGTATGTGTGTAGTGTGTGTGTAGTGTGTGTGTAGTGTGTGTGTGTGTAGTGTGTGTAGTGTGTGTGTAGGTGTTGCGTGTAGGGTGTTGTCGAGGGAGGAGCAGGAGGGGATTTCAGAGCGGTGCGAGGGGTTCACGAGGAGTCGATCGGGGCCCTTGGAGCATTCCCCTCCTCCTCCACCTCCTCCACCTCCTCCTCCACCTCCACCTCCTCCTCCACCTCCTCCACCTCCTCCACCACCTCCTTCCCCCTCCACCTCCTCCTCCACCTCCACCTCCTCCTCCACCTCCTCCACCTCCTCCTCCACCTCCTCCACCTCCTCCTCCACCTCCTCCACCTCCTCCACCTCCTCCTACTCCTCCTCCTCCACCTCCTCCTCCACCTCCTCCACCTCCTCCTACTCCTCCTCCTCCTCCACCTCCTCCACCTCCTCCACCTCCTCCTCCTTCACCTACTCCTCCACCTCCTCCACCTCCTCCTCCTCCACCTCCTCCTCCTCCTCCTCCTCCTCCACCTCCTCCTCCACCTCCTCCACCTCCTCCTCCTCCTCCTCCTCCTCCACCTCCTCCTCCACCTCCTCCACCTCCACCTCCTCCTCCTCCACCTCCTCCTCCACCTCCTCCACCACCTCCACCTCCTCCTCCTCCACCACCTCCTCCACCTCCACCTCCTCCTCCACCTCCTCCTCCACCTCCTCCACCTCCTCCTCCTCCTCCTCCTCCTCCTCCTCCTCCACCTCCACCTCCTCCTCCTCCTCCACCTCCGCCTCCTCCTCCACCTCCTCCTCCACCTCCTCCTCCTCCACCTCCTCCTCCTCCTCCTCCTCCTCCACCTCCTCTTCCACCTCCGCTTCCTCCTCCACCTCCTCCACCTCCTCCTCCACCTCCTCCACCTCCTCCTCCAACTCCTCCTCCACCTCCACCTCCTCCTCCACCTCCTCCACCTCCTCCTCCTCCACCTCCTCCTCCACCTCCTCCTCCACCTCCTCCTACTCCTCCTCCACCTCCTCCTCCTCCTCCTCCAACTCCTCCTCCACCTCCTCCTCCACCTCCTCCTCCTCCTCCACCTCCTCCGCCTCCTCCTCCACCTCCTCCACCTCCTCCACCTCCTCCACCACCTCCTCCTCCTCCACCTCCTCCTCCACCTCCTCCTCCACCTCCTCCACCTCCTCCTCATCCTCTCCCTCCACCTCCTCCCCCTCCACTCCCTCTTCCCCCTCCTCCTCCACCTCCTCCACCTCCTCCTCCACCTCCTCCTCATCCTCTCCCTCCACCTCCTCCCCCTCCACTCCCTCCTCCCCCTCCCCCCATATCTCATTCATTATTGAGAGGCGCCTCTCATCCCGTCTCTTGGGCACGTGGCGATTAGAGCCCCTCCCCCTCCACCCCCCCTCCACTCTGCCTCCACCCCCCTCCACCCCCATCGCTGTCCCTCCACTCTCCCTACACTCCCCGCTCTTCCACACAGAGAGTCAGAGAGACTCCCCACCACCACCACCACCACATCCCAAGCCATTACTCTTCACTACACTACCCTACTATACACTACACTACTATACACTACACTACTATACACTACCCTATTACACTACTATACACTACTATACACTAGCCTACTATATACTACACTACTATACACTCCCCTACTATACACTACACTACTATACACTACACTACTATACACTACACTACTATACACTACACTACTATACACTACACTACTATACACTACACTACTATATACTATACTACTATACACTACTATACACTACACTACTACACTACTATACACTACCCTACTATACACTACACTACTATATACAATACACTACTATACACGACACTACTATACACTACACTATACACTACTATACACTACAGTACTATATACAATACAGTACTATACACTACACTACTATACACTACCCTACTATATACACTACACTACTATACACTACACTACTGCACAGACTACATTACTATACACTACACTACTATACAATACACTATACACTATACACTACACTATACACTACACTATACACTACACTATACACTACACTATACACTACACCATACACTACTATATACACTACACTACTATACACTACACTACTATACACTACACTACTATACACTACACTACTGCACAGACTACATTACTATACACTACACTATACACTACACTACTATACACTACACTATACACTACACTATACACTACACTATACACTACACTATACACTACACTATACACTACTATATACACTACACTACTATACACTACACTACTATACACTACACTACTGCACAGACTACATTACTATACACTACACTATACACTACACTACTATACACTACACTATACACTACACTATACACTACACTGCTATCTCACCTCTACAGAACGTCAACATCGTCAAGGTAAGACTGGTTATAATAATGGTGGTGGTGCTGTTGAAGACGCCGCTTATGGTGGTGATGATGGTGATGGTGGTGATGATGATAGTGGTGATGGTGGTGATGGTGATGATGTTGCTAATGATGATAGTGGTGATGGTGGTGATGTTGCTAATGATGATAGTGGTGATGGTGATGATGTTGCTAATGATGATAGTGGTGATGGTGATGATGTTGCTAATGATGATAGTGGTGATGGTGATGGTGGTGATGATGATAGTGGTGATGGTGGTGATGGTGATGATGTTGCTAATGATGATAGTGGTGATGGTGGTGATGGTGATGATGTTGCTAATGATGATAGTGGTGATGGTGATGATGTTGCTAATGGTGATAGTGGTGATGGTGGTAATGGTGGTGATGTTGCTAATGATCATAGTGGTGATGGTGGTGATGGTGGTGATGTTGCTAATGATGATAGTGGTGATGGTGGTGATGATGTTAATGATGATGGTGGTGATGGTGATGATGTTGCTAGTGATGATGGTGGTGGTGATGGTGATGATGTTGATAATGATGATAGTGGTGATGGTGGTGATGGTGATGATGTTGTTAATGATGATGGTGGTGATGGTGGTGATGTTGCTAATGATGATAGTGGTGATGGTGGTGATGGTGATGATGTTGTTAATGATGATGGTGGTGATGGTGATGATGTTGCTAATGATGATAGTGGTGATGGTGGTGATGGTGGTGATGTTGCTAATGATGATAGTGGTGATGGTGGTGATGATGTTGATAATGATGATAGTCGTGATGGTGGTGATGGTGATGATGTTGCTAATGATGATAGTGGTGATGGTGGTGATGGTAATGATGTTCTTAATGATGATGGTGGTGATGGTGATGATGTTGCTAATGACGATAGTGGTTTTAGTGGTGATGGTGGTGATGGTGATGATGTTGCTAATGATAGTGGTGATGGTGGTGATGGTGGTGATGGTGATGATTTTGCTAATGATGATAGTGGTGATGGTGGTGATGGTAATGATGTTGCTAATGATGATAGTGGTGATGGTGATGATGTTGCTAATGATGATAGTGGTGATAGTGGTGATGGTGGTGATGTTGCTAATGATGATAGTGGTGATGGTGGTGAAGATGTTGCTAATGATGATAATGATGATAGTGGTGATGGTGGTGATGTTGTTAATGATGATAGTGGTGATGGTGATGATGTAGCTAATGATGATAGTGGTGATGGTGGTGATGGTGGTGATGGTGATGATGTTGTTAATGATGATGGTGGTGATGATGTTGCTAATAATGATAGTGGTGATGGTGGTGATGGTGATGATTTTGCTAATGATGATAGTGGTGATGGTGGTGATGGTAATGATGTTGTTAATGATGATGGTGGTGATGGTGATGATGTTGCTAATGATGATAGTGGTGATGGTGGTGATGGTGGTGATGGTGATGATGTTGTTAATGATGATGGTGGTGATTATGTTGCTAATAATGATAGTGGTGATGGTGGTGATGGTGATGATGTTGCTAATGATGATAGTGGTGATGGTGGTGATGGTGATGATGATGTTGCTAATGGTGATGGTGGTGATGGTGGTGATGATGATGGTGATGATGGTGATGATGGTGGTGATGGTGATTATGTTGCTAATGGTGATAGCGGTGATGGTGGTGATGGTGGTGATGTTGCTAATGATCATAGTGGTGATGGTGGTGATGATGTTGTTAATGATGATGGTGGCGATGGTGGTGATGTTGCTAATGATGATAGTGGTGATGGTGGTGATGGTGGTGATGTTGCTAATGATGATGGTGGTGATGGTGATGATGTTGCTAATGATGATAGTGGTGATGGTGGTGATGGTGATGATGTGGTTAATGATGATGGTGGTGATGATGGTGATGTTGCTAATGATGATAGTGGTGATGGTGGTGATGGTGATCATGTTGTTAATGATGATAGTGGTGATGGTGATGATGTTGCTAATGATGATAGTGGTGGTGATGGTGGTGATGTTGCTAATGATGATAGTGATGATGGTGGTGATGGTGGTGATGGTGGTGATGGTGATGATGTTGCTAATGATGATAGTCGTGATGGTGGTGATGGTGATGATGTTGCTAATGATGATAGTGGTGATGGTGTTGATGGTAATGATTTTGTTAATGATGATGTTGGTGATGATGTTGCTAATGATGATAGTGGTGTTAGTGGTGATGGTGGTGATGGTGATGATGTTGCTAATGATGATAGTGGTGATGGTGGTGATGGTGGTGATGGTGATGATGTTGCTAATGATGATAGTAGTGATGGTGGTGATGGTAATGATGTTGCTAATGATGATAGTGGTGATGGTGATGATGGTGATGATGTTGCTACTGATGATAGTGGTGATGGTGATGGTGGTGATGATGTTGCTAATGGTGATAGTGGTGATGGTGGTGAAGATGTTGCTAATGATGATAGTGGTGATGGTGGTGATGGTGATAATGTGGTTAATTATGATGGTGGTGATGGTGATGATGTTGCTAATGATGACAGTGGTGATGGTGGTGATGCTGATGATGATGTTGCTAATGATGATGGTGGTGGTGATGGTGGTGATGATGATGGTGATGGTGGCGATGATGATGGTGGTGATGGTGATGATGTTGCTAATGGTGATAGTGGTGATGGTGATGATGTTGCTAATGATGATAGTGGTGATGGTGGTGATGTTGCTAATGATGATAGTGGTGATGGTGGTGATGGTGATGATGGTGATGATGTTGCTAATGATGATGGTGGTGATGGTTGTGATGTTGCTAATGATGATAGTGGTGATGGTGATGATGGTGGTGATGTTGCTAATGATGATAGTGGTGGTGGTGGTGGTGATGGTGATGATGGTGATGATGTTGCTAATGATGATGGTGCTAATGATGATGGTGGTGATGGTTGTGATGTTGCTAATGATGATAGTGGTGATGGTGGTGATGGTGATGATGTTGCTAATGATGATAGTGGTGATGGTGGTGATGATGATAGTGGTGATAGTGGTGATGGTGGTGATGGTGGTGATGTTGCTAATGATGATAGTGGTGATGGTGGTGATGATGTTGTTAATGATAATGGTGGTAATGGTGATTATGTTGCTAATGATGATAGTGGTGATGGTGATGATGTTGCTAATGATGATAGTGGTGATGGTGGTGATGTTGCTAATGATGATAGTGGTGATGGTGATGATGTTGCTAATGATGATAGTTGTGATGGTGGTGATGGTGATGATGTTGCTAATGATGATAGTGGTGATGGTAATGATTTTGTTAATGATGATGTTGGTGATGGTGATGATGTTGCTAATGATGATAGTGGTGTTAGTGGTGATGGTGGTGATGGTGATGATGTTGCTAATGATGATAGTGGTGATGGTGGTGATGGTGATGATGTTGCCAATGATGATAGTAGTGATGGTGGTGATGGTAATGATGTTCTTAATGATGATGGTGGTGATGGTGATGATGTTGCTAATGATGATAGTGGTGATGGTGGTGATGGTGATGATGTTGCCAATGATGATAGTAGTGATGGTGGTGATGGTAATGATGTTCTTAATGATGATGGTGGTGATGGTGATGATGTTGCTAATGATGATAGTGGTGATGGTGGTGATGGTGATGATGTTGCTAATGATGATAGTGGTGATGGTAGTGATGTTGCTAATGATGATAGTGGTGGTGATGGTGATGGTGATGATGGTGATGATGTTGCTAATGATGATGGTGGTGATGGTTGTGATGTTGCTAATGATGATAGTGGTGATGCTGATGATGGTGGTGATGTTGCTAATGATGATAGTGGTGGTGGTGGTGATGATGGTGATGATGTTGCTAATGATGATGGTGGTGATGGTTGTGATGTTGCTAATGATGATAGTGGTGATGGTGGTGATGGTGGTGATGTTGCTAATGATGATAGTGGTGATGGTGGTGATGATGGTGATGATGATAGTGGTGATAGTGGTGATGGTGGTGATGTTGCTAATGATGATAGAGGTGATGGTGGTGATGGTGATGATGTTGTTAATGATAATAGTGGTAATGGTGATTATGTTGCTAATGATGATAGTGGTGATGGTGATGATGTTGCTAATGATGATAGTGGTGATGGTGGTGATGTTGCTAATGATGATAGCGGTGATGGTGATGATGTTGCTAATGATGATAGTTGTGATGGTGGTGATGGTGATGATGTTGCTAATGATGATAGTGGTGATGGTAATGATTTTGTTAATGATGATGTTGGTGATGGTGATGATGTTGCTAATGATGATAGTGGTGTTAGTGGTGATGGTGGTGATGGTGATGATGTTGCTAATGATGATAGTGGTGATGGTGGTGATGGTGGTGATGGTGATGATGCTGCCAATGATGATAGTAGTGATGGTGGTGATGGTAATGATGTTGTTAATGATGATGGTGGTGATGGTGATGATGTTGCTAATGATGACAGTGGTGATGGTGGTGATGGTGATGATGTTGCTAATGATGATAGTGGTGATGGTAGTGATGTTGCTAATGATGATAGTGGTGGTGATGGTGACGATGGTGGTGATGTTGTTAATGATGATAGTCGTGATGGTGGTGATGGTGATGATGTTGCTAATGATGATAGTGGTGATGGTGGTGATGTTGCTAATGATGATAGTGGTGGTGATGGTGATGATGGTGATGATGTTGTTAATGATGATGGTGGTGATGGTGATGATGTTGCTAATGATGATAGTGGGGATGGTGATGGTGATGATGGTGGTGATGGTGGTGATGGTGATGTTGCTAATGATGATAGTAGTGATGGTGGTGATGGTGGTGATGATGATTGTGGTGATAGTGGTGATGGTGGTGATGGTGATGTTGCTAATGATGATAGTGGTGATGGTGGTGATGATGGTGATGATGATTGTGGTGATAGTGGTGATGGTGGTGATGGTGGTGATGTTGCTAATGATGATAGTGGTGATGGTGGTGATGGTGATGATGTTGTTAATGATGATGGTGGTAATGGTGATGATGCTGCTAATGATGATAGTGGTGATGGTGGTGATGGTGGTGATGTTGCTAATGATGATAGTGGTGATGGTGGTGATGTTGCTAATGATGATAGCGGTGATGGTGATGATGGTGGTGATGTTGCTAATGATGATAGTGGTGATGGTGATGATGTTGCTAATGATGATAGCGGTGATGGTGATGATGTTCTAATGATGATAGTTGTGGTGATGGTGGTGATGGTGGTGATGTTGCTAATGATGATAATGTGATGGTGATGATGTTGCTAATGATGATAGTGGTGATGGTGGTGATGGTGATGATGTTGCTAATGATGATAGTGGTGATGGTGGTGATGGTAATGATTTTGTTAATGATGATGTTGGTGATGGTAATGATGTTGCTAATGATGATAGTGGTGATGGTGGTGATGGTGGTGATGTTGCTAATGATGATAGTGGTGATGGTGCTGATGTTGCTAATGATGATAGTGGTGATGGTGATGATGGTGGTGATGTTGCTAATGATGATAGTGGTGATGGTGATGATGTTGCTAATGATGATAGTGGTGATGGTGGTGATGGTGGTGATGTTGCTAATGATGATAGTGGTCATGGTGGTGATGGTGGTGATGTTGATAATGATGATGGTGGTGATGGTGATGATGTTGCTAATGATGATAGTGGTGATGGTGGTGATGGTGATGATGTTGTTAATGATGATGATGGTGGTGTTGGTGGTGATGTTGCTAATGATGATAGTCGTGATGGTGGTGATGGTGATGATGTTGTTAATGATGATGGTGGTGATGGTGATGATGTTGCTAATGATGATAGTGGTGGTGATGGTGGTGATGGTGGTGATGTTGCTAATGATGATAGTGGTGATGGTGGTGATGGTGATGATGTTGCTAATGATGATAGTGGTGATGGTGGTGATGGTAATGATTTTGTTAATGATGATGTTGGTGATGGTGATGATGTTGCTAATGATGATAGTGGAGTTAGTGTTGATGGTTGTGATGATGTTGCTAATGATGATAGTGGTGATGGTGGTGATGGTGATGATGTTGCTAATGATGATAGTGGTGATGGTGGTGATGTTGCTAATGATGATAGTGGTGATGGTGATGATGTTGCTAATGATGATAGTGGTGATGGTGATGATGTTGCTAATGGTGATAGTGGTGATGGTGGTGATGTTGCTAATGATCATAGTGGTGATGGTGGTGATGGTGGTGATGTTGCTATTGATGATAGTGGTGATGGTGGTGATGATGTTGCTAATGATGATAGTGGTGATGGTGGTGATGTTGCTAATGATGATAGTGGTGATGGTGGTGATGTTGCTAATGATGATGATGGTGGTGATGGTGATGATGTTGCTAATGATGATAGTGGTGATGGTGGTGATGGTGATGATGTTTTTAATGATGATGGTGGTGATGGTGCTGATGTTGCTAATGATGATAGTGGTGATGGTGGTGATGGTGATGATGTTGTTAATGATGATGGTGGTGATGTTGATGATGTTGCTAATGATCATAATGGTGGTGATGGTGGTGATGGTGGTGATGTTGCTAATGATGATAGTGGTGATGGTGGTGATGGTAATGATTTTGTTAATGATGTTGGTGATGGTGATGATGTTGCTAATGATGATAGTGGTGTTAGTGGTGATGTTGGTGATGGTGATGATATTGCTAATGATGATAGTGGTGATGGTGGTGATGGTGGTGATGTTGCTAATGATGACAGTGGTGATGATGTTGCTAATGATGATAGTGGTGATGGTGATTGTGATGATGTTGTTAATGATGATGGTGGTGATGGTGGTGATGTTGATAATGATGATAGTGGTGATGGTGATTGTGATGATGTTGTTAATGATGATGGTGGTGATGGTGGTGATGTTGCTAATGATGATAGTGGTGATGGTGATTGTGATGATGTTGTTAATGATGATGGTGGTGATGGTGGTGATGTTGATAATGATGATAGTGGTGATGGTGGTGAAGATGTTGCTAATGATGATAATGATGAGAGTGGTGATGGTGGTGATGTTGTTAATGATGAAAGTGGTGATGGTGATGATGTAGCTAATGATGATAGTGGTGATGGTGATGATGGTGATGATGTTGTTAATGATGATGGTGATGATGTTGCTAATGATGATAGTGGTGATGGTGATGTTGCTAATGATGATAGTGGTGATGGTGGTGATGGTGGTGATGGTGATGATGTTGATAATGGTGATAGTGGTGATGGTGGTGATGTTGCTAATGATGATAGTGGTGATGATGATGCTGCAGATGCTGCTGCTGATACTGATGATTATGCTTTTGATAATGATGATGCTTTTGATAATGATGATGATGCGGCTGATGATGATGGTCTTGACGATGCTACTGCCCCCACCTCCCCCCACCTCGCCACCTCCACCCCCCACCTCTACCTCTACCCCCCCCCCCCCGCTTCTACTCCCCCCTACCTCCACCCTCCTTCACCACCTCCATCCCACCACCCACCTCCCCAACTCAACCCCCACCCCCACCTCCACCCCCCACCCCCCCCACCTCCACCCCCACCCCCCCCACCTCCACGCCCCTCACCTCCACCCTCCTTCACCACCCCCACCACCCACCCCACCCCCACCACCCACCCCACCCCCTCCACCACCCACCCCACCCACCCCACCCCCTCCCCGCACCTTTCCACCCACACCCCCCACCCCCCACCAGCCAATGAGCGTGTGCGAGTCCCACGAGTCGTCCCACGAGTCCCACGAGTCCCAGCTGCTGTGCCACTTCCTGCGGCTGCTGGGCGAGGCCAGCGCCGACCTCCACCACCGCGTGGCGCTGCAGAACGCCGAGGACATCGCGCGCCACAGCGACGCCGCCCGGCAGCGGAGGCAGCAGAGGCAGCGGAGGCAGGAGGGGGGCCCTGGGGGCGGCCCGGGGCCACGCAGCGGTGCCTGGAGGGCGGAGGAGGAGGGGGGAGGAGCGGGGTGGGGAGGGGCCGGAAGGTGAGGGGGGGGAGGAGGTGGGGGGGGGTGAGGGTGGGGGGGGATGGTGGGTGGAGGGGGATGGTGGGTGGAGGGAGAAGGTGGGTGAGCTAGGGACTGGGTGAGTGGGATAGTGGGTAGGTGACTGGGTTAGTGGGTAGGTGAGTGGGATAGTGGGTAGGTGAGTGGGTTAATGGGTAGGTGAGTGGGTTAGTGGGTAGGTGAGTGGGATAGTGGGTAGGTGAGTGGGTTAATGGGTAGGTGAGTGGGATAGTGAGTAGCTGCGTGGGTTAGTTGGTAGGTGAGTGGGATAGTGAGTAGGTGAGTGGGTTAATGGGTAGGTGAGTGGGTTAGTGGGTAGGTGAGTGGGTTAGTTGGTAGGTGAGTGGGTAGGTGAGTAGGTGAGTGGGTTAGTTGGTAGGTGAGTGGGATAGTGAGTAGGTGAGTGGGTTAGTTGGTTGGTGAGTGGGTTAATGGGTAGGTGAGTGGGTTAGTGGGTAGGTGAGTGGGATAGTGGGTAGGTGAGTGGGTTAATGGGTAGGTGAGTGGGTTAGTGGGTAGGTGAGTGGGTTAGTTGGTAGGTGAGTGAGTAGGTGAGTAGGTGAGTGGGTTAGTTGGTAGGTGAGTGGGATAGTGAGTAGGTGAGTGGGTTAGTTGGTAGGTGAGTGGGTTATTGGGTAGGTGAGTGGGTTAGTGGGTAGGTGAGTGGGATAGTGAGTAAGTGAGTGGGTAGGTGAGTGGGATAGTGGGTAGGTGAGTGGGTTAGTTGTTAGGTGAGTGGGATAGTGAGTAAGTGAGTGGATAGTTGAGTAGGTGAGTGGGTTAGTTGGTAGGTGAGTGAGATAGTGAGTAGGTGAGTGGGTTAGTTGGTAGGTGAGTGGGATAGTGGGTAGGTGAGTGGGTTAATGGGTAGGTGAGTGGGTTAGTGGGTAGGTGAGTCGGAAAGTGAGTAGGTGAGTGGGATAGTGAGTGAGTTAGTGGGTAGGTGAGTGGGTTAGTGGGTAGGTGAGTGGGACAGTGAGTAGGTGAGTGAGTTAGTGGGTAGGTGAGTGGGTAGGTGAGTGGGTTAGTGGGTAGGTGAGTGGGTTAGTGGGTAGGTGAGTGGGTTATTGGGTAGGTGAGTGGGTTATTGGGTAGGTGAGTGGGATAGTGAGTAGATGAGTGGGATAGTGAGTAGGTGAGTGGGTAAGGTGAGTGGGTTAGTGGGTAGGTGAGAGGGTTGGTGGGTAGGTGAGTGGGTTAGTGAGTAGGTGAGTGGGTTAGTGGGTAGGTGAGCGGGTTAGTGGGTAGGTGAGCGGGTTAGTGGGTATGTGAGTGGGTTAGTGGGTAGGTGAGTGGGATAGTGAGTAGGTGAGTGGGTTAGTGGTGTTGTATATATAGGTGTTGAAAAATTGATGAAAATAATGAAAATGTAATGCAATTTGAAATTTGCATGAATATATATCGGCAGATATTATTGTTAATATCAATTTTGGAAAAGGCTCATATACAACACACCGCCCTTTTAAAAATGATCGGTGGTCTGCCACGGATTATTTTTAAAATAAAAATGCCTTTTCCCATCATAAGCATTGATTGTCCTCGAGTTTGTGATTTTTCCTTACAACGCGCGCGTACGCGTCACAACTAAGCATGATTACATTTGAAATAAGAAAATAAAAGAACAGGAAAAAGAAAAAAATTAAGGCAACATGTTACATCGGTTCCTATCAATTATTGCTACTTTGATTTTTGTTTCCGTTCCTGGGAAACACTGGATAGCGGTTTCGAGCCCGGTGGTACACCGTTTCCCTCCTGTCACCTCTTTGTTTGCGGCTTACCAAGTTATTGGCAACCTTACTGCCACCTTTGGTCAAGAGTGTAGAATAATTTTTCTCATGGCCCGGCTTTTTAGAGTAGCCTGCGACCTTTCCATGCAACATCATCACATCGTCGTTTTGGTTCATCGTCGGTATGGCTTTAGCCAAATGAGCACGGTTCCCTCGGTTCGTATCAATCATTTTTTTTTATCCCTCGCATTCCCTGTGGGTTTATGTGGCGTGAAGCCATGTCGTGCGTAACCGGGGTCGGTACACATCACGAGCTTCCGTGCTCGACCGTTGGGGTCATTTGCCTTCTCCGCAGCCATGTGCAGATTTCCTGACTCCGTACCACGATTCGATCCCGTGCCACGATTCGACTCCATGTTTTTGCGTGTGCTGGATTTCCACACATTCCCTGATCCATCATGGATTTTTTGTCTTCGCAGCATCTTTCTCTGCTACATTTCCAGTACTCTCACGCAATTTCGCGACGCAATTGATCACGTTTCCATTGACCAAACAAGCATGTTTCTCCTCTCGATCCTCTTGGTTATCATTTCCTGTTGGATCACACTTCATGGTTATTTTCCTCTCAACCCCTGTGAGCGATTCGTCACGTGCCCATGTCACACTTAAGCCGCGCGTGCCCCTTGTGCATCGTGGAATTGGGCATCGGCGTGATTCTGCTCTTGGCCTATACGCGCCGCGATTCTCGCCATTGTGTGTCTTTGTGTGTCGTGGCCGCCCATTCTCTATGTGCCCCTGTCGATCGTAATTGTTATCTCGCTATCTGTGTGGGTAATCTTGGTCGCCTGTGTGCCGCTGCACTGGGTGACGATATGGTCCTGCTCTTGGCTTCCGCCCGTGGCGATTGTCGCAAAATTCGCGTCCCTGCACGCTGCGATCGCCCCTGGTCTGTGTGCCATTGTCGCGTGTAATTGCTATCTGGCCACCTGGGTATGTTATTACGTCGTTGGTAATTCGCGGGTGCTTTTCGTTTCCTGCACCGTGGGCCTGTGTGTCTTGAGTGCCTCGCAGGTGGTGTTTTGTTTCTGCTCCCGTGATTTTGATTTCGATTTCCTTCTGAAATGCTGGTTGCCTTGCTGTGTGTTGTGGAATTATTGTTCTTATCCCTGTACAGCCACGCCATGTGAGCCTTATTCACTATGTGGTGTAAGGAGGCCGTCTCTGGATCTAAAACCATACCCACGATTTCTGTAATCTCTGGACCCAAGGATCCGAAAAACATAATTTTGAATCTTTTGTCACCTTCGTGATACTGATCCACATCGCCCGCGTAGTACGCTCTTTTAAATCGCAGGAGGTAATCCCGAGGATCCTCGTCCGTGCACTGGGTCATAGATTTCGCAGCGTTAAATCCCTCGGACAGCGTTAGATATTCTCCAAACTTCCAAATCACTGCCAGGCTCAGCTTTTTAAAATCTCATTCGCAGAACAATTTAACGCAGAATTTCAGGGAGAATCACACACAAACCTTCTGCTTTAATCAATTTTATTTTCTAGCTAAACTTTAATTTTTGGATAATATGAAAACTCTCGATCTTGGAATTTCAACACAGCGTTAACATGATACCATCACGATTGCGTTGTTTCACCTCGATAGCGGCACCTGTGGTTAATTCCCGACGCGTAGCGCAATCGATCGGTTGTTGAGAGAGAGTTTAAAACATGGGAACTATTCTATCAAAACCTTGTAATGTAAATTCGTATTTAAACATTGCCCACACAGTACCACATCCATTCCTAGACCTTCAAGTCAATTCTTACCACGTTGTTAACAGTAGGACGATTGGTTATTATGCGACTCAATGACAGCGGTATTTTTCGTTACGAATTGATTTTTAATGCACCACCTTGGAGCGGCAACTCTTCTTGATTATCCCGATGTGCGTATCGTGCGTCTTCCTTATCACTGGTTCAATTCCTTGCGTAAAGCAGACGCCGAGGTTGGCATCTCTTGTGTCCAAAATGTGTTTCCTGCGTGTCGCGGCGCGGTGGGGGGAGTGAGGGGGAGAGTGTGGGGGGAGGGGCATACGAACGGCTTGTCACAGTTTCTGTCCACCGCTGGCTGGATGAGTCAGCACGACGCTCGCCGTCGTCGCGCCGATGATGGGTGTTGAGTGCGGGGGCCGCTGCCCTCTCAGCCCTGGTGACGCGAAGTTGCGCGCTGTGGCACGCTGGTGGCACGCTGTTGGCACGCTGTTGGTGCCGATGCTGGTGCTGATGGCGCGCTGGTGGCACGCTCTTGGTGCCGATGCTGGTGCTGATGGCACGCCGGTGGCGCGCGCTCCCTCTCTCCTTGAAGATGCGCGAACGCGCCCGTGCTGGTTCTGATGACAGCAGTTTCTCTCCACTGCTGGCTGAGCTGCTGCACGCTCTTGCTTGGCGTTGCTGGCCGCGCTCTTTACGCTGCTGTAGTATCTGACGCTGCGCTCGCGGGCGGCCGGTCAAGTTTTTCTTCTGCTGAGTGAGCCGAGTCGCACGCGGCCCTCTCTCTTTGTTGAGGTTGTTGGCGGCTCTCTGGCAGCAGGTTTCCTCCGCTGCTGTACGGCTCAAGTCGCACGCGCTTGGTCGCTGGTCGGCTGAAGTTGTTGGCGGCTGCTCGTGCTTTTCCGCTGCTGGTTGAGCCACGTTGCACGTGCTTCCTCTGTGGAGATGCTCGAGCGCTCTCGGTGCTGATTCGCTGGTACTGTGTTGGCGGCTGGCCAAGCTTTTTCTTCTGTAGAGTGAGTTGAGTCGCACGTGCTCTCTCTCTCTCTGCTGAAGTGCGCGAACACGCCCGCGCTGGTTCGCTGACAGCGGGTTTCTCTCCACTGCTGTATGACTCACTTTCGTCGATACATGGCGACTCAGCGATCCTCGCTACTCAGCGAGGATCGGAGCCAGCCGCTCCACGCGACTGCTCGTCCTGTGGACGTCTTGACTCGCTGATCTGTCTTGACTGTCTCCTTCTGTTGGACTGCCTGACTGAACTTTTTGAAAGTCGTCATATTCAAAAATAATTCTCTCCGCGCAGTGGAAAGGGGGGAGGGGGGTGGGCGCGTGGTCTGTGTGTGTGTGTGCGTTCGTGTGTGTGTTTGTGTGCCATCTGCCACACCCCTGGAGGGGGAGAGGGCGACCCCTCTTCGTAACATCAAGCTTTCCTCACTAGGGTGGGAAATTCCTTCCTCGCGCTCTGCGGGAGATGCAAAAGGTGGTCGGGGTTGCTTGGGATATTGTTTAAACTCTTTCGTAAGTTTGCCCGTTCGCCTCATTCCTTCTCGAAAACCCTTGCCGTGACTCGGTATTCTATACCCAAGCTTGTGATTTAACAGTAAAAGTATTAAAAGGTGAACATCGTTTGATAGCGAATTAATTATTGGATAAGGATTCACTGATGCATCTGGTGGCCTGGTCTTAATTGGAGTGATCGTGAGGATCGCTAATTTTATCTTATTCTTGTTATTGCATTTTAATTTTTAACCGTTGTTTTAATGACAAAGAAAAAATATGGTTTAACCCGTGGGCGTCCCTCGTGTCTGGCTTGCGGAGGGCTTCCCTCTGCGTGACCTCCCTTAGGGCACATCGAACTCTTGTTCATCTGGAGATCTTCGCCGATAGCTGCTAACATCCTCGCCTCGAGAGTTGTATTATTTCTTTATTTATTTATGGCCTGTTTATGATCTCCATCTGTGTTTGCGTGTTTTTGGGTTTGTGTGTTTTTATGCATTGTTTCCTTTATTATTAAAATATATATCGGCAGATATTATTGTTAACATCAATTTTGGAAAAGGCTCATATACAACAGTGGGTAGGTGAGTGGGATAGTGAGTAGGTTGGTGGGTAGGTGAGTGTGTTAGTGGGTGAGTGGGTTACCCCACGATACCCGTGTCTGTCCCGTGACCTCAACATGCACGTCGCCTGGCACAGGCGCCGCGGTGACGTCACCGCCACTTAGTTGTGAACAGCAACGAAGTGGCGGTAGCGACCCCCCTTCCCGCGCTAGCGCCCCCCTCTGAGGGACATTGCTACATCGCTGGCTCACCGCCGCACGGGGTTACTCCGCACGAGCCCGCGGACACCACCACCACCGCCACCACCGCTAACGTTCAAGCGGCGTCGCGAACGCGCACGCCCCTGCGGGCGATTATCTCCTAACACGCGCACGCCCCCGCGGGCGATTATCTCGACGGGCGTTCGCCCTGCGGCTCTGCCCTCGCTCTGGACCGAGCGTCCGCCCACGCAAGCGCAGGAATCGCGGACACCGCGCCGGCGCTCTGCGCTAACGTTTTTATCCACGGCGCAAACCCCTCCCCCCCCCCCCCCCCCCCCATCCGCTTCAGACAGAGGTTGTACCAAGGTTGCACCAAGGTTGTACCAAGGTGGTACCAAGGTGGTACCAAGGTTGTACGAAGGTGGTACCAAGGTGGCACCAAGGTTGTACCAAGGTTGCACCAAGGTGGTACCACCTTGGTACCAAGGTTCTACCAAGGTGGTACCAAGGTGGTACCAAGGTGGTACCAAAGTTACACCAAGGTTGCACCAAGGTTGCACCAAGGTGGTACCACCTTGGTACTAAGGTGGTACCAAGGTGGTACCAAGGTTCTACCAAGGTGGTACCAAGGTGGTACCACCTTGGTACCAAGGTTCTACCAAGGTGGTACCAAGGTGGTACCAAGGTGGTACCAAAGTTACACCAAGGTTGCACCAAGGTTGCACCAAGGTGGTACCACCTTGGTACTAAGGTGGTACCAAGGTGGTACCAAGGTTCTACCAAGGTGGTACCAAGGTGGTACCAAGGTGGCACCAAGGTGGTACCAAGGTGGTACCAAGGTTGTACCAAGGTGGTACTAAGGTGGGACCAATGACAGAGCTTCATCTGTCATCCCGACAGTTCTGTTCCTTCACCTGAAGAAGGCCGCTTGTGTTGTGGCCGAAACGTCGTGATTATTGTAGTTTTATTTTTTTTTACCTACGCGACTTTACCGAATAGAACCACCAAAGAGTATGGATCCTTGCAGTCACGAAAGCTTCAAATCTAGAATATCATGAGAACCCGCCGTGTTGAAACGGTGATCGGCCACGGCCTCCGAGGGAAGTCGTGAATCTGATTTGGTGCTCGCGAATTCTGGAAGGGCCGTCCGGCTGGCGAATGCACACCCTGCAAGTGTCCGGTCTGCGGTGCCGGGATCCCCTGACCTCATGTCCTTGCCTTGCTCGCTGAAGATTTCACACCGGCGCCCCCGCCTCCCCCCACCCCCCCGTTGTCGTGCGTGACTCATTGCGGCTGGCCCGTTGAACCTTGGTACAACCTTGGTACCACCTTGGTACCACCTTGGTGTAACCTTGGTACCACCTTGGTACAACCTTGGTAGAACCTTGGTACGACCTTGGTGCAACCTTGGTACCACCTTGGTACAACCTTGGTAGAACCTTGGTACCACCTTGGTGCAACCTTGGTAGAACGTTGGTACCACCTTGGTACCACCTTGGTGCCACCTTGGTAGAACCTTGGTGTAACCTTGGTACCACCTTGGTACAACCTTGGTACCACCTTGGTGCAACCTTGGTACCACCTTGGTGCAACCTTGGTACCACCTTGGTACCACCTTGGTACAACCTTGGTACCACCTTGGTGCAACCTTGGTACCACCTTGGTACAACCTTGGTCCGACCTTGGTGCCACCTTGGTACCACCTTGGTACCACCTTGGTACAACCCTGGTACCACCTTGGTACTACCTTGGTACCACTTTGGTACCAGATTCACCGGGCTAATTTAGGGGAACCGCAGTGTGACTTGACCTGTGAGGATCGGCCAATCTCCTGGCACCGGGGAAACCGCGGTCACTCCCCTCATAGGGGCCCTTCGGATGAAAACCCGTTGTGCCAGGCCATCCCTCGCCGGGACACTACGTGGGTGTGTGGTGCGTGTGTGTGCGCTGCGTGTGCGTGCGTGTGTGTGCGTGTGTGTGCGTGTGTGTGCGTGTGTGTGCGTGTGTGCGTGCGTGTGTGTGCGCTGTGGGTGTGTGCACTGTGTGTGTGTACAGTGTGTGTTTACAGTGTGTGTACAGTGTGCTGTGTGTACTCGGGGTGGGAGCTAGGGGGGAGTCGCGGCGCTTGCCCGCAGTTGTGGGATCAAAATGTTGTTGTTGTATTATTGTTGTTGATGCTGTTGTTGTTGATGCTGTTGTTGTTGTTGTTGATGCTGTTGTTGTTGTTGATGCTGTTGTTGTTGTTGTTGATGCTGTTGTTGTTGATGCTGTTGTTGTTGATGGTGTTGTTGTTGTTGATGCTGTTGTTGTTAATGCTATTGTTGTTGATGCTGTTGTTGTTGATGCTGTTGTTGTTGATGTTGTGTTGTTGATGTTGTTGTTGTGTGCAGGTTGTGCCCCGAGAATCCTCTGCCCTGGCTCGAGGATGCAGCATCACTCCCTCGCATCCTCACCAACCTGGCCCCAGGTACTGGGGGCACCCCCAGCGGCAGCTGTCCCTGTGCATCAGTCTGTCAGTAGTAGGGGGTGGTGATGATTGACTGCTGTGTGGGTCTAACCTGGGGGCTCCCCCAGTGACAGCTGTCCCTGTACATCACTCTGTCAGTAGTAGGGGTGGTGATGATTGACTGCTGTGTGGGTCTAGCCTAGGGGCACCCCCAGCGGCAGCTGTCCCTGTGCATCAGTCTGTCAGTAGTAGGGGTGGTGATGATTGACTGCTGTGTGGGTCTAGCCTAGGGGCACCCCCAGTGGCAGCTGTCCCTGTGCATCAGTCTGTCAGTAGTAGGGGTGGTGATGATTGACTGCTGTGTGGGTCTAGCCTATGGGGCACCCCCAGTGGCAGCTGTCTCTGTACATCAGTCTGTCAGTAGTAGGGGTGGTGATTATTGACTGCTGTGTGGGTCTAGCCTAGGGGGCACCCCCAGCGGCAGCTGTCCCTGTGCATCAGTCTGTCAGTAGTAGGGGTGGTGATGATTGGCTGCTGTGTGGGTCTAGCCTAGGGGCACCCCCAGTGGCAGCTGTCCCTGTGCATCAGTCTGTCAGTAGTAGGGGGTGGTGATGATTGACTGCTGTGTGGGTCTAGCCTAGGGGGCACCCCCAGTGGCAGCTGTCCCTGTGCATCAGTCTGTCAGTAGTAGGGGTGGTGATGATTGACTGCTGTGTGGGTCTAGCCTAGGGGCACCCCCAGTGGCAGCTGTCCCTGTGCATCAGTCTGTCAGTAGTAGGGGGTGGTGATGATTGACTGCTGTGTGGGTCTAGCCTGGGGGCACCCCCAGTGGCAGCTGTCCCTGTGCATCAGTCTGCTGTCAGTAGTAGGGGTGGTGATGATTGACTGCTGTGTGGGTCTAGCCTATGGGGCACCCCCAGTGGCAGCTGTCTCTGTACATCAGTCTGTCAGTAGTAGGGGTGGTGATGATTGACTGCTGTGTGGGTCTAGCCTAGGGGCACCCCCAGTGGCAGCTGTCCCTGTGCATCAGTCTGTCAGTAGTAGGGGTGGTGATGATTGACTGCTGTGTAGGTCTAGCCTAGGGGGGCACCCCCAGTGGCAGCTGTCTCTGTGCGTCAGTCTGTCAGTAGTAGGGGGTGGTGATTATTGACTGCTGTGTGGGTCTAGCCTAGGGGGCACCCCCAGTGACAGCTGTCCCTGTGCATCAGTCTGTCAGTAGTAGGGGGTGGTGATGATTGACTGCTGTGTGGGTCTAGCCTAGGGGGCACCCCCAGTGGCAGCTGTCCCTGTACATCAGTCTGTCAGTAGTAGGGGGTGGTGATGATTGACTGCTGTGTGGGTCTAGCCTAAGGGGGCACCCCCAGTGGCAGCTGTCCCTGTGCATCAGTCTGTCAGTAGTAGGGGGTGGTGATGATTGACTGCTGTGTGGGTCTAGCCTAGGGGGGCACCCCCAGTGGCAGCTGTCAGTTTGTCAGTAGTAAGGGAGGGGGGGCGGCTATGATTGTTGCTGTGTGGGTCTAGCCTAGGGGGGCACCCCCAGTGGCAGCTGTCAGTTTGTCAGTAGTTAGGGAGGGGGGGGGGCGGCTATGATTGTTGCTGTGTGTGCCCCCTACCCCCCTTCCCCCCCACCACAGGGCCACCCCCCACGCGTCCAACCCTGCTGCTGCGGCCCCCCATCGCCCCCGCCGACGACAGCGATGGGGGGCCGCCCTCCCCCGTGGGGTCGGACGAGTCGCCGCTGACCCCCGTGCTCCTCGACCCCAGCCCCCGCCCCTCGCTGGACCCCTGCGGAGAGGCGGCGGCGGCCCTCGGCGCAGGGGCCCGCGGCCGAAACGACGGACGCACCCCCGGGCTCGGAGCGTGGAGGGTTGAGGGCGGCGCCTTTCCCACAATGCATCGCTCCCGAAGCCAGGGGCGACCCCTGGCGATGGGGTTCACATGGGGAGACGTGGGTGAGAGAGAGAGAGAGGGAGGATCGCTCACCGTGACACGTAATTAATTAGTCTTAACACACAATCATTAATTAGTCTTAACACACAAACATTAATTAGTCTTAACACACAAACAATAATTAGTCTTAACACACATACATTAATTAGTCTTAACACACAAACATTAATTAGTCTTAACAAACAATCATTAATTAGTCTTAACACACGCACATTACTTAGTCTTAACACACACGCATTAATTAGTCTTAACACACAATCATTAATTAGTCTTAACACACACACATTGATTAGGCTTAACACACAACCATTAATTAGTCTTAACACACAATCATTAATTAGTCTTGACACACAATCATTAATTAGTCTTAACACACAAACATTAATTAGTCTTAACACACACAAACATTAATTAGTCTTAACACACAAACATTAATTAGTCTTAACACACAATCATTAATTAGTCTTAACACACAATCCTAAATTAGTCTTAACACACAATCCTAAATTAGTCTTAACACACAAACATGAATTAGTCTTAACACACAAACATGAATTAGTCTTAACACACAAACATTAATTAGTCTTAACACACACACATTAATTAGTCTTAACACACAAACATTAATTAGTCTTAACAAACAATCATTAATTAGTCTTAACACACACATTAATTAGTCTTAACACACAAACATTAATTAATCTTAACACACACACATTAATTAGTCTTAAAACACAAACATTACTTAGTCTTAACACACACGCATTAATTAGTCTTAACACACAAACATTACTTAGTCTTAACACACACACACATGAATTAGTCTTAACACACACACCTTGATTAGTCTTAACACACAAACTTTACTTAGTCTTAACACACACACATTAATTAGTCTTAACACACAAACATTACTTAGTCTTAACACACACACATTAATTAGGCTTAACACACAAACATTACTTAGTCTTAACACACAAACATTACTTAGTCTTAACACGCACACATTAATTAGTCTTAACACACAAACATTAATTCGTCTTAACACACATACATTAATTAGTCTTAACATACAATAATGAATTAGTCTTAACACACGATCATTAATTAGTTTTAACACACAATCATCAATTAGTCTTAACACACAAACATTAATCAGTCTTAACACACACACATTAATTAGTCTTAACACACACACCTTGATTAGTCTTAACACACAAACATGAATTAGTCTTAACACACAAATATTAATTAGTCTTAACACACACACATTGATTAGGCTTAACACACAACCATTAATTAGTCTTAACACACAAACATTAATTAGTCTTAACACACGCACATTAATTAGTCTTAACACACAAACATTAATTAGTCTTAACACACAAACATTACTTAGTCTTAACACACACATTAATTAGTCTTAACACACAAACATTAATTAGTCTTAACACACGCACATTAATTAGTCTTAACACACAAACATTAATTAGTCTTAACACACACATTAATTAGTCTTAACACACAAACATTTATTTGTCTTAACACACAAACATTAATTAGTCTTAACACACAATCATTAATTAGTCGTAACGCACAAACATTCATTAGTCTTAACACACAATCATTAATTAGTCGTAACACACAAACATTAATTAGTCTTAACACACAATCATTAATTCGTCTTAACACACACACATTAATTAGTCTAAACACACACATTAAATAGTCTTAACACACACACATTAATTAGTCTTAACACACAAACATTAATTAGTCTTAACACACAAACATTAATTAGTCTTAACACACGCACATTAATTAGTCTTAACACACAAACATTAATTAGTCTTAACACACAAACATTAATTAGTCTTAACACACACACATTAATTAGTCTTAACACACAAACAATTAATCTTAACACACAAACATTAATTAGTCTTAACACACAAACAATAATTAGTCTTAACACACAAACATTAAATAGTCTTATAACACAAACATTAATTAGTCTTAACACACACACATTAATTAGTCTAAACACACACACATTAATTAGTCTTAACACACAAACAATTAGTCTTAACACACAAACATTAATTAGTCTAAACACACACAATAATTAGTCTTAACACACACACATTAATTAGTCTTAAAACACAAACATTAATTAGTCTTAACACGCACACATTAATTAATCTTAACACGCACACATTAAATTAGTCTTAACACACAAACATTAATTAGTCTTAACACACACACATTAATTAGTCTCAACACACAAACAATAATTAGTCTTAACACACACATTAATTAGTCTTAAAACACAAACATTAATTAGTCTTAACACGCACACATTAAATTAGTCTTAACACACAAACATTAAAAAAATAATTAATCGCAGCGCGCTCTCCAGAACACAACATTCCTGCCCACTCAAAGCGAGGCTTTTCTAGACCAAACAATTTGACTTAATTTACTAATTAACTCATGCGTGCAACTTCTTGATTGCTCAATTAATTAATTAATTTTCGGCGCGTGCTGTGACCGCCAATCAGGGACGCGTCGAGGATTTGGGAAATCGACGTCACTGCCGGCCATCGACCCGCCACGTCAATCATCGGGCCCCGCCCCGCCCGCCCGCCAATCAGCGTCCTCCCTGCAAGGTGGGCGGAGCCGGGACGCAATCCAAAAACAAAGGTCCTCCGTGTAGCCTCAACAGGCTGCCGGGGCAAGTGCTGCCGTTAGTAGCAGCGTGGCTAGGAGATGTTAACTACCTCGCCTGGTATACAGGAGGTCGTGGGTTCGATCCCGACCCTGACGCCTGCTGTATATTTGGAGTCTCCGTATCTCTATCATCATCTCCATCATCACCGTGGCTAGGAGATGTTAACTACCTCGCCTGGTATACAGGAGGTCGTGGGTTCCATCCCGACGCCTGCTGTTGTATATTTGGAGTCTGCGTCTCTCTCTTATCATCATCATCACGGTGGCTACGAGATGTTGACTACCTCGCCTGGTATACAGGAGGTCGTGGGTTCGATCCCGACCCTGATGCCTGCTGTTGTATATTTGGAGTCTGCGTCTCTCTCTCATCACCATCATCACGGTGGCTAGAAGATGTTAACTACCTCGCCTGGTATACAGGAAGTCGTGGGTTCGATCCCGACCCTGATGACTGCTGCTGTATATTTGGAGTCTGCGTCTCTCTCATCATCATCATCACGGTGTCTACGAGATGTTACCTATCTCACCTAGTTTATAGGAAGTCGTGGGTTCTATCCCGACCCTGGCACCTGCTGTATATTTGGAATCTCCGTATCTCTATCATCACCATCATCACGGTGGCTAGGAGATGTTGACAACCTCGCCTGGTATGCAGGAAGTCGTGGGTTTGATCCCGACCCTGATGACTGCTGCTGTATATTTGGAGTTTGCGTCTCTCTATCACCATCATCACGGTGGCTAGGAGATGTTAACTACCTCGCCTGGTATACAGGAAGTCGTGGGTTCGATCCCGACCTTGATGCCTGCTGCTGTATATTTGGAGTCTGCGTCTCTCTCTCATCATCATCATCACGGTGGCTAGGAGATGTTAACTTATCTCACCTGGTATACAGGAAGTCGTGGGTTCGATCCCGACCCTGATGACTGCTCTATATTTTGAGTCTGCGTCTCTCTATCATCATCATCACGGTGGCTAGGAGATGTTAACTACCTCGCCTGGTATACAGGAGGTTGTGGGTTCGATCCTGACCCTGATGCCTGCTGCTGTATATTTGGAGTCTGCGTCTCTCTCATCATCATCATCATGGTGGCTAGGAGATGTTAACTACCTCGCTTGGTATACAGGAAGTCGTGGGTTCGATCCCAAACCTGGCACCTGCTGCTGTATATTTGGAGTCTGCGTCCCTCCATCATCATCATCACGGTGGCTAGATGTTAACTTATCTCACTTGGTAATCAGGAAGTCGTGGGTTCGATCCCGACCCTGACGATGCCTGCTGTATATTTGGAGTCTGCGTCTCTCTCTCTATCATCATCATCACGGTGGATAGGAGATGTTAACTACCTCGCCTGGTATGCAGGAAGTCGTGGGTTCGATCCCGACCCTGATGACTGCTGCTGTATATTTGGAGTCTGCGTCTCTCTATCACCATCATTACGGTGGCTAGGAGATGTTAACTACCTCACCTGGTATACAGGAGGTCGTGGGTTCGATCCCGACCCTGATGCCTGCTGTATATTTGGAGTCTGCGTCTCTCTATCATCATCACGGTGGCTAGTAGATGTTAGCTACCTCATCTGGTATACAGGAAGTCGTGGCTTCGATCCTGACCCTGATGCCTGCTGCTGTATATTTGGAGTCTGCGTCTCTCTCTCATCACCATCATCACGGTTACTATGAGATGTTAACTACCTCACCTGGTATACAGGAAGTCGTGGGTTCGATCCCGACCCTGGCACCTGCTGTATATTTGGAGTCTGCGTCTCTCTATCATCATCATCATCACGGTGGCTAGATGTTAACTACCTCGCCTGGTATACAGGAAGTCGTGGGTTCGATCCCGACCCTTACGTCTGCTGTATATTTGGAGTCTGCGTCTCTCTATCACCATCATCACGGTGGCTAGGAGATGTTGACTACCTCGCCTGGTATACAGGAAGTCGTGGGTTCGATCCCGACCCTGGCACCTGCTGCTGCTGTATATTTGGAGTCTCCCGTCCACATTTAGAATGCCCACGTTGGCCATGATGATGATGGTGATGGTGGTGATGATGATGGTGACACTAAGCCGCCACTCCGTGTGAGCCGCTATCGTTTGTGACGGCCAGCGTCGCTTCTGGCAACAGGAGCTGCTACACAGCAGCGCTAAGAGGGGGGGGGCTTACTAACCTCGTAAAATTACCAAAAAAAAACACTCGATTTGAAGCTTTCGTGAATGCAGGAATCCGTTTTCACCCGAGGACGGGCGCTTGTGTTTTGCGTTGGAAACGCAGTGAGTACGGACACTAAGTTTAAAACTTCGATTAAAATCTTTCGCGACTGCAAGGATTCATCCTCTTTGGCTCTTTCGGCGAAGTCACCACCACGTGGAATGAGAATAAAATAATAAATTGATAAAATCAGACGATAACAATTCTCACGACGTTTCGGGCCACAACACGAGTGGCCTTCTTCAGGTGAAGGAACAGAGCTGTCGGGACGTCAGAGCTTCAATGAACGCTGCTGAGATTCGCAGCGTCTTGTAAGCTGGGTGATAGAGGTTTGTTTTTGTGTTAGATCGCGCAGATATCTCAAAGTGTCGTTAACACCCGCCACTGCCCAACACAGCAAATTAGTAAGGTTCTGTAAATTGTAGTGTAGTGTATAGTGTAGTGTATAGTGTAGTGTATAGTAGTGTAGTCTATAGTAGTGTATAGTGTAGTGTAGTAGTGTATAGTGTAGTAGTGTAGTAGTGTATAGTGTAGTAGTGTATAGTGTAGTAGTGTATAGTGTAGTGTAGTAGTGTAGTGTAGTAGTGTATAGTTTAGTGTATAGTAGTGTATAGTGTAGTGTGTAGTGTATAGTAGTGTACAGTGTAGTGCACAGTGTAGTGTGTAGTGTATAGTGTAGTGTATAGTATAGTGTAGTAGTGTATAGTGTAATAGTGTATAGTTTAGTGTATAGTAGTGTACAGTGTAGTGTATAGTGTAGTGTGTAGTGTATAGTGTAGTGTGTAGTGTAGTGTGTAGTGTAGTGTGTAGTGTAGTGTAGTGTGTAGTGTATAGTAGTGTACAGTGTAGTGTATAGTGTAGTGTATACCCAGCACACACCCTGTCCTGTAGGGGCTGGCACTGCACGCCAAGCGATGTCACTACACCAGTAACGAATTGACACGTTCTATAGTTTTTATATTTACTTTTTATTCAAAGCTTTCGTGACTGCAGGGATTCATATTATTGGTTCTTTCGGTAAAGTCACCACCACGTAGAAGGGAAACAATAAAATAATAGAAATATAAACAAATAATTGTTGTGTTTTTCACACCTGATGATGATTGCTTGTGTTGCAGTCGAAACGTCGTGAGAATTTTATTGTTTTATATTTTTATTATCTTATTGTTTCCCTTCTACGTGGTGACTTTACCGAAAGAACGAAGAATACTCTTGTATAGTGTAGTGTATAGTAGTATAGTGTATAGTAGTGTATAGTAGTGTAGTGTATAGTGTGTAGTGTATAGTGTAGTGTATAGTAGTATAGTGTATAGTAGTGTAGTGTATAGTGTAGTAGTGTATAGTGTAGTGTATAGTGTAGTGTAGTAGTGTATAGTGTAGTGTATAGTGTAGTAGTGTATAGTGTAGTGTATAGTAGTGGAGTGTAGTCTATAGTGTAGTGTATAGTGTAGTGTATAGTGCAGTGTATAGTGCAGTGTATAGTGTAGTGTACAGTGTGGTGTATAATGTAGTGCATAGTAGTGTATAGTGTAGTGTATGGTGTAGTGTACACTGTACACTACAGTGTATACTACAGTGTATAGTGTACACTACACTATACACTACACTATACACTAATGTACACTACACTGTACACTCTAGTCCACTACTATACACAACACTGTACTCTCACCACACACTCACCACACACTCACCACACTCACCACTCTCTCACCACACTCACCACTCTCTCACCACTCTCTCACCACACACTCACCACACTCACCACTCTCTCACCACACTCACCACACTCACCACTCTCTCACCACACTCACCACACACTCACCACACACTCACCACTCTCTCACCACACTCACCACACTCACCACTCTCTCACCACACTTACCACACTCACCACACTCACTCACCACACTCACTACACTCACCACACTCACCACTCTCTCACCACACTCACCACACTCACCACTCTCACACCACACTCACCACTCTCTCACCACACCCTCACCACACTCACCACACACTCACAACACTCATCACACACTCACCACACACTCACCACACTCACCACACACTCACCACACACTCACCACTCTCACCACACACTCACCACACTCACCACACACTCACCACACTCACCACACACTCACCACACTCACCACACACTCACCACACTCACCACACACTCACCACACTCACCACTCTCTCACCCCCAGGTCGCTTCGTTCCCCTCGTGGAGGAGACACCACGAGGGGACAACCTCAAGACCCACCCAGCATGAGTCGCCATCACAACAACATCAACAACATCAACAACAACATCAACAACAACATCACCATCAACAACAACATCAACAACAACATCAACAACAACATCACCATCACCCAGCATGAGTCGCCATCACAACAACAACATCAACAACACCATCAACAACATCAACAACCTCAAGACCCACCCAGCATGAGTCGCCATCACAACAACATCAACAACATCAACAACAACATCAACAACATCAACATCAACAACATCAACAACATCAACAACAACATCAACAACATCAACATCAACAACATCAACAACAACAACAACATCAACAACAACAACAACATCAACAACAACATCAACAACAACATCAACAACACCATCAACAACAACAACATCAACAACCACAAGACCCACCCAGCATGAGTCGCCATCACAACAACATCAACAACATCAACAACAACATCAACAACAACATCAACAACATCAACAACAACATCAACAACATCAACAACAACAACATCAACAACAACAACATCAACAACAACAACATCAACAACAACATCAACAACATCAACAACACCATCACCATCACCCAGCATGAGTCGCCATCACAACAACAACACAACATCACCATCACAACAACAACAACAACACAACAACATCACCATCACTCAGCATGAGTCGCCATCACAACAACAACACAACAACATCAACAACAACAACATCACCATCAACAACAACATCAACATCACCATCACCCAGCATGAGTCGCCATCACAACAACAACAACACCATCACAACAACAACAACACAACAACAACATCACCATCACCCAGCATGAGTCGCCATCACAACAACAACATCAACATCACCATCACAACAACAACAACACAACAACATCACCATCACCCAGCATGAGTCGCCATCACAACAACAACATCAACATCACCATCACAACAACAACATCAACATCACCATCACCCAGCATGAGTCGCCATCACAACAACAACATCAACATCACCATCACAACAACAACAACAACACAACAACAACATCACCATCACCCAGCATGAGTCGCCATCACAACAACAATACAACAACACAACAACAACACGACAACACAACAACATCACCATCACAACAACAACAACAACATCAACATCACCATCACCCAGCATGAGTCGCCATCACAACAACAACACAACAACATCAACAAAACAACATCAACATCACCATCACCCAGCATGAGTCGCCATCACAACAACAACATCACATCACTCAACATCACCATCACCATCACTCATAAACATTGCCATCACTCAGCACCATCACAATCAGTCAGCACCATCACTCAGCACCATCACCATCAGTCAGCACCATCACTCAAGCACCATCACTCAAGCACCATCACCATCACTCAGCACCATCACCATCACTCAGCAACATCACCCAACATCACCATCACTCAGCACCATCACTCAGCACCATCACCATCACTCAGCACCATCACAATCACTCGGCACCATCAGTCAGCACCATCACCATCACTCAGCACCATCACTCAGCACCATCACAATCACTCAGCACCATCACCATCACTCAGCACCATCACAATCACTCAGCACCATCAGTCAGCACCATCACCATCGGTCAGCACCATCACCATCACTCGGCACCATCAGTCAGCACCATCACCATCACTCAGCACCATCACCATCACTCAGCACCATCACCATCACTCAGCACCATCACAATCACTCGGCACCATCAGTCAGCACCATCACCATCACTCAGCACCATCACCATCACTCAGCACCATCACCATCACTCAGCACCATCACTCAGCACCATCACAATCACTCAGCACCATCACCATCACTCAGCACCATCACAATCACTCAGCACCATCACCATCACTCAGCACTATCACTCAGCACCATCACCATCACTCAGCACCATCACAATCACTCAGCACCATCACAATCAGTCAGCACCATCAGTCAGCACCATCACTCAGCACCATCACCATCACTCAGCACCATCACCATCACTCAGCACCATCAATCAGCACCATCACAATCACTCAGCACCATCACCATCACTCAGCACCATCACAATCACTCAGCACCATCACCATCACTCAAGCACCATCACCATCACTCAGCACCATCACCATCACTCATCACCATCACTCAGCACCATCACAATCACTCAGCACCATCACTCAAGCACCATCACTCAGCACCATCACCATCACTCAGCACCATCACTCAGCACCATCACAATCAATCAGCACCATCACCATCACTCAGCACCATCACAATCACTCAGCACCATCACCATCACTCAGCACCATCACAATCACTCAGCACCATCACCATCACTCAGCACCATCACTCAGCACCATCACCATCACTCAGCACCATCACCATCATTCAGCACCATCACAATCAGTCAGCACCATCACTCAGCACCATCACTCAGCACCATCACCATCACAATCACTCAGCACCATCACCATCACTCAGCACCATCACAATCACTCAGCACCATCACCATCACTCAGCACCATCACTCAGCACCATCACCATCACTCAGCACCATCACCATCATTCAGCACCATCACAATCAGTCAGCACCATCACTCAGCACCATCACTCAGCACCATCACCATCACAATCACTCAGCACCATCACCATCACTCAGCACCATCACACTCAGCAACATCACAATCACTCAGCACCATCACCATCACTCAGCACTATCACAATCACTCAGCACCATCACCATCACTCAAGAACCATCACCATCACCATCACTCAGCACCATCACTCAGAACCATCACAATCACTCAGCACCATCACCATCACTCAGCACCATCACAATCACTCAGCACCATCATTCAAGCACCATCACCATCACTCAGCACCATCACCATCACTCAGCACCATCACTCAGCACCATCACAATCAATCAGCACCATCACCATCACTCAGCACCATCACAATCACTCAGCACCATCACCATCACTCAGCACCATCACAATCACTCAGCACCATCACCATCACTCAGCACCATCACTCAGCACCATCACCATCACTCAGCACCATCACCATCATTCAGCACCATCACAATCAGTCAGCACCATCACTCAGCACCATCACTCAGCACCATCACCATCACAATCACTCAGCACCATCACCATCACTCAGCACCATCACACTCAGCAACATCACAATCACTCAGCACCATCACCCAACATCACAATCACTCGGCACCATCACAATCACTCAGCACCATCACCATCACTCAGCACCATCACCATCACTCAGCACCATCACTCAGCACCATCACCATCACTCAGCACCATCACAATCACTCAGCACCATCATCATCACCATCACTCAGCACCATCACCATGACTTAACAACATCACAATGACTCAGTACCATCACCATCACTCAGCACCATCACTCAGCAACCATCACCATCACTCAGCACCATCACAATCAGTCAGCACCATCACTCAGCACCATCACCATCACTCAGCACCTAATCACTATCACTCAGCACCATCACTCAGCACCATCACCATCACTCAGCACCATCACAATCACTCAGCACCATCACATCATCAGCACATCACTCAGCACCATCACAATCAGTCAGCACCATCACTCAGCACCATCACCATCACTCAGCACCATCACAATCACTCAGCACCATCACTATCACTCAGCACCATCACCATCACTCAGCACCATCACCATCACTCAGCACCATCACATCAGTACAGCACCATTACCATCACCATCACTCAGCACCATCACCATCACTCAGCACCATCACTAAGCACCATCACCATCACTCAGCACCATCACCATCACTCAGCACCATCACTCAGCACATCAATCACTCAGCACCATCACCATCACTCAGCACCATCACTATCACTCAGCACCATCATCCAACATCACAATCACTCGAGCACCATCACCATCACTCAAGCACCATCACCATCACTCAGCACCATCACCATCACTCAGCACCATCACTCAGCACCATCACAATCACTCAGCACCATCACCATCACTCAGCACCATCAACAATCACTCAGCACCATCACCATCACTCAGCAACCATACACTCAGCACCATCACCATCACTCAGCACCATCACCATCATTCAGCACCATCACAATCAGTCAGCACCATCACTCAGCACCATCACTCAGCACCATCACCATCACAATCACTCAGCACCATCACCATCACTCAGCACCATCACAATCACTCAGCACCATCACTCAGCACCATCACACTCAGCAACATCACAATCACTCAGCACCATCACCCAACATCACAATCACTCGGCACCATCACAATCACTCAGCACCATCACCATCACTCAGCACCATCACTCAGCACCATCACCATCACTCAGCACCATCACAATCACTCAGCACCATCATCATCACCATCACTCAGCACCATCACCATGACTTAACAACATCACAATCACTCAGTACCATCACCATCACTCAGCACCATCACTCAGCACCATCACCATCACTCAGCACCATCATAATCAGTCAGCACCATCACTCAGCACCATCACCATCACTAAGCACCTTTACCATCACTCAGCACCATCACTATCACTCAGCACCATCACTATCACTCAGCACCATCACCATCACTCAGCACCATCACTATCACTCAGCACCATCACTCAGCACCATCACAATCACTCAGCACCATCACCATCACTCAGCAACCATCACCATCAATCAAGCACCATCACTCATAACCATCACTCAGCACCATCACCATCACTCAGCAACATCCATCACTCAGCACCATCACAATCACTCAGCACCATCACCATCACTCAGCACCATCACAATCACTCAGCACCATCACCATCACTCAGCACCATCACAATCACTCAGCACCATCACCATCACTCAGCACCATCACTCAGCACCATCACCATCATTCAGCACCATCACAATCAGTCAGCACCATCACTCAGCACCATCACCATCACAATCACTCAGCACCATCACCATCACTCAGCACCATCACAACTCAGCAACATCACAATCACTCAGCACCATCACCCAACATCACAATCACTCGGCACCATCACAATCACTCAGCACCATCACCATCACTCAGCACCATCACCATCACTCAGCACCATCACTCAGCACCATCACCATCACTCAGCACCATCACAATCACTCAGTACCATCACCATCACTCAGCACCATCACTCAGCACCATCACAATCAGTCAGCACCATCACTCAGCACCATCACCATCACTCAGCACCATCACCATCACTCAGCACCATCACTCAGCACCATCACTATCACTCAGCACCATCACCATCACTCAGCACCATCACTATCACTCAGCACCATCACTCAGCACCATCACCATCACTCAGCACCATCACAATCACTCAGCACCATCACCATCACCATCACTCAGCACCATCACAATCAGTCAGCACCATCACTCAGCACCATCACCATCACTCAGCACCATCAGAATCACTCAGCACCATCACTATCACTCAGCACCATCACCATCACTCAGCACCATCACAATCAGTCAGCACCATTACCATCACCATCACTCAGCACCATCACCATCACTCAGCACCATCACTATCACTCAGCACCATCACCATCACTCAGCACCATCACCATCACTCAGCACCATCAGAATCACTCAGCACCATCACCATCACTCAGCACCATCACTATCACTCAGCACCATCATCCAACATCACAATCACTCAGCCCCATCACCATCACTCAGCACCATCACTATCACTCAGCACCATCATCCAACATCACAATCACTCAGCACCATCACTCAGCACCATCACCGAACATCACAGTCAGCACCATCACTATCACTCAGCACCATCACTCAGCACCATCACCATCACTCAGCACCATCACTATCACTCAGCACCATCACTCAGCACCATCAGTCAGCACCATCACCATCACTCATCACCATCACCATCACTCAGCACCATCCCAATCACTCAGCACCATCACCATCACTATCACTCAGCACCATCACCATCACTCCAGCACCATCAGAATCACTCATCACCATTCAGTCAGCACCATCACAAATCACTCAGCACCATCACTATCACTCAGCAACACCATCACCAGCACTCATCCTCAGCCCTATCACTCAGCACCATCACCATCACGCAGCACCATCACTATCACTCAGCACCATCACCATCACTCAGCACCATCACCATCACTCAGCACCATCACCATCAGTCAGCACCATTACCATCACCATCACTCAGCACCATCACCATCACTCAGCACCATCACTAAGCACCATCACCATCACTCAGCACCAACACTCAGCACCATCACTATCACTCAGCACCATCATCCAACATCACAATCACTCAGCACCATCACCATCACTCAAGCACCATCACCATCACTCAGCACCATCACCATCACTCAGCACCATCACTCAGCACCATCACAATCACTCAGCACCATCACCATCACTCAGCACCATCACAATCACTCAGCACCATCACAATCACTCAGCACCATCACCATCACTCAGCACCATCACTCAGCACTCAGCACCATCACCATCATTCAGCACCATCACAATCAGTCAGCACCATCACTCAGCACCATCACTCAGCACCATCACCATCACAATCACTCAGCACCATCACATCACTCAGCACCATCACAATCACTCAGCACCATCACCATCACTCAGCACCATCACACTCAGCAACATCACAATCACTCAGCACCATCACCCAACATCACAATCACTCGGCACCATCACAATCACTCAGCACCATCACCATCACTCAGCACCATCACTCAGCACCATCACCATCACTCAGCACCATCACAATCACTCAGCACCATCATCATCACCATCACTCAGCACCATCACCATGACTTAACAACATCACAATCACTCAGTACCATCACCATCACTCAGCACCATCACCATGACTTAACACCATCACAATCACTCAGCACCATCACCATCACTCAGCACCATCACAATAACTCAGCACCATCACCATCACTCAGCACCATCACCATCACTCAGCACCATCACCATCATTCAGCACCATCACAATCAGTCAGCACCATCACTCAGCACCATCACCATCACAATCACTCAGCACCATCACCATCACTCAGCACCATCACACTCAGCAACATCACAATCACTCAGCACCATCACCCAACATCACAATCACTCGGCACCATCACCATGACTTAACAACATCACAATCACTCAGTACCATCACCATCACTCAGCACCATCACTCAGCACCATCACCATCACTCAGCACCATCACAATCAGTCAGCACCATCACTCAGCACCATCACCATCACTCAGCACCATCACCATCACTCAGCACCATCACTCAGCACCATCACTATCACTCAGCACCATCACCATCACTCAGCACCATCACTATCACTCAGCACCATCACTCAGCACCATCACTCAGCACCATCACAATCACTCAGCACCATCACCATCACCATCACTCAGCACCATCACAATCAGTCAGCACCATCACTCAGCACCATCACCATCACTCAGCACCATCACAATCACTCAGCACCATCACTATCACTCAGCACCATCACCATCACTCAGCACCATCACAATCAGTCAGCACCATTACCATCACCATCACTCAGCACCATCACCATCACTCAGCACCATCACTATCACTCAGCACCATCACCATCACTCAGCACCATCACCATCACTCAGCACCATCAGAATCACTCAGCACCATCACCATCACTCAGCACCATCACTATCACTCAGCACCATCATCCAACATCACAATCACTCAGCCCCATCACCATCACTCAGCACCATCACTATCACTCAGCACCATCATCCAACAATCACAATCAGCACCATCACTCAGCACCATCACCGAACATCACAGTCAGCACCATCACTATCACTCAGCACCATCACTCAGCACCATCACCATCACTCAGCACCATCACTATCACTCAGCACCATCACTCAGCACCATCAGTCAGCACCATCACCATCACTCAGCACCATCACCATCACTCAGCACCATCCCAATCACTCAGCACCATCACCATCACTATCACTCAGCACCATCACCATCACTCAGCACCATCAGAATCACTCATCACCATCAGTCAGCACCATCACAATCACTCAGCACCATCACTCAGCACCATCACAATCACTCAGCACCATCACTATCACTCAGCACCATCACCATCACTCAGCACCATCACAATCACTCAGCACCATCACCATCACTCAGCACCATCACCATCACTCAGCACCATCACCATCACTCAGCACCATCACAATCACTCAGCACCATCACCATCACTCAGCACCATCACCATCACTCAGCACCATCACTAAGCACCATCACCATCACTCAGCACCAACACTCAGCACCATCACTATCACTCAGCACCATCATCCAACATCACAATCACTCAGCACCATCACCATCACTCAAGCACCATCACCATCACTCAGCACCATCACCATCACTCAGCACCATCACTCAGCACCATCACAATCACTCAGCACCATCACCATCACTCAGCACCATCACAATCACTCAGCACCATCACAATCACTCAGCACCATCACATCATCAGCACCATCACTCAGCACTCAGCACCATCACCATCATTCAGCACCATCACAATCAGTCAGCACCATCACTCAGCACCATCACTCAGCACCATCACCATCACAATCACTCAGCACCATCACCATCACTCAGCACCATCACAATCACTCAGAACCATCACCATCACTCAGCACCATCACACTCAGCAACATCACAATCACTCAGCACCATCACCCAACATCACAATCACTCGGCACCATCACAATCACTCAGCACCATCACCATCACTCAGCACCATCACTCAGCACCATCACCATCACTCAGCACCATCACAATCACTCAGCACCATCATCATCACCATCACTCAGCACCATCACCATGACTTAACAACATCACAATCACTCAGTACCATCACCATCACTCAGCACCATCACCATCACTCAGCACCATCACAATCAGTCAGCACCATCACTCAGCACCATCACCATCACTCAGCACCTTTACCATCACTCAGCACCATCACTATCACTCAGCACCATCACTATCACTCAGCACCATCACCATCACTCAGCACCATCACTATCACTCAGCACCATCACTCAGCACCATCACAATCACTCAGCACCATCACCATCACTCAGCACCATCACCATCACTCAAGCACCATCACCATCACTCAGCACCATCACCATCACTCAGCACCATCACTCAGCACCATCACAATCACTCAGCACCATCACCATCACTCAGCACCATCACAATCACTCAGCACCATCACCATCACTCAGCACCATCACAATCACTCAGCACCATCACCATCACTCAGCACCATCACTCAGCACCATCACCATCATTCAGCACCATCACAATCAGTCAGCACCATCACTCAGCACCATCACCATCACAATCACTCAGCACCATCACCATCACTCAGCACCATCACACTCAGCAACATCACAATCACTCAGCACCATCACCCAACATCACAATCACTCGGCACCATCACAATCACTCAGCACCATCACCATCACTCAGCACCATCACTCAGCACCATCACTCAGCACCATCACCATCACTCAGCACCATCACCATCACTCAAGCCACCATCACCATCACTCAGCACCATCACAATCACTCAGCACCATCACAATCAGTCAGCACCATCACTCAGCCACCATCACCATCACTCAGCACCATCACCATCACTCAGCACCATCAATATCACTCAGCACCATCACAATCACTCAGCACCATCACAATCACTCAGCACCATCACCATCACTCAGCACCATCACATCAATCAGCACCATCACTCCAACATCCACAATCACTCAGCACCATCACAATCACTCAGCACCATCACCATCACCTCAGCACCATCACTCAGCACCATCACATCCTCAGCACCATCCACACTTCACTCCGCTCCCATCACCATCACTCAGCACCATCATATCCTCAGACCATCACCATCACTCAGCACATCACATCATCAACCATCACACCATTCATCACCATCACTCAGCACCATCACCATCACTCAGCACCATCACATATCCACTCAGCACCATCACCATCACTCAGCACCATCACCAATCACTCAGCACCATCACCATCACTCAGCACCAGCACTATCACTCAGCACCATCATCCAACATCACAATCACTCAGCACCATCACCATCACTCAGCACCATCACTATCACTCAGCACCATCATCCAACATCACAATCACTCAGCACCATCACCATCACTTCAGCACCATCATCCAACATCACAATCACTCAGCACCATCACTATCACTCAGCACCATCACTCAGCACCATCACCATCACTCAGCACCATCACTATCACTCAGCACCATCACTCAGCACCATCAGTCAGCACCATCACCATCACTCAGCACCATCACCATCACTCAGCACCATCACTATCACTCAGCACCATCACTCAGCACCATCAGAATCACTCATCACCATCAGTCAGCACCATCACAATCACTCAGCACCATCACTCAGCACCATCACAATCACTCAGCACCATCACTATCACTCAGCACCATCACCATCACTCAGCACCATCACAATCACTCAGCACCATCACTATCACTCAGCACCATCACCATCACTCAGCACCATCACCATCACTCAGCACCATCACAATCAGTCAGCACCATTACCATCACCATCACTCAGCACCATCACCATCACTCAGCACCATCACTAAGCACCATCACCATCACTCAGCACCATCAGAATCACTCAGCACCATCACCATCACTCAGCACCATCACTATCACTCAGCACCATCATCCAACATCACAATCACTCAGCACCATCACCATCACTCAGCACCATCACCATCACTCAGCACCATCACTCAGCACCATCACAATCACTCAGCACCATCACCATCACTCAGCACCATCACAATCACTCAGCACCATCACTCAGCACCATCACTCAGCACCATCACCATCATTCAGCACCATCACAATCAGTCAGCACCATCACTCAGCACCATCACTCAGCACCATCACCATCACTCAGCACCATCACCATCACTCAGCACCATCACAATCACTCAGCACCATCACCATCACTCAGCACCATCACACTCAGCAACATCACAATCACTCAGCACCATCACCCAACATCACAATCACTCGGCACCATCACAATCACTCAGCACCATCACCATCACTCAGCACCATCACCATCACTCAGCACCATCATCACCATCACTCAGCACCATCACCATGACTTAACAACATCACAATCACTCAGTACCATCACCATCACTCAGCACCATCACTCAGCACCATCACCATCACTCAGCACCATCACAATCAGTCAGCACCATCACTCAGCACCATCACCATCACTCAGCACCATCACCATCACTCAGCACCATCACTATCACTCAGCACCATCACCATCACTCAGCACCATCACAATCACTCAGCACCATCACCATCACTCAGCACCATCACAATCAGTCAGCACCATCACTCAGCACCATCACCATCACTCAGCACCATCACAATCACTCAGCACCATCACTATCACTCAGCACCATCACTCAGCACCATCACCATCACTCAGCACCATCACCATCACTATCACTCAGCACCATCACCATCACTCAGCACCATCAGAATCACTCAGCACCATCACAATCAGTCAGCACCATCACTCAGCACCATCACCATCACAATCACTCAGCACCATCACCATCACTCAGCACCATCACACTCAGCAACATCACAATCACTCAGCACCATCACCCAACATCACAATCACTCGGCACCATCACAATCACTCAGCACCATCACCATCACTCAGCACCATCACTCAGCACCATCACTCAGCACCATCACCATCACTCAGCACCATCACAATCACTCAGCACCATCACTATCACTCAGCACCATCACCATCACTCAGCACCATCACAATCAGTCAGCACCATTACCATCACCATCACTCAGCACCATCACCATCACTATCACTCAGCACCATCACCATCACTCAGCACCATCACCATCACTCAGCACCATCAGAATCACTCAGCACCATCACCATCACTCAGCACCATCACTATCACTCAGCACCATCATCCAACATCACAATCACTCAGCACCATCACCATCACTCAGCACCATCACTATCACTCAGCACCATCATCCAACATCACAATCACTCAGCACCATCACCATCACTCAGCACCATCATCCAACATCACAATCACTCAGCACCATCACTATCACTCAGCACCATCACTCAGCACCATCACCATCACTCAGCACCATCACTATCACTCAGCACCATCACTCAGCACCATCAGTCAGCACCATCACCATCACTCAGCACCATCACTATCACTCAGCACCATCACTATCACTCAGCACCATCACTCAGCACCATCAGAATCACTCATCACCATCAGTCAGCACCATCACAATCACTCAGCACCATCACTCAGCACCATCACAATCACTCAGCACCATCACTATCACTCAGCACCATCACCATCACTCAGCACCATCACAATCACTCAGCACCATCACTATCACTCAGCACCATCACCATCACTCAGCACCATCACCATCACTCAGCACCATCACAATCAGTCAGCACCATTACCATCACCATCACTCAGCACCATCACCATCACTCAGCACCATCACTAAGCACCATCACCATCACTCAGCACCATCAGAATCACTCAGCACCATCACCATCACTCAGCACCATCACTATCACTCAGCACCATCATCCAACATCACAATCACTCAGCACCATCACCATCACTCAGCACCATCACCATCACTCAGCACCATCACTCAGCACCATCACAATCACTCAGCACCATCACCATCACTCAGCACCATCACAATCACTCAGCACCATCACCATCACTCAGCACCATCACTCAGCACCATCACTCAGCACCATCACCATCATTCAGCACCATCACAATCAGTCAGCACCATCACTCAGCACCATCACTCAGCACCATCACCATCACTCAGCACCATCACCATCACTCAGCACCATCACAATCACTCAGCACCATCACTCAGCACCATCACACTCAGCAACATCACAATCACTCAGCACCATCACCCAACATCACAATCACTCGGCACCATCACAATCACTCAGCACCATCACCATCACTCAGCACCATCACCATCACTCAGCACCATCACAATCACTCAGCACCATCATCACCATCACTCAGCACCATCACCATGACTTAACAACATCACAATCACTCAGTACCATCACCATCACTCAGCACCATCACTCAGCACCATCACCATCACTCAGCACCATCACAATCAGTCAGCACCATCACTCAGCACCATCACCATCACTCAGCACCATCACCATCACTCAGCACCATCACTATCACTCAGCACCATCACTATCACTCAGCACCATCACCATCACTCAGCACCATCACTATCACTCAGCACCATCACCATCACTCAGCACCATCACAATCACTCAGCACCATCACCATCACTCAGCACCATCACAATCAGTCAGCACCATCACTCAGCACCATCACCATCACTCAGCACCATCACAATCACTCAGCACCATCACTATCACTCAGCACCATCACTCAGCACCATCACCATCACTCAGCACCATCACCATCACTATCACTCAGCACCATCACCATCACTCAGCACCATCAGAATCACTCAGCACCATCACCATCACTCAGCACCATCACTATCACTCAGCACCATCATCCAACATCACAATCACTCAGCACCATCACCATCACTCAGCACCATCACTATCACTCAGCACCATCGTCCAACATCACAATCACTCAGCACCATCACCATCACTCAGCACCATCACCGAACATCACAGTCAGCACCATCACTATCACTCAGCACCATCACTCAGCACCATCACCATCACTCAGCACCATCACTATCACTCAGCACCATCACTCAGCACCATCAGTCAGCACCATCACCATCACTCAGCACCATCACCATCACTCAGCACCATCCCAATCACTCAGCACCATCACCATCACTATCACTCAGCACCATCACTATCACTCAGCACCATCACCATCACTCAGCACCATCAGAATCACTCATCACCATCAGTCAGCACCATCACAATCACTCAGCACCATCACAATCACTCGGCACCATCACTCAGCACCATCACCATCACTCAGCACCATCACCATCACTCAGCACCATCACTCAGCACCATCACCATCACTCAGCACCATCACAATCACTCAGCACCATCATCATCACCATCACCATCACTCGGCACCATCACAATCACTCAGCACCATCACCATCACTATCACTCAGCATCACCATCACTCAGCACCATCACAATCAGTCAGCACCATCACAATCAGTCAGCACCATTACCATCACCATCACTCAGCACCATCACCATCATTCAGCACCATCACTATCACTCAGCACCATCACTCAGCACCATCACCATCACTCAGCATCATCACAATCAGTCAGCACCATTACCATCACCATCACTCAGCACCATCACCATCATTCAGCACCATCACTATCACTCAGCACCATCACTCAGCATCATCACAATCACTCAGCACCATCACCATCACTCAGCACCATCACCATCACTCAGCACCATCACCATCACTCAGCACCATCATCACCACTCCAGCACCATCACCATCACCAAGCACCATCACCATCACTCAGCACCATCACCACCACTCCAGCACCATCACCACCACTCCAGCACCATCACCACCACTCCAGCACCATCACTCAGCACCATTACCACCACTCCAACACCATCACCACCACTCCAGCACCATCACCACTACTCCAGCACCATCACTCAGCACCATCACCATCACTCCAACACCATCACCACCACTCCAGCACCATCACTCAGCACCATTACCACCACTCCAACACCATCACAATCACTCAGCATCATCACCATCACTCAGCACCACCACTCCAACACCATCACAATCACACCCCCCTCTTACAGAGCGCGCGAGGCGAACTTCGTGAGCGATGGTGGCGCCGCAGCAATTTTTATTTATTCGTTGGCAAATCACAGAACCAGAAGCACCAGCAGCAGCATCAGCAACAACGGCAGTAGAAGCAACATCAGCAGCATCAGCAGCAGCTACAGCAGCAGCATCTACGGCAGCAGCAGCTACAGCAACAGCTACAGCAGCAGCAGCTACAGCTACAGCAGCAGCTACAGCAACAGCAGCTACAGCAACAGCAGCATCAGCAGCTACAGCAGCAGCAGCATCAACAGCAGCAACAGCTACAACAGCATCAGCAGCAGCAACAACAGCAGCATCAGCAGCAGCAACAACAGCAGCAGAACAACAACAGCAGCATCAACAGCAGCAGCTACAGCAGCAACAACAACAGCTACAGCAGCAGCAGCTAAGCTGCCGTCCATTCATCATCGGCGACAAAATTCACCCCCCCCCCTACTCCCACGTGGGAGGAGGGTGCACGCGCGTACCCACCCCCCTACCCCCCCACCCGCACCCCTACCCCCCCACCCCTACCCCCACCCCCACGTGGGAGGAGGGTGCACGCGCGTACCCCACCCCCACGTGAGAGGAGGGTGCACGCGCGTACCCCCTCCCCGCGCGTACCCAGGCCCAGCTCGACTCCCCCCGCGTACCTCACGTGACCTCGAGCCGATCATCACCCGCAGCTTTTATAATGCCCCAGAGTACCCTCACCCCCTTCCCTAGGTGGTACGTCCATTCACCACTCCACCTACTCCACCTACTCCCCCCATAGCCCAAAATGAATACCAACAAGTACCCCTGACGCTTGTAATGCCCTAGAGTACCCCCTCCCTCCCCCAGGTGGGTACGTCCATTCACCACTCCACCTACCCCACCTACTCCACCCATAGCCCAAAATGAATACCAACAAGTACCCCTGACGCTTGTAATGCCCTAGAGTACCCCCACCCCCCCCCCCCCCCCCCCCCAATGTGGTACGTTCATTCACCACTCCACCTACCCCACCCCATAGCCCAAAATGAATACCAACAAGTACTTCTGACGCTTGTAATGCCCTAGAGTACCCCCTTCCCCAGGTGGTACGTCCATTCACCACTCCACCTACTCCACCTACTCCCCCCATAGCTCAAAATGAATACCAACAAGTACCCCTGACGCTTGTAATGCCCCATGTATCCCCCCTCCCCCCCCCCAAATGTGGTACGTGCATTCGCTACCTCACCCACCACCTCCAGTAGCCCAAGATGACTACCGGCAAGTAGCCCCCCCCCCCCCCCCATAGCCCAACAGGTAGCCCCGAAGCTTCAGAATGCCCCATGTAGCCCACACCACCACCCCCAAGGTGGTAGGTGCATTGGGGTAGGCGGGCGAGTGAGTGGGTAGGTGAGATGGTGAGTACTGTATTAGGGTGCTGCTCCATACACATTCATAGTAAAGGCATAAACGAGGTCCTGAGTGAGTCGATACGTGAGTAGGTGAGTGGGTATGTGAGTGAGCGAGTAGGTGAGTGGGTAGGTGTGTGTTTGAGAGGGTAGGTAAGTGGGTGAGCTGGTAGGTGACGGTAGGTGAGTAGGGATGAGTAGAAGGGTGTCGCTCAGTACACAAGCGTCATAGCAAAGGCATAGATGCAGAGGTGGTCCTGAGTAGGTGAGTCGATACGTGAGTAGGTGAGTGTGTAGGCGAGTGTGTGAGAGGGTAGGCGAGTGATTGAGTGGGTAGGTGGGTGAGAACGGACCAGAGTGAGATTCCCAGCCGGTGACTTCCCAACGTAGCCAGAACGTTGAGAGGACGTTGAGATCCTAGAGACTTCCCCCACCCCCCCGCCCCCGTATCGAGCGGCACCCTACGGTACGCACATACCCCGCACCAGCTCGTGTGTACCCCTTACATTCGCGCCTGTCATCTCAATGTACACGTGGCCAATAAAACTAAGTGCAGAACAATGTTCGTGAAGAGACGTGTACCCGTACACTCCGTGCGTACCATCGTGAGTACACACGCAGTACTCACTCCGTACCATCGTGAGTACACACGCAGTACTCACTCCGTACCATCGTGAGTACGCGCGCAGTACTCCCACACTCCGTGCGTACCATCGTGAGTACACACGCAGTACTCACTCTGTACCATCGTGAGTACGCACGCAGCACTCCCACAATCCGTGCGTACCATCGTGAGTACGTGAGTAGTACTCACACACTCTGTACCATCGTGAGTACGCGCGCAGTACCCGTACACTCCGGGCGTACCGTCGTGAGTATGGGCTACGTGTGTACTAGGTTAGAGTACACGCAGTGCCAGTCGCCACCTATGAGTGGTCGACGCGTTAGCATCATTTGTTCGAACGGGGGGAGCGTTGGCAGCGGTAGCTGCAGCACCAGCAGGAAGGAGCAGCAGCATCATCATTAACAAGCAGCCGTAGCAGCTGCAGCAGTAGCAGCAGCTGTACTGGTAGGAAGACGCAGCAGCAGCAGCTGTAGTAGTGGGAGCAGCACAAGTCGTAGCAGCTGTAGCCACAGCAGCTGTAGCAGCAGCAGTATTAGTAGCAGCTGTACTAGTAGGAAGGAGCAGCAGTAGTAGCAGCTGTAGTCGTAGCAGCTGCAGCAGTAGCAGCAGTAGCAGTAGTTGTAGTAGCAGCTGTAGTAGTAGGAGCAGCAGTATTAGTAGCAGCTGTAGTCGTAGCAGCTGTAGCAGCAGTAGCAGCTGTAGCAGCTGCAGTAGTTGTAGTAGCAGCTGTAGTAGTAGGAGCAGCAGTATTAGTAGCAGCTGTAGTCGTAGCAGCTGCAGCAGTAGCAGCTGTAGCAGTAGCAGCTGTAGTAGTAGTAGGAGCAGCTGTAGCAGAAGCAGCTGTAGTAGCAGCTGTAGTAGCAGCTGTAGTCGTAGCAGCAGCAGTATTAGTAGCAGCTGTAGTAGTAGGAAGGAGCAGCTGTAGTAGCAGCTGTAGTCGTAGCAGCTGCAGCAGTAGCAGCTGTAGCAGTAGCAGCTGTAGCAGCTGCAGTAGTTGTAATAGCAGCTATAGTCGTAGCAGCTGTACTAGTAGGAAGACGCAGTAGTAGTAGGAGCAGCAGCTGTAGTCGTAGCAGCTGTAGTAGGAGCAGCAGTAGCAGCTGTAGTAGTAGTAGGAGCAGCTGTAGTAGTAGTAGGAACAGCTATAGTAGTAGCAGCTGTAGCAGCTGTAGCAGCTGTAGTAGTTGCAGCAGCTGTAGTAGTAGTAGGAGCAGCTGTAGTCGTAGCAGCTGTAGTAGCAGCTATAGCAGCTGTAGTCGTAGCAGCTATAGCAGCTGTAGTAGTAGCAGCTGTAGTCGTAGCAGCTGTAGAAGCAGCAGCAGCAGTAGTAGGAGCAGCAGTAGCAGCTGTAGTAGTAGGAAGACGCAGCAGTAGTAGTAGTAGCAGCTGTAGTAGTAGCAGCTGTAGTAGTAGCAGCAGTAGCAGCTGTAGTAGTAGCAGCTGTAGTAGTAGCAGCTATAGCAGCTGTAGTAGTAGGAAGACGCAGCAGTAGTAGTAGCAGCTGTAGTAGTAGCAGCAGTAGTAGTAGGAGCAGCTGTAGTAGTAGTAGCAGCTGTAGTAGTAGCAGCTGTAGTAGTAGGAAGACGCAGCAGTAGTAGTAGCAGCTGTAGTAGTAGCAGCAGTAGTAGTAGGAGCAGCAGTAGCAGCTGTAGTAGTAGGAAGACGCAGCAGTAGTAGTAGCAGCAGCAGTAGTAGTAGCAGCAGTAGCCAGCGTTAGTGATGCGATGCAGCAGCAGCAGCAGTAGTATTGGTGGTTCCAGAAAAACAGATGTCACCAATGACTGCATCATGATGGGCCGGCTGTTACCGATGGGTTTTGCTGTTACCGATGGGCCGGCTGTTACCGATGGGCCGGCTGTTACCGATGGGTTTTGCTGTTACCGATGGGCGTCGCATTATATCAAAAATAACAATGCCAAGTAGGCAGCCGGACCGTCGCCTGTAACGTACACTCTAACGAACGGCGCAGAGCGAGTAAAGTCACACGCGCATGGGACCATGGCCCCTGGGTTCACTTCACAAACTGTTGGGGAGGGGGGCCAAGCGCTGCTGAGCGAGCCCCCTATCCAAGCAGGCACCGTGGCACGCGAGCGAGTGGTGGAGGGGGGTGGCCACCAGCACCACGCCCGGCCGCCTTTGTCTCCCCCCAGTGGCGATGGTTTTAACACAACACACCGCGCCAGGCACTCATTCGAGGCCGAGTCGACCTAGAGGTAACACCGCCCGCCCCCCGTCCCGTTTTAAATCGCCACTTACGACCTTAGGCCGCGAGCGGGAACCGCGCACACGATGGTGGGGGGTGGGGTGGGGGGGGGCTAGCGACACGCACGGCCGCCTTTGTCTCCCCCTAGCCCCCCTCCCCCACCCCGGTGCTGACGTTTACTACGCACCGCACCAGGTACTCATTTGAGGCCTAGTCAACCCCGAGGGGGGGAGTGGGGGTGGTTGTGAGAAGCGTGGTTTGGAAGAGGCCCAGGAACGGGTTAAAATAAACAAACACAATCGCCACCGTTATGGCAATGGAACCCGCCTGGTGCGGGGAGGTTCGTGAAGCCACAGCCACGTGCGGCCACAGCCACGTGAGGCCACAGCCACGTGAGGCCACAGCCACGTGAGGCCACAGCCACGCACGAAGCAGCGTCAAAGGGTGGCAGCCTCAACGAAACGTCCACGCACAAAAAAATATATACCACCACTACCACCCCCCCAAAAACAAACCCACGTCGCCTCAACAGACGTCCCGAGGGGCAAGTGCTGTTGGTAGCGAGCAACAGCGGCACCCCCATGAACCGCAACAGAGAGAGACAAAGGTCCCCCGTGCAGCCTCTTAACAGAATGCAGGGGGGTGGCTGCCTGTAGCGAGAGGGGGTGGGTTGGGGTGGGGTGGGTGGGGTAGGGTGGGGTGGGTGGGGTGTGGTGGGTGGGGTGGGTGGGGTAGGGTGGGGTGGATGGGGTGGGGTGGATGGGGTGGGGTGGATGGGGTGGGGTGGGTGGGGTGGGTGGGGTTGGGTGGGGTGGGGTGTGGTGGGGTGGATGGGGTGGGTGGGGTGGATGGGGTGGAGTGGAGTGGGGTGGGGTGGGTGGAGTGGAGTGGATGGGGTGGGTGGGGTGAGTGGGGTGGGGTGGGGTGGATGGGGTGGGGTGGAGTGGGTGGGGTGGGTGGAGTGGGGTGGGTGGGGTGGGGTGGGTGGGGTGGGGTGGGTGGAGTGGGTGGGGTTGGGTGGGGTTGGGTGGGGTGGGGTGTGGTGGGGTGGGGTGGATGGGGTGGGTGGGGTGGATGGGGTGGAGTGGGGTGGGGTGGGTGGAGTGGAGTGGATGGGGTGGGGTGGATGGGGTGGGTGGGGTGGAGTGGGTGGGGTGGGTGGAGTGGGGTGGGTGTGGTGGGGTGGGGTGGGTGGGGTGGGGTTGTCCGGGGGCAGACGGACGGCACCGTACCGGCTTGCAACGCATTCACAGGCAAGACATGTATAGAGCACCATTGAGCATTAATACTAAATAAAACTTAACACCTTCTCTCTCCCCGACCCCCCCAAGAGACTCGTCTGTGGCGTGTGTTCGTGCGTGCACGGGAAACACCGCGGCAGGCTCACCCCACGGCCCAATGTAACGGACTCGCAAGAGGGGCGGGGGTTCCGCGTGGCAACTGAACCTTGGAGGGAATTCCTTATTGCTAAGGGTCTACCTGAACTCTCGTCTAAAACTAAACTATTAACACTTTTTCTTTTAAATTTCATTTTACCAGGTAGTAAGGTCTCCCCCCGCCCGCCCAGATGCTACGCAGTTCTTTTACAGGAGCGACACAGGCCATCGACAAATGACAGCTGAACGAAACGGCAGCTCGTCATCGTCGTGGTCGTCGTCATCGTCATCATCGCCACGTGGACATTTGTAACGGCAGCCAAATGCTCTGAGCGCGTGGCGTCGATTCCAAAATGCGGAGGGGGTAAAACAAAAATAAAACCCGGACAATAATCCACTCGGCCACGGGGGAGAACACGCAAACTCCAAATGTACGGCAGCAGGCGTCGTCGGGGTCGGGATCGAACCCACGACCTCTCGCATACCAGGCGAGGTAGTCAACATCTCCTTAGCCACCGTGACGATGCTGACGAGAAACATTCAAACTCCAAATGTACGGCAGAAGGCGTCGTCGGGGTCGGGATCGAACCCACGACCTCTCGCATACCAGGCGAGGTAGTCAACATCTCCTTAGCCACCGTGACGATGATGACGAGAAACACTCTAACTTCAAATGTACTCTAACTCCAAATGTACGGCAGAAGGCATCGTCAGGGTCGGGATCGAACCCACGACCTCCTGCACATCAGGCGAGGTGGTCAACATCTCCTTAGCCACCGTGACGATGATGACGAGAAACATTCAAACTCCAAATGTACGGCAGAAGGCGTCGTCGGGGTCGGGATCGAAGCCACGACCTCCTGCACATCAGGCGAGGTGGTCAACATCTCCTTAGCCACCGTGACGATGCTGACGAGAAACACTCTAACTTCAAATGTACTCTAACTCCAAATGTACGGCAGGCGTCGTCAGGGTCGGGATCGAACCCACGACCTCCTGCACACCAGGCGAGGTGGTCAACATCTCCTAGCCACCGTGACGATGATGAGAGAGAGACAAGCAAACTCCAAATGTACGGCAGCAGGCATCGTCGGGGTCGGGATCGAACCCACGACTTCCCGCACACCAGGCGAGGTGGTCAACGTCTCCCTAGCCACCGACACAACAATCGTTGAAGCCCCACCGACTACTGGCGGACCGATGTCGCACTGGCAGGTCACGCACGGGGGGACAGCTGCCACCGCTGAGTAGTCATCAAACTCCAACCACACCCCCCGCCCACCGACCTCCGACCTCCGACCCCCGACCCCCGACCCTACTGGCAGACCGATGCGCCACTTCACTCGCCACCACCTTGCACCGCGCGCGCAGGGGACAGCTGCCGCTGTCGGACGTGCAAAGATGACGACGATGACGACGACGACGACGACGACGACGACGACGACGATGACGACGACGACGACGATTACTGTCGACGAAAAAATACATCCATTTCCTTTTTTGTTTTGTTTTGTTTTAAAAGATCACATTATCGAGCGGGGGTTCGGAATGGCGCCTTGTGTTGTGACGCGCGAGGCGCGGTAAACCCGGCGGCGACCCCTCGATTGGGGAGGGTGAGATCAGTCCCCGCTCGACGCGGCGCTTGGCGGGACCGCTCCGACCGCCGGGTGGCGTCGCCGCGGCACCTGCGCCGGGGGCCCGGCGCACTCCGGCACCACGTGAAGTTGCCGGAGGCTCGCCGGCAGGGAGGTCACGGGCGCCGCGGCGACGGCCGACCGAGGCGACCGGTAGATGCGCCGACTGGCGCCGCGCGCACACAAACGGTATATTTCGAAAGCCCTCCCACGTCGGGGCCCGTCTTGCCGGCACGCCGACGTTCCATCCCCCGGTGACACCGGCGGGGCCTGACGCGGTAGAAACGTTTGCCCTCTTGGTGAAGCGTTGAGTCCAGATCCTCGTCTGGACTCAACGAGGCATGGGGAGTCTGTTGAGCGTGAGACGACTCAAGTCCGTGATGAGCCACAGCATGGGTCTTGTGTCGGCACGATGGTCCGACATTTCGCCCACACGTGCTGGAAGCTTCTTCTGCAATTGAATTCAATTGGCTTTTGAGACTCGGAGACTTAAGAGAGCACCGCCGACTCACGTAGACTCGCACAGAGACCCACAGACTCACCGCTCAGAGACCCACAGACTCACCGCACAGAGACCCACAGACTCGCACAGAGACCCACAGACTCACACACAGAGACCCACAGACTCACACAGAGACCCACAGACTCGCACAGAGACCCACAGACTCACAGAGACCCACAGACTCACAAAGAGACCCACAGACTCACAAAGAGACCCACAGAGACCCACAGACTCACAAAGAGACACAAAGAGACCCACAGACTCGCACAGAGACCCACAGACTCACACAGAGACCCACAGACTCACACAGAGACCCACAGACTCACACACAGAGACCCACAGACTCACACAGAGACCCACAGACTCACACAGAGACCCACAGACTCACAGAGACCCACAGACTCACAAAGAGACCCACAGACTCACAAAGAGACCCACAGACTCACAAAGAGACCCACAGAGACCCACAGACTCACAAAGAGACACAAAGAGACCCACAGACTCGCACAGAGACCCACAGACTCGCACAGAGATGGCAATGTTGGTATTGGCAGCAATGTTGGCGTTGGTGGTGATGGCAGCGTTGGTATTGGCGGTGATGTTGGTGGCGATGTTGGCGACGGCAGTGTTGGTATTGGTGACGATGTTGGTGACGATGTTGGTGGCGATGTTGGTGACGATGTTGGTGGCGATGTTGGTGACGATGTTGGTGGCGATGTTGGCGACGATGTTGGTGACGAAGTTGGTGGCGATGTTGGTGACGATGTTGGTGGCGATGTTGGTGACGATGTTGGTGACGATGTTGGTGACGATGTTGGTGGCGATGTTGGTGACGATGTTGGTGACGATGTTGGTGGCGATGTTGGTGGCGATATTGGTGACGATGTTGGTGACGATGTTGGTGACGATGTTGGCGGCGATGTTGGCGACGATGTTGGCGACGATGTTGGCGACGATGTTGGCGGCGATGTTGGCGACGATGTTGGCGACGATGTTGGTGGCGATATTGGTGGCGATGTTGGTGACGATGTTGGTGGCGATGTTGGTGGCGATATTGGTGACGATGTTGGTGACGATGTTGGTGACGATGTTGGTGACGATGTTGGTGGCGATGTTGGTGACGATGTTGGTGACGATGTTGGTGGCGATGTTGGTGACGATGTTGGTGACGATGTTGGTGGCGATGTTGGCGACGATGTTGGTGACGATGTTGGTGGCGATGTTGGTGACGATGTTGGTTGACGATGTTGGCGGCGATGTTGGTGACGATGTTGGTGACGATGTTGGTGACGATGTTGGTGACGATGTTGGTGGCGATATTGGTGACGATGTTGGTGGCGATGTTGGTGACGATGTTGGTGACGATGTTGGTGGCGATGTTGGTGACGATGTTGGTGACGATGTTGGTGACGATGTTGGTGACGATGTTGGTGACGATGTTGGCGGCGATGTTGGCGACGATGTTGGCGGCGATGTTGGCGGCGGCGATGGCGGCGGCGTCCCCGCATCTCAGCCGGTGCCCCCCATCTCAGGCGGTGCCCCCCATCCCGCGCCTTCCGCGCGGGCCCCTCTCCCCGGGCGCCCTCCGCCGGAAGTCAATGCTGGCGTAGTCGGCCCCGCCGTCTCCCCCCAGGGGCCCCCCGCCGGGGAGGCCCTCCTCGCCCAGGTCGAGCGCCGCGTAGTGCAGCGCGCCCGGCCCATCCGCGGACGCGGGCAGCTCCATCTCCGTGTAGTCGGGGCCCCCCCCCCGCGGCGCCGCCGCCGCCGCCGCCGCCCCCCAAAAGGGGGGCCGCTCCGCGCCGCCCCGCGGGGCCCCCGCTGATCCGGGGGCTCGTGGGCCCCGGAGGCTTCGGCGTGGCCGGGGCCTCGCGCTGAATGAGTACGTAGTCGCCCCCCAGCGCCCTCTCGTCCCCCTCGTCCCCCTCGTCCTCCTCCTCGCCGCCACCCCCGATCCTCCTCGCCGACACCTCACCCCGCGGCACCGCGACCCCGCCCCTCGTCGCCGGCCCCCCACCTCCAGCTCCTCCAGCTCCTCCCCCTGGGCCGCCCGGCACGGTGGCCCTCCCGGGCCTTCCCAAATCCTGAGAGCTCTGGGACCGGGGAATGAAGCCGAGGGGACTCGGCGGGCCGGGACCCCGGGGAGACACGGGGGCGAGGCAGCGCCGGCCCGGCCTCGGGGGAGCGTCGCGGCCAGGCTGGGCGTGGCCGCCGCCGCCGCCGCCGCCGAACTGAATGTGGAGTCCGGCGCGGGTGCCGGGGCTGGGTTGGGCCGAAGCGTCGTGGCCGGCCGACGGTTGGCCGACGCCGGCCCGGGCGCTGGGCGCAGGCCGGGCGTTGAGGCCAGGCGGCGGTGGCTGCTGCTGCTGCTGCTGCTGCTGCTGCTGGTGGGTGTTGAGGCTGGCCGTGCGGTGCAGGCCGGGCCCCACCGGCCGCAGCGAGCGGGGCAGCGAGTAGTAGCAGTAGGGCCCGTCGTTGCCGTCCCCGACGTCCGAGTGCTGCCGCTGACGCCGCCGCCGCTGCTGCTGCTGCTGCTGCTGCTGGTGCTGCTGGTGGTGCTGGTGCTGCTGGTGGTGGCGCCGGTCGCGACGCGGAGATCCGGCCGCGACGTTACCGTTGTTGCTGCCGCGGTCGAAGCCGCCGCCGCCGCCGAAATCGTCGTCGTCAATCCCCGGCCCCGCCGGCGCCATGCTCATGTAGTCGCCGTCGTCGTCGTCGGCCTCAGGGGGCGGCCGCGGCCACGGGAAGGCCGCGTCGGGGGACGGTGTCATGAGCACGTACCCAGCGTCGGCGCCGCCCGCCCCGCCGGCGCTCACGTTCCGCGGCTCCGAGGGGCAGCCCCGGCGGTGCCGGCCGCCGGCGCCGCTGTTGCTGTGGGTCATGGGCACGTAGTCCGACTGCGGCGTCGCCGCCGGCGTCGGCACCGCGACCGCCGCCGGCACGGCCGCCGGCTGCGAGGCCTGCCGTCCCGGCGCGACGCCGGGCTGCATGGACACGTAGCCGCCGTCGTCCTCGGCGCGCGCCCGTCCGCAGCAGCCAACGCCGCCATCTTCATCGTCGTCGTCGTCTTCGTCGTCTTCGTCAAGGTCGTCGTCATCAAGGTCGTCGTCGTCGTCGTCCAAGAAGGCCTGGTCGCTCAGCGAGCTCGACGATTTTGGCGACGCCGACCCCAGCGAGGAGGAGACCGAGGCGGTGGCGACGCCGCCCGCGGCAACACCGGCAGCGGGGCGAGAGGCGGCGCGGCGAGGGCTCAAATCCTCCTCCAGCGACGTCACGGACGCCCGCGCCACGACCCACCGCGGGGTCTCGCCCCTGCCGCCGCCCCCTTTACGGTCGACGCCGACGCCGACGCCGACGCCGACGCCGGCCGAAGAGAGCGACGCCGTCCGGCGAATCGGCGCCCGCGACGGAGGCTGCGCCGCCGCCGCCGCCGCCGCCGCCGCCGCCGCCGGGGGAATCTCCGCGCCGGCTCCGTCCGGATCCGGCGAGACGCAGGAGCCGGACTCGTCCGACGAGGAAGCGAAACCCCCGTCGCTCAGCGAGCCCGAAGCCGAGCGGACGGGCGGGAGCGCCGGTGGAGCGGCCGCCGCCGCGGTCGCCGCCGCCGCGGTCGCCGCCGCGGTCGCCGCCGCCGCCGCCGCGGTCGCCGCCGCGCCCCCTCTGTTCGCCGTCACCCCCCGGCGCCAGGGCCCCCCCGCCAAACGCCGCGAGGGGGACGCGGCGCTCACGGCCCCCACCGCGTCTCCCTCCCGCGAGCGGACGGCTCTGGCGGGCGGTTGGCGCCGGGAGGCGGCGCCGGAGGAGGCGGCGGAGGCGGGGACGGCGGCTGGGGACGGGGCCCCCGGGGAAGGGGGCCCGGCGGAGGAGGGGGCCCGGGGGCCCCGGGGATCGTCGGCGCCGCCGCCGATTCCGCCGCCGATTCCGCCGCTGCTCAGGGCCTTCATGGCGCCGAGGATGGTCTCGTGCATCCTCTGGGCCACCACCGCGTCGTCCACGGCCATCCACAGCTCGCCCTCTCCCGTGACTGCCGAGCGGCCCACCTGCACCCGCGCAGCCACAGCGGTCACAACAGCCGCGGTCAGTCACAACAGCCGCGGTCACAACCATCACAGTCAGTCACAACAGCCGCGGTCACAACCATCACAGTCAGTCACAACAGCCGCGGTCACAACCATCACAGTCAGTCACAACCGCCACAGTCAGTCACAACCGCCGCGGTCACAACCATCACAGTCACAACAGCCGCGGTCACAACCATCACAGTCAGTCACAACAGCCGCGGTCACAACCATCACAGTCAGTCACAACAGCCGCGGTCACAACCATCACAGTCAGTCACAACCGCCACAGTCAGTCACAACCGCCGCGGTCACAACCATCACAGTCACAACAGCCGCGGTCACAACCATCACAGTCAGTCACAACAGCCGCGGTCACAACCATCACAGTCAGTCACAACCGCCACAGTCAGTCACAACCGCCGCGGTCACAACCATCACAGTCACAACAGCCGCGGTCACAACCACCACAGTCAGTCACAATAGCAGCGGTCACAACCACCACAGTCACAACCACAACAGTCACAACCGCCGCAGTCAGTCACAACCACCACAGTCACAACCGCAGTGGTCACAATCACCACAGTCAGTCACAACCACCACAGTCAGTCACAACCGCCGCAGTCAGTCACAACCACCACAGTCAGTCACAACAGCCGCGGTGACAACCGCAGTGGTCACAACCACCACAGTCAGTCACAACCACCACAGTCAGTCACAACCGCCACAGTCACAGCCGCAGTGGTCACAACCATCACAGTCACAACAGCCGCGGCCATAACCACCACAGTCAGTCACAACCTCCACAGTCAGTCACAACTACCACAGTCACAGCCGCAGTGGTCACAACCATCACAGTCACAACAGCCGCGGCCATAACCACCACAGTCAGTCACAACCTCCACAGTCAGTCACAACCGCCACAGTCACAACAGCCGCGGCCATAACCACCACAGTCAGTCACAACCGCCACAGTCACAACAGCCGCGGCCATAACCACCACAGTCAGTCACAACCTCCACAGTCAGTCACAACCGCCACAGTCACAGCCGCAGTGGTCACAACCATCACAGTCACAACCGCCGCAGTCAGTCACAACCGCCGCGGTCACAACCTCCGCGGCCAAGTGGCCCAACCACGACCACACCACGTCTCTCTCTCTCTCTCCTGAAGCCCTGTTGTCGTGGCCGGCAGCAGGACCTGCACAATGACACCTGGCCCCTACATCACACTGATCTCATCTCAACTGAACTATTTTTTTATTTCATAGGTAAGATAAGGCCCACTGGGCGACGAAACTCTCTTCAGAAGCGACCTGGCCATCGCAAATGATAGCTCAACGAAGTGGCGTATCACGTGGAAATTTACAGCAATCCTAAACGCGTGGTGACGTTGATTCTAAATGTGGAGGGGAAAAACTGGAGAACCTTGCGGAAAAATCCACTTGACCATGGGAAGAGAGAAAGACACACAGACTTCAAATCTACAGCAGGCATTGGGATCGAACCCACGACCTCCTGCATACCAGGCGAGGTAGTCAACATCTCCTAGTCACCGTCATGATGAGAGAAAGACACACAGACTTCAAATCTACAGCAGGCATTGGGATCGAACCCACGACCTCCTGCATACCAGGCGAGGTAGTTAACATCTCCTAGTCACCGTGATCATGATGAGAGACACCGCAGACTTCAAATCTACAGCAGGCATTGGGATCGAACCCACGACCTCCTGCACCCCAGGCGAGGTAGTCAACATCTCCTAGTCACCGTGATGATGATGAGAGACACCGCAAACTTCAAATCTACAGCAGGCATTGGGATCGAACCCACGACCTCCTGCATACCAGGCGAGGTAGTCAACATCTCCTAGTCACCGTGATGATGATGAGAGAGAGACACCGCATACTTCAAATCTACAGCAGGCATTGGGATCGAACCCACGACCTCCTGCATACCAGGCGAGGTAGTCAACATCTCCTAGTCACCGTGATGATGAGAGACACCGCAGACTTCAAATCTACAGCAGGCATTGGGATCAAACCCACGACCTCATGCACACCAGGCGAGGTAGTCAACATCTCCTAGTCACCGTCATGATGATGAGAGACACCGCAAACTCCAAATCTACAGCAGCAGGTGTCAGGGTCGGGATCGAACCCACGACCTCCTGCACCCCAGGCGAGGTAGTCAACATCTCATAGTCACCGTGATGATGATGAGAGAGCGCAACACTGCAAACTCCAAATCTACGGCAGGCGTCAGGGTCGGGACCGAACCCACGACCTCCTGCAAACCAGGCGAGGTAGTCAACATCTCCTAGTCACCGTCATGATGATGAGAGACACCGCAGACTTCAAATTTACAGCAGGCATTGGGATCGAACCCACAACCTCCTGCAAACCAGGCGAGGTAGTCAACATCTCCTAGTCACCGTGATGATGATGAGAGAGAGACACCGCAGACTCCAAATCTACAGCAGGCATTGGGATCGAACCCACGACCTCCTGCAAACCAGGGGAGGTAGTCAACATCTCCTAGTCACCGTGATGATGAGAGACACCGCAAACTCCAAATCTACAGCAGGCATTGGGATCGAACCCACGACCTCCTGCATCCCAGGCGAGGTAGTCAACATCTCCTAGTCACTGTGATGATGATGAGAGAGCGCAACACTGCAAACTCCAAATCTACGGCAGGCGTCAGGGTCGGGACCGAACCCACGACCTCCTGCAAACCAGGCGAGGTAGTCAACATCTCCTAGTCACCGTCATGATGATGATGAGAGAGAGACACCGCAAACTCCAAATCTACAGCAGGCATTGGGATCGAACCCACGACCTCCTGCACCCCAGGCGAGGTAGTCAACATCTCCTAGCCACCGTGATGATGATGAGAGAGAGACACCGCAGACTTCAAATCTACAGCAGGCATTGGGATCGAACCCACGACCTCCTGCACCCCAGGCGAGGTAGTCAACATCTCCTAGTCACCGTGATGATGATGATGATGAGAGACACTGCAAACTCCAAATCTACAGCAGGCGTCGTCAGGGTAGGGATCGAACCCACGACCTCCTGCACACCAGGCGAGGTAGTCAACATCTCCTAGTAACCGTCATGATGATGAGAGACACCGCAAACTCCAAATCTACAGCAGCAGGTGTCAGGGTCGGGATCGAACCCACGACCTCCTGCACACCAGGCGAGGTAGTCAACATCTCCTAGTCACCGTGATGATGATGATGAGAGAGCGCAACACCGCAAACTCCAAATCTACAGCAGGCGTCGTCAGGGTAGGGATCGAACCCACGACCTCCTGCACACCAGGCGAGGTAGTCAACATCTCCTAGTCACCGTGATGATGATGATAGACACCGCAAACTCCAAATCTACAGCAGGCATTGGGATCGAACCCACGACCTCCTGCACCCCAGGCGAGGTAGTCAACATCTCCTAGTCACCGTGATGATGATGAGAGAGCGCAACACTGCAAACTCCAAATCTACAGCAGCAGGCGTCGTCAGGGTCGGGATCGAACCCACGACCTCCTGCACCCCAGGCGAGGTAGTCAACATCCCCTCAGCCACCGTGGTGCGTGGGGAAGGAGAACGAAACGAAAACGCTGGGTGGCCTGCGACGACAGCGGCGGCGGACGGCACCTCCATGAAGAAGTAGCTGTCGGAGTGTCCGCAGCGCCGGACGTTGGGCAGCTGCAGGGAGACCGCGGCGGCGACGGCGCCCAGCGGCACCAGCGAGAGGGAGCGCTCCGACAGGCAGAGGCGGTGGACGCCGGCCAGGCCGCAGGGCGGCGCGCCCAGGCCCCTGGCCCGCACCGCCACCTGCCAGACGGCGCGCGCCGACGCGCAGTCGCCTGCGCGTCGGCGCAGGCGACGTTACAGGGGGAGCAAACGGGTGAAAAATAATAATAATACGGTGCCGTCCCGGCGGACGCCGGCGTTCGCGAACTGCCGCGGTCGTCGGCGGCGGCGGCGTGGTTGTCATCGGTAGCAGTCGTCGTCGGCATCGTCACCGGCAGCGTGGTCATCATCGGCAGCGTGGTCATCATCGGCAGCGTTGTCATCATCGGCAGTGTTGTCATCATCGGCAGTGTTGTCATCATCGGCAGTGTTGTCATCATCGGCAGTGTTGTCATCATCGGCAGCGTTGTCATCATCGGCAGCGTGGTCATCATCGGCAGTGTTGTCATCATCGGTAGCGTTGTCATCATCGGTAGCGTGGTCATCATCGGCAGCGTGGTCATCATCGGTAGCGTGGTCATCATCGGCAGTGTTGTCATCATCGGTAGCGTTGTCATCATCGGTAGCGTTGTCATCATCGGTAGCGTGGTCATCATCGGTAGCGTTGTCATCATCGGTAGCGTTGTCATCATCGGTAGCGTTGTCATCATCGGTAGCGTTGTCATCATCGGTAGCGTTGTCATCATCGGCAGCGTTGTCATCATCGGTAGCGTGATCATCATCGGCAGCGTTGTCATCATCGGTAGCGTGGTCATCATCGGCAGCGTTGTCATCATCGGTAGCGTTGTCATCATCGGTAGCGTGATCATCATCGGCAGCGTTGTCATCATCGGCAGCGTGGTCATCATCGGCAGCGTGGTCATCATCGGTAGCGTTGTCATCATCGGTAGCGTTGTCATCATCGGTAGCGTGGTCATCATCGGCAGCGTTGTCATCATCGGTAGCGTGATCATCATCGGCAGCGTTGTCATCATCGGCAGCGTTGTCATCATCGGTAGCGTTGTCATCATCGGCAGCGTGGTCATCATCGGTAGCGTTGTCATCATCGGTAGCGTGGTCATCATCGGTAGCGTGGTCATCATCGGTAGCGTTGTCATCATCGGTAGCGTGGTCATCATCGGTAGCGTTGTCATCATCGGCAGCGTGGTCATCATCGGCAGCGTTGTCATCATCGGTAGCGTTGTCATCATCGGTAGCGTGGTCATCATCGGTAGCGTTGTCATCATCGGTAGCGTTGTCATCATCGGTAGCGTTGTCATCATCGGCAGCGTTGTCATCATCGGTAGCGTTGTCATCATCGGTAGCGTGGTCATCATCGGTAGCGTGGTCATCATCGGTAGCGTTGTCATCATCGGTAGCGTGGTCATCATCGGTAGCGTGGTCATCATCGGCAGCGTTGTCATCATCGGTAGCGTGGTCATCATCGGCAGCGTTGTCATCATCGGCAGCGTTGTCATCATCGGCAGCGTTGTCATCATCGGCAGTGTTGTCATCATCGGCAGTGTTGTCATCATCGGCAGCGTTGTCATCATCGGTAGCGTTGTCATCATCGGTAGCGTTGTCATCATCGGCAGCGTTGTCATCATCGGCAGTGTTGTCATCATCGGCAGCGTGGTCATCATCGGTAGCGTTGTCATCATCGGCAGCGTGGTCATCATCGGTAGCGTGGTCATCATCGGTAGCGTTGTCATCATCGGCAGTGTTGTCATCATCGGCAGCGTTGTCATCATCGGTAGCGTGGTCATCATCGGCAGCGTTGTCATCATCGGAAGCGTGGTCATCATCGGCAGCGTTGTCATCATCGGCAGTGTTGTCATCATCGGCAGCGTGGTCATCATCGGTAGCGTGGTCATCATCGGTAGCGTGGTCATCATCGGCAGCGTGGTCATCATCGGTAGCGTGGTCATCATCGGCAGCGTGGTCATCATCGGCAGCGTTGTCATCATCGGCAGCGTGGTCATCATCGGCAGCGTTGTCATCATCGGCAGCGTTGTCATCATCGGTAGCGTGGTCATCATCGGCAGCGTGGTCATCATCGGCAGTGTTGTCATCATCGGCAGCGTGGTCATCATCGGCAGCGTTGTCATCACCGGCAGCGTTGTCATCATCGGTAGCGTGGTCATCATCGGCAGCGTTGTCATCATCGGCAGCGTGGTCATCATCGGCAGCGTGGTCATCATCGGTAGCGTTGTCATCATCGGTAGCGTTGTCATCATCGGTAGCGTTGTCATCATCGGCAGCGTGGTCATCATCGGCAGTGTTGTCATCATCGGTAGCGTTGTCATCATCGGTAGCGTTGTCATCATCGGCAGCGTGGTCATCATCGGCAGTGTTGTCATCATCGGCAGCGTTGTCATCATCGGTAGCGTGATCATCATCGGCAGCGTTGTCATCATCGGTAGCGTTGTCATCATCGGTAGCGTGGTCATCATCGGCAGCGTTGTCATCATCGGTAGCGTTGTCATCATCGGTAGCGTGATCATCATCGGCAGCGTTGTCATCATCGGCAGCGTGGTCATCATCGGCAGCGTGGTCATCATCGGTAGCGTTGTCATCATCGGCAGCGTGGTCATCATCGGTAGCGTTGTCATCATCGGTAGCGTTGTCATCATCGGTAGCGTGGTCATCATCGGCAGCGTTGTCATCATCGGTAGCGTGATCATCATCGGCAGCGTTGTCATCATCGGCAGCGTTGTCATCATCGGTAGCGTTGTCATCATCGGCAGCGTGGTCATCATCGGTAGCGTTGTCATCATCGGTAGCGTTGTCATCATCGGTAGCGTGGTCATCATCGGCAGCGTTGTCATCATCGGTAGCGTGATCATCATCGGCAGCGTTGTCATCATCGGCAGCGTTGTCATCATCGGTAGCGTTGTCATCATCGGCAGCGTGGTCATCATCGGTAGCGTTGTCATCATCGGTAGCGTGGTCATCATCGGTAGCGTGGTCATCATCGGTAGCGTTGTCATCATCGGTAGCGTTGTCATCATCGGTAGCGTGGTCATCATCGGTAGCGTGGTCATCATCGGTAGCGTGGTCATCATCGGTAGCGTTGTCATCATCGGTAGCGTGGTCATCATCGGTAGCGTGGTCATCATCGGCAGCGTTGTCATCATCGGTAGCGTGGTCATCATCGGCAGCGTTGTCATCATCGGCAGCGTTGTCATCATCGGCAGCGTTGTCATCATCGGCAGTGTTGTCATCATCGGCAGTGTTGTCATCATCGGCAGCGTTGTCATCATCGGTAGCGTTGTCATCATCGGTAGCGTTGTCATCATCGGCAGCGTTGTCATCATCGGTAGCGTTGTCATCATCGGCAGCGTTGTCATCATCGGCAGCGTGGTCATCATCGGTAGCGTTGTCATCATCGGCAGCGTGGTCATCATCGGTAGCGTGGTCATCATCGGTAGCGTTGTCATCATCGGCAGTGTTGTCATCATCGGCAGCGTTGTCATCATCGGTAGCGTGGTCATCATCGGCAGCGTTGTCATCATCGGTAGCGTGGTCATCATCGGCAGCGTTGTCATCATCGGCAGCGTTGTCATCATCGGCAGTGTTGTCATCATCGGCAGTGTTGTCATCATCGGCAGCGTTGTCATCATCGGTAGCGTTGTCATCATCGGTAGCGTTGTCATCATCGGCAGCGTTGTCATCATCGGCAGTGTTGTCATCATCGGCAGCGTGGTCATCATCGGTAGCGTGGTCATCATCGGTAGCGTTGTCATCATCGGTAGCGTGGTCATCATCGGCAGCGTTGTCATCATCGGCAGCGTGGTCATCATCAGCGTGGTCATCATCAGCGTGGTCATCATCAGCGTGGTCATCATCGGCAGCGTGGTCATCATCAGCGTGGTCATCATCGGCAGCGTGGTCGTCATCGGCAGCGTGGTCATCATCATCAGCGTGGTCATCATCAGCGTGGTCATCATCAGCGTGGTCATCATCAGCGTGGTCATCATCGGCAGCGTGGTCATCATCAGCGTGGTCATCATCATCAGCGTGGTCATCATCAGCGTGGTCATCATCAGCGTGGTCATCATCGGCAGCGTGGTCATCATCAGCGTGGTCATCATCATCAGCGTGGTCATCATCAGCGTGGTCATCATCAGCGTGGTCATCATCGTCAGCGTTGTCATCGTTAGCGGTCATCATCAGCGTCGTCATCAGCAGCGTTGTCAACATCAGCGTGGTCATCATCAGCGTCGTCATCAGCAGCATGGTCATCATCAGCATCGTCATCGGCAGCATCGTCATCGGCAGCATCGTCATCGGCAGCATCGTCATCGGCAGCATCGTCATCGGCAGCATCGTCATCGGCAGCATTGCCATCAACAGCAGCCATCATCAGCATGACCAACGGCAGCATTGTCATCGCCAGCGTAGTCATCGTCATTGGCATCATCAGCATCGGCATCATCAGCATCGTCATCGGCAGCGTTGTCATCATCAGCGTGGTCATCGGCAGCGTGGTCATCATCAGCAGCGTTGTCATCGTTAGCGGTCATCATCAGCGTCGTCATCAGCAGCAGCCATCATCAGCATCGTCATCAGCAGCATAGTCATCATCAGCATCGTCATCGGCAGCATAGTCATCATCAGCATCGTCATCGGTAGCATCGTCATCGGCAGCATCGTCTTCGGTAGCATTGCCATCAACAGCAGCCATCATCAGCATGGCCAACGGCAGCATCGTCATCGCCAGCGTAGTCATCGTCATTGGCATCATCAGCATCATCAGCATCGTCATCGGCAGCATTGTCATCATCGGCAGCGTGGTCATCATCGGCAGCGTTGTCATCATCGGCAGCGTGGTCATCATCGGCAGCGTTGTCATCGTTAGCGGTCATCATCAGCATAGTCATCATCAGCGTTGTCATCGTTAGCAGTTATCATCAGCGTCGTCATCATCAGCATCGTCATCATCAGCATCGTCATCGGCAGCATCATCATCGGTAGCATCGTCATCAGCATAGTAATCAGCATTGGCATCAGCAGCGGTCATCAACGACATCAGCTAATTTGAGGTTTAGTCGACCTAGGGGATGCCCAGAACGAGTTCAGATAATCGTCACACTGGCGTTGGAATCGAACTCGGGTCACCAGGCACGCAGTGCAGTGCGCTAACCGCGACACCACCGCTCCCCCTTACGATCTCCACCACCACAATCAGTTCCCCACAAACCTTCATCTCCACCACTCCCCACAGCATCCACCATCACCACCAGCATCTCCTCCTCCACCATCATCATCATCACAATCTCCACTGCTACCACCAGCAGCCCCATTGAAACTAAACAAATTGTTTATTTTTTTTATTTAAAGCTTTCGTGACTGCAGTGATTCATATTCTTGGTTCTTTCGGTAAAGTCACGTAGAAGGGAAACAGGAGTATAATTTCGATTTAAAGCTTTCGTGACTGCAAGGATTCATCTTCTTTGGTTATTTCGGTAAAGTCACGTAGAATGAGAATAAAATAATAAATTGATAAAATAACAATAACACAATAATATTCTCACGACGTTTCGGCCACAACACAAGCGGCCTTCATCAGCGCTGTCCTCCAGACAGTCTCGTCCCTTCACCTGATGAAGACCGCTTGTGTTGTGGCCGAAACGTCGTGAGAACATTATTGTGTTATTTTATTTTATCAATTTATTATTTTATTCTCATTCTACGTGACTTTACCGAAAGAACCAAAGAAGAAGAGTATAATTGTTTATTTTCACAGTTAAGGCTCACGGAGCTATACAGCTCTTTTTTCAGTAGCGACCTGGACACATACGACAGCTCAACCAAGTGGCTTATCACGTGGAAATGTATCCGAGCCAAATACTCTAGACGCGTGATTCTAAAAGCGAGGGGGAAAAACCCGAAGACCCGGAGAAAAAATCCACACAACCACGGGGAGAACATGCAAACTTCAAATATACAGCAGCAGGCATCATCAGGGTTGGGATCGAACCCACGACCTCCTGCATACCAGGCGAGGTAGTTAACATCTCCTAGCCACCGTGATGATGATGATGAGAGACAGACGCAGACTTCAAATATACAGCAGAAGGCATCATCAGGGTTGGGATCGAACCCATGAATTTCTGGATACCAGGCGAGGTAGTTAAGATCTCCTAGCCACCGTGATGATGATGATGACGAGAGACAAGCAAACTTCAAATATACAGCAGCAGGCATGATCAGGGTCGGGATCAAACCCACGACCTCCTGCATACCAGGCGAGGTAGTTAACATCTCCTAGCCACCGTGATGATGATGATGAGAGAGACAAGCAAACTTCAAATATACAGCAGCAGGCATCATCAGGGTCGGGATCGAACCCACGACCTCCTGCATACCAGGCGAGGTAGTTAACATCTCCTAGCCACCGTGATGATGATGATGAGAGAGACAAGCAAACTTCAAATATACAGCAGCAGGCATCATCAGGGTCGGGATCGAACCCACGACATCCTGCATACCAGGTGAGGTAGTTAACATCTCGTAGCCACCGTGATGATGATGATAGAGACAAGCAAACTTCAAATATACAGCAGCAGGCATCATCAGGGTCGGGATCGAACCCACGACCTCCTGCATACCAGGCGAGGTAGTTAACATCTCCTAGCCACCGTGATGATGATGATGAGAGAGACAAGCAAACTTCAAATATACAGCAGCAGGCATCGTCAGGGTCGGGATCGAACCCACGACCTCCTGCATACCAGGCGAGGTAGTCAACATCTCCTAGCCACCGTGATGATGATGATGAGAGAGACAAGCAAACTTCAAATATACAGCAGCAGGCATCATCAGGGTCGGGATCGAACCCACGACCTCCTGCATACCAGGCGAGGTAGTTAACATCTCCCAGCCACCGTGATGATGATGATGAGAGAGACAAGCAAACTTCAAATATACAGCAGCAGGCATCATCAGGGTCGGGATCGTACCCACGACCTCCTGCATACCAGGCGAGGTAGTTAACATCTCCTAGCCACCGTGATGATGATGATGATGAGAGAGACAAGCAAACTTCAAATATACAGCAGGCATCATCAGGGTCGGGATCAAACCCACGACCTCCTGCATACCAGGCGAGGTAGTTAACATCTCCTAGCCACCGTGATGATGATGATGAGACAAGCAAACGCCAAATATACAGCAGGCATCAGGGTCGGGATCGAACCATCAATCTCCTGCATACCAGGCGAGGTAGTTAACATCTCCTAGCCACCGTGATGATGATGATGAGAGAGACAAGCAAACTTCAAATATACAGCAGCAGCCATCATCAGGGTTGGGATCGAACCCACGACCTCCTGCATACCAGGCGAGGTAGTTAACATCTCCTAGCCACCGTGATGATGATGATGAGAGAGACACGCACACTTCAAATATACAGCAGGCATCATCAGGGTCGGGATCGAACCCACGACCTCCTGCACCCCAGGCGAGGTAGTTAACATCTCCTAGCCACCGTGATGATGATGATGAGAGAGACAAGCAAACTTCAAATATACAGCAGCAGGCATCATCAGGGTCGGGATCGAACCCACGACCTCCTGCATACCAGGCGATGTAGTTAACATCTCCTAGCCACCGTGATGATGATAATGAGAGAGACAAGCAAACTCCAAATATTCAGCAGCAGGCATGATCAGGGTCGGGATCGAACCCACGACCTCCTGCATACCAGGCGAGGTAGTTAACATCGTCTAGCCACCGTGATGATGATGATGATGAGAGAGACAAGCAAACTCCAAATATACAGCAGGCATCAGGGTCGGGATCGAACCCACGACCTCCTGCATACCAGGCGAGGTAGTTAACATCTCCTAGCCACCATGATGATGATGATGATGAGAGAGACAAGCAAACTCCAAATATACAGCAGGCATCAGGGTCGGGATCGAACCATCAATCTCCTGCATACCAGGCGAGGTAGTTAACATCTCCTAGCCACTATGATGACGATGATGATGAGAGACAAGCAAACTTCAAATATACAGCAGCAGGCATCATCAGGGTCGGGATCGAACCCACGACCTCCTGCATACCAGGCGAGGTAGTTAACATCTTCTAGCCACCGTGATGATGATGATGAGAGAGACAAGCAAACTTCAAATATACAGCAGCAGGCATCATCAGGGTTGGGATCGAACCCATGAATTTCTGGATACAAGGCGAGGTAGTTAACATCTCCTAGCCACCGTGATGATGATGATGAAAGAGACAAGCAAACTTCAAATATACAGCAGCGGGCATCATCAGGGTCAGGCTCAAACCCACGACATCCTGCATACCAGGTGAGGTAGTTAACATCTCGTAGCCACCGTGATGATGATGAGAGAGAGAGACACGCAAACTTCAAATATACAGCAGCAGGCATCATGAGGGTCGGGATAGAACCCACGACCTCCTGCATACCAGGCGAGGTAGTTAACATCTTCGAGCCACCGTGATGATGATGATGAGAGAGACAAGCAAACTTCAAATATACAGCAGGCATCATCAGGGTCGGGATCAAACCCACGACCTCCTGCATACCAGGCGAGGTAGTTAACATCTCCTAGCCACCCACCATCTACAACACCACCACCATCACCACTCTCTACTACTCGCCACAATCACCACCACCAGCATCTCCAACACCACCACCATCACCACTCTCCACTGTCTCCACCATCTACAACACCACCAGCACCACCATTCACAGCTATTCGTTTTTATGTATTTAAGGGGCACCACGGTGGAGTGATGCTATCTAACTCGCTTGGTTTGTAGGAGGCTGCGGCTTCGATCCCGACCCTGACGCCTGCTGTATATTTGGAGTTTGCGAGTCTCTCTCTCTCGCTCATCATCATCATCACCACAGTGGCTAAGAGATGTTAACGACCTCGCTGATGCCTGCTGCTGTATATTTGAAGTTTGCTTGTCTCTCTCATCATCATCATCACGGTGGCTAGGAGATGTTAACTACCTCGCCTGGTATGCAGGAGGTCGTGGGTTCGATTCCCGACCCTGACAACGCCTGCTGCTGTATATTTGGAGTCTGCGTCTCTCTCTCTCTCTCTCAGTCCCCGTGGCCGCCACTTTCCTCCGGTTTTTCCCTCCACATTTAGAAACATGCTTTCAGATTATTTGGCTGCGATACATTTCCTCATGAGCCAATTCGTTGAGGTATAATTTGTCATGGTCAGGTCGCTTCTGAAAAAGAAGCTACATGGCTCAGGGGGCCTTGTCTGGTCAAATAAAAATAAAAGTTTCCTTTCAGTTGTATTTTCTTTATTTTCTTACCTCTCCTATTTATAGTGTTTTTGTATTTTTATTTTACTGTTGTAACGTTCTGAACCCTTGCCCCTTACTGGACACCTGTAAAAAAAAGAGCTTTATAGCTCATCGGATTCCACCAATAGAAATATGATTACGATTCATCATCACCGCCAGCAGGCTCCAAAACCACCACCTATCATCATAATCTCTAACAGCATCACCACCACCACCACCACCAAACAAAGTGAAAGATCCCCTGTAAAGCCTTCACAAACTGTTGGGTAAGTGCTGTGAGTAGCACCTATGAAGGCTGGCACCGCACATGAGGCAGTGGTTTGCCAGCACCAGACTCAGCCGCCTTTGTCTTCTAATTTGAGGCCGAGCAGACCTAGCGGGGGCCCAGGACTGGTTCAGATAACCGTCACTGGTGTTGGCTGTGAGCGGGAATCGAACCCGGGTCGCCAGGTACATAGGACAGCGCGCTACCCGCTACACTACCGCTCCCCATTACTAACTCCACCACCAAGCCAGCATCACAATCTCCACCAACAGCGCCATCATCTGCAACACCACCGGCACCATCATCACTACCATCTCCAATACCACCATCGTGGCAATCTCCACCACCACCACAACAACAACAAATACCAAGATCCGCCATTCGCCACCAAGTGACGGTGACGTCACCACGGCGCCTGTGCCAGGCCAGGTGCACCTTGAGGCCACGTGAAGTGTCGAAGGCTCGCTGACAGGGGGTCTCGGGACAGACCCAGCAGGTGCCATGGGTTGACCGACTGAGATGACTACTGGCCGATGCACCACCTGGGCCCCCTACTGTGCCAGGCTAGGTGCAGGAAGTCAGGGGGACAGACCCAGCAGGTGCCATGGGTTGATTGACTGAGATGACTACTGGCCGATGCACCACCTGTGCCCCCTGTGCCAGGCTAGGTGCAGGAAGTCAGGGGGACAGACCCAGCAGGTGCCATGGGTTGATTGACTGAGATGACCGGTAGATGCACCGGCTGTACCCCCCCCCCCCCCCCCCCCGACTGTGCCAAAAAGCTGCATTTCAGGCACCCGGCGCTCCGCTCGTTGTTGTGAGCGTCGCTCCTCCGCCCTCCGTTGTTGTTGGAGGGCGACTGCCTCCAGCTGCTCAGCAGCGTCCTTCTCCATAGAGGCCGATCTTGACACCGCTGGTACCAGTCGTCAGTAAGTCCACTCAGCTCAACGTCAGTCCATTACTTCTGTAGCCCATGTCGTGCCAGGTTTAGCCCCCTCTATTGCGGCCCAACAGAAGCTGTTTCGGCATGCGGTGGCTGGGCATGCGGGCCACATGGCCCAGACCAACGCGGCCTTGCCCGCCGGAGGAGCTCACCGATGGGACCTTGTCCAGATCTTTCAAGGATCTGTGAGCTCCTCACACAATCCAGCCTGCAGGTTAAACCCAGGATGGATCGTAGGCATTCCAGCTTGAAATGTTTCTAACCGGCGCAGATGTTCCATTAGAGGGGTCCATATTTCACAAGCATAGAGAAGGGAGGGCATGACTGACCGAGAAGACCCGAAGATTCGTGCGGAGCGACAGACCAGGTAGCTTCCACACAGCAGCGTTACGCAACCGATGAAAAGATATTGCCGCTCGACTGATTCGGAGTGAGACCTCTGCTGTTAAACTGGAGCCGGTCATAAGCACACTGCCCAGGTATGGGAAACTCTCCACTCTCTCCACAACTGCCCCATCACCGATTGGGAGTTGTGGGGGTGGAGTGTCCTATGGTACAAAATACCCAGGCAGGTGCTTAGTTTTGGTGGGGCTGATGGTAAGGCCCCACCTCTTAGTGGCACGCTCCAGTCTCAGCAGCAGCGTCTCCAACTCCTCCTCCGAATGTGCAGCTATTACCAAATCATCAGCATACATAACGTGGTTGAGCAATAGGGAGCCATCCCTTGACCGCACCTGGGCGTCGATCAGCCTCCCATGAAGATATAATGATGAAGATATAATGCCGCTCGACTGATTCGGAGTGAGACCTCTGCTGTCAAACCGGTAGCCGGTCATGAGCGCACTGCCCAGGTATGGGAAACTCTCCACTCTCTCCACAACAGCACCGTAAACACCACCACCACCACCACAACCACCACAACCACCACAACAAACGCGCTCCGCAATTTACCGCGTCCGCCCTGGGGCTCCGGCTCCTTGGCCCTCAACGCCTGGATGGCGCCGAACCACGCGGCCAGCGCCTCGTCGCTGTCGGCCGCCACGGCGAGGCTGTGCTCGGCCGTGAAGAGCACCAGGAGGTGACGGTGCCGGGCGCTGGCGCCACGCGACACCGCCAGGCACTGCGCCAGCTCCAGCGAGCGCCGCGGCGAGCACCACGACGACGACCTGCAGCCCCCTCCGCCGGCGACGGCGCCGCCGCCGACGCCGCCGCCGCCGCCGGCGGCGCCCACCGGGGCACGCGGCTTCTCCGCGGCGCCGCCGCCGCCGCCGCCGTCGCCACCGGCGCCGGCGCCGGCGCCGTCACGCTGCCGCTTCTGGAGGCTGTCGCGGAAGCGTTTCTCGCTGTCCCACGCCTCGAGGCGGGCGGGCCCCGCGGAACTGGCGCAGCGCAGCACGAAGAAGCGGCGGTGAGAGCTCTTCTGCTTGCGCAGGTAGCCGCTGTGCAGGACGTCGTCGTCGGCGACGGAGGCGGCGGAGGAGGCGGCGGAGGCGGCGGAGGCGGTGGTGGTGGTCGCCATGGCGGGGAGCTCTGTGGGGGCGACGGACGCGTGGAGACGGTGGGGGGCTATATATAAAAAAAAAACTCTGAAGGCTGTGGGGATTGCGGAGGTTGCGGGGGACTGCGAGGGCTGTGGGGACGGTAGAGGCTGTGGGACCTGGCGGATGTGGAGATGAGAGCGGGAGGGTCGGTCCGGGCAGTCACGATGGCTCAGTCTGTCGCTTGCTGCAGTACTAAACTACGGTCCTCAATAGGCCTCGATTCGCAAAAAACCTACCACGGACTCACTCGCCCAACCACCCCACCCAATCAACCAGAGAATCAACTACTACCTCCCTCAATGCCCTGATTCACTCACTCAGTGACGAGCTCACTCGTTTACGAGCTCACTCACTCAACCACTGACTCACTTAACCACTGACTCACTCGACCACTGATTCACTCGACCACTGACTCACTCAACTACTGACTCACTCAATCAACCACTGACTCACTCAACCACTAACTCCCTCAACCACTTACTCCCTCAATCACTGACTCACTCACTCAACCACTGACTCACTCACTCAACCACTGATTCACTTGACCACTGACTCACTCAACTACTGACTCACTCAACTACTGACTCACTCAACCACTAACTCGCTCAACCACTAACTCACTCAACCACTGACTCCCTCAATCACTGACTCACTCACTCAACCACTGACTCAGTCAACCACTGACTCACTCACTCAACAACTCACTCAACCACTAACTCACTCAACCACTAACTCACTCACTCAACCACTGACTCACTCACTCAACCACTGACTCACTCACTCAACCACTGACTTACTCACTCAACCAATGACTCACTCAACCACTGACTCACTCCCTCAACTACTGACTCACTCACTCACTCAACCACTGACTCACTCCCTCAACCACTGACTCGCTCAACCACTGACTCACTCACCCACTGACTCACTCACTCAACAACTGACTCAACCACTAGCTCACTCAACCACTGACTCACTCACTCAAACACTGACTCACTCACTCAACCACTTACTCACTCAACCACTAACTCACTCAACCAACTCACTCACTCAACCACTGACTCACTTAACCACTAACTCACTCACTCAACCACTGACTCACTCAACCACTGACTCACTCACTCAACCAATAACTCACTCACTCAACAACTCACTCAACCACTGACTCACGCAACAACTCACTCAACCACTGACTCACTCACTCAACCACTGACTCACTGAACAACTCACTCAACCACTGACTCACTCACTCAACCACTGACTCACTCACTCAACCACTGACTCACTCAACAACTCACTCAACCACTGACTCACTCAACCACTCGGCTAATCACTCAATCACTGACTCACTCAACCACTGACTCACTCACTCAACCACTGACTCACTCACTCACTCAACCGCTCGGCTAATCACTGACTCACTCAACCACTCACTCAACCACTAACTCACTCAACCGCTCGGCTAAATCGCTCAACCACTGAAGAAACCTTCACATTCTTGATAACAACCAAAGCGATCACTTTCACTTTCTTGAAATCATCACCACCACCACCATCATCACCACCACCACACCCATCTTGCCCACGTCACCGTTAACGACACCCACCAACAACCTCACCATAATCGCCACAACACCGCGATCATCGTCTCTTGGAAAATTACCACGAACATCGCCGTGAGGAATCGCCACAATCGCCGCGTTCTTCGCGAGGCGATCCCTCGCAAAACGCGCCGAAGCGTCGTCCCCACCGTTTGCCACCATCACCCCCTCGCGACCCGGCATCAGCGTCACGCAATCGCTTACACCACCACCACCATCATCACCATCACCCACCACAACAACCACTACCACCGTCGTCAAAACTGCAATGTTGGCTGGCTGGCGGAGCAATGCGCAATCCGCACAGCCGCCGCCCCCCCCCACTACCCCGCGCGGTAAAGTTGAGCTATAGGAGGTTTAAAATCTGAGGTAAAAAATAAATAAAAAAAATCTGAGGTAAACCCCGCGAGAAAGATCGGCGTTTTTTTTTTGGGGGGGGGGTGCAAAAGTTTGCCGATAACTCTTTAGAAAGTTTCTTTAATTTATTTTCTTGCTATTTTTAAAGTGGGGTGTTTTTTTTGTGGTGTTTGTGTGTATGTGTGTTTTCGCTAAGTTTTACCTCAAGACAATTTTGACGGCCGTCCACTTGGCGCGCGCCGCCGCAACCCCGCCCCCAACACACACTCCTTAACCCCGCCCCCCCTCTTCTCTGACACCTCAACCCATTGGTCGAGCGCCGCCACGTGGGGCGCGCTTCGACCAACCGGCTGCGGAGTTACATCGCGCGCTGCAATTTGGGCCCGGGGGGGGGCGTCATCGCCGAGGTGGGGGGCGGAGGCCCGGGGGAGGAGCCGGAAGGGGGGGGTGGAGAGGGGGTCCGCCATGTTGGTAAGGGGACGCACGGTGACGTTACGCCCCGCGTATACGGTGGCGTAGTCGCCCCCCCCCGCGCCACCCCTACATAAGATGGCCGCCCCTGCGACTTCCCCTTCGATCGTCACGTCCGGCTGTGCCGACCAATAGCGGGGGGGGGGGGAGTGGGGCGGGGTGTGTCGGCGGCTTCTTCGCCGCACCCCGCCCCTGCCTCGCGCCACCGGCCACGTGACACCGAGGGGTCACGAGGGGACGCGGGGTCACGGAGGGTCTCGGTTCTCGATTTCTCAACATTGCCCCATCGACTTGCAATAGGATCCGGTTCCCTATCTCTTAACACGGCCCCGTAGACTTTCTATGGGAACCGGTTCCCTATCTCTCAACATTGCCCCATAGACTTTCTATGGGAACCGATTCACCATCTCTCAACATTGCCCCATAGACTTTCTATAGGAACCGATTCACCATCTCTCAACATTGCTCCATAGACTTTCTATAGGAACCGGTTCCCTATCTCTCAACATTGCCCCATAGACTTTCTATTGGAACCGGTTCCCTATCTCTCAACATTGCCCCAGACTTTCTATGGGAACCGGTTCCCTATCTCTTAACATTGCCCCGTAGACTTTCTATGGGAACCGGTTCCCTATCTCTCAACATTGCCCCGTAGACTTTCTATGGGAACCGGTTCCCTATCTCTCAACATTGCCCCGTAGACTTTCTATGGGAACCGGTTCCCTATCTCTCAACATTGCCCCGTAGACTTTCTATGGGAACCGGTTCCCTATCTCAACATTGCCCCATAGACTTTGGTAATCGGTTCCCTATTTCTAAATATTGCTCTACTGCACTCCGAACTCGGCAACCAAAGTTCGATTCCATGTCACGACCACCACAGCCAACAACACCCAATGACGATTATCTGAACCCGGTCCTGGGCCTCCCCTAGATCGACTCAGCCTCGAATGAGTACCCGGTGCGATGTGTTGTAAACGTCGCCACTGGGGGAGACAAAGGCGGCCGGGCGTGGTGCTGGTGGCCACCCACCCCCTCGTGTGCCACAGCGCCGGTAGCCGTCACAGGTGCTGCTACTACTCGCTACTAACAGCACTTGCCCCAGCAGTCTGTAGAGGCTACACGGGGGACCTTTGTCTGTGTCTACCTTTATAGGTGCTGCTACTCGCTACTAACAGCACTTGCCCCTACAGCCTGTTAGAGGCTACACGGGGGACCTTTGTCTGTGTCTACCTTCATAGGTGGTGCTGCTACTCGCTACTAACAGCACTTGCCCCAGCAGTATGTCGAGGCTACACGGGGGACCTTTGTCTTCATGGATATGGATAGTTGGTGGTGGTATGGGGTTGAGTTTGTAATTTGTGTGTTCTTGGGTTCATATTCTTGGTTCTTTCGGTAAAGTCGCCACGTAGAAGGGAAACAATAAAATAATAAAAATATAAAACAATAAAATTCTCACGGCGTTTCGACTGCAACACAAGCAATCATCATCAGGTGTGAAAACCACAGCAAGAACATTTGAAAAAAAATTGAAAAAAGTGGCGTTGTTTTTTTTAAATTTTCTTGCTGTGGTTTTCACACCTGATGATGATTGCTTGTGTTGCAGTCGAAACGTCGTGAGAATTTTATTGTTTTATATATTTTTTAAATTTATTGTTTCCCTTCTAACGTGGTGACTTTACCGAAAGAGCCAAGAATATGAATCCTTGCAGTCACGAAAGCTTTAAATAAAAAAAATGTTATTGAGTTGTTTACCTCTCTTGCACTACTCACACGTGTTTGTAGTGTTGTCACGCTCTGAACCTGTGCCCCTACTGGACATCTGTGATTAAAAAGAGCTTCATAGCTCATCGGATTCCTCCTGAAGTATAAATAAACACAATAGCTCCTCTACTTACGAACGAGTTGGGTTTACAGAGGGGTCCGTTCGTAAGTCGATTTGTTCATGAGTCCCAACTTGACTCTACTACACTACTACAAACTACTACACTACTATACACATTACACTACTATATACCACTATACACACTACACTACTATATACTACTACACTACTATACACATTACACTACTATACACTACTATACACACTACACTACTATACACACTACACTACTATACACATTACACTACTACACTACTATACACACTACACTACTACAAACTACTACACTACTATACACATTACACTACTATACACACTACACTACTATACACACTACACTACTACAAACTTCTACACTACTATACACATTACACTACTATACACTAAATTTCCATTTAAAGCTTTCGTGACTGCAGGGATTCATCTTCTTGGTTCTTTCGGTAAAGTCACGTAGAATGGAAATAAAATTTAAAAAAATATTAAAAATAAAACATGATAAAATAAAATTCTCACGACGTTTCGGCCACAACACAAGTAGCCTTCCTCAGGTGAAAAAAACAAAACTGTCGGCTAGGCACAAGTGGGCGGGTGCTTGGGGCCGGGTGGGCGTGGCTAGGCACAAGTGGGCGGGTGCTAGGGGCCGGGGTGGGCGTGGCTAGACACAAGTGGGCGGGTGCTAGGGGCTGGGGTGGGCGCGGCTAGGCACAAGTGGGCGGGTGCTAGGGGCCGGGTGGGCGTGGCTAGGCACAAGTGGGCGGGTGCTAGACGTTGAGCTCCAGAGAGACCGAGAGAGCCGTGAACAGACAGAGGCGACACTCGTTCCGTCCTCGCTGCTCTGCATTGAAAATAAAACGACGACGATCACGACGACGATCACGACGACGACAATGATGACGACGATGATTACGGTGATTACAACGACGGTTACGACAATGATTCCCACGAAGGTTACACCTACGATTGCGACTAGGATTCCGGCGAAGGTTCCTCCTACGATTACGACTATTCCAGCGAAGGTTACAGCGACGATGATTCCGACGATGACTACGATCAGCGAGGCAAGTGTGTGGGAAAGCACCGGCAATCTGCAGGGAGAGATCTTCAAGGTGGTTCTGGTTATTGTGGTGGTGGTGGTGATGGTGGTGATGGTAGTCGTGATTTTGGTCTGGATTGTGGTTATTGTGGTGATGGTGGTGATGGTAGTCGTGATTTTTGTCTGGGTTGTGTTTATTGTGGTGATGGTGGTGGTGGTGATGATAGTCGTGATTTTGGTCTGGGTTGTGGTTATTGTGGTGAAGGTGGTGATGGTGGTAATGGTGGTCGTGATTTTTGTCTGGGTTGTGGTTATTGTGGTGGTGGTGGTGGTGATGGTGGTCGTGATTTTTGTCTGGGTTGTGGTTATTGTGGTGGTGGTGATGGTGGTGGTCGTGGTTTTGGTCTGGATTGTGGTTATTGTGGTGGTGATGGTGGTGATTGTGGTGATGGTGGTCGTGATTTTGGTCTGGGTTGTGGTTATTGTGGTGGTGGTGGTTATGGTTGTTGTGGTGGTGGTAACGGTGGCGATTCTGGTAATCGTGGTGGTGGTGGTGGTTGTTGTTGTGGTGGTTGTTGTTGTGGTGGTTGTTGTTGTGGTGGTTGTGGTGGTTGTTGTTGTGGTGGTGGTTGTTGTTGTGGTTGTGGTGGTTGTTGTTGTGGTGGTTGTGGTGGTTGTTGTTGTGGTTGTTGTGGTTGTGGTGGTTGTGTTCACTCCCTGCAGTATGAGCACCATTTGAGAGTAAAACGCGACTACATAGCAAAGTGACCTCCTGTCAGCTTGGCCACGTGTCTCCATGTCCTTGTGTGTCTCAGTGTCTCAGTGTCTCCGTGTCCTTGTGTGTCTCCGTGTCTCAGTGTCTCCGTGTCCTTGTGTGTCTCCGTGTCCTTGTGTGTCTCCGTGTCCCCGTGTCCTTGTGTGTCTCAGTGTTCCCATGTCCTTGTGTCTCAGTGTCTCAGTGTCTCCGTGTCCTTGTGTGTCTCAGTGTCTCTCTGTCCACCTGTCTCCGTGTCCCCCTGTCTCCGTGTCTCCGTGTGTCCCCGTGTGTCTCCCTGTCTCCGTGTCCCCCTGTCTCCGTGTCTCCGTGTGTCTCCGTGTGTCCCCGTGTGTCTCCGTGTGTCTCCGTGTCCGCCTGTCCCCCTGTCCCCGTGTGACTCCGTGTGTCCCCGTGTGTCCCCGTGTGTCTCCGTGTGTCCCCGTGTGTCTCCCTGTCTCCGTGTCCCCCTGTCCCCCTGTCTCCGTGTCTCCGTGTGTCCCCGTGTGTCTCCGTGTGTCTCCGTGTGTCTCCGTGTCTATCGCTTCATGCAGACCACGCAGCGGCTAACTTTGGTCTCCAACACTCCGGCCTTGAGCGTCTCCGGCTGAGGAATCCTGCACACAACAACACCATCATCAACATCATCATCATCAACATCATCATCAACATCATCAGCATCATCATCAACAACACCATTAACATCATCATCAACACCATCATCAACATCATCATCATCAACATCATCAACACCATCATCAACATCATCAACATCATCATCAACATCATCAACATCATCAACATCATCATCAACAACACCATCAACATCATCATCAACACCATCGTCAACATCATCAACATCATCAACACCATCATCATCAACATCATCATCAACATCATCACCACCATCATCATCAACACCATCATCAACATCATCATCAACATCATGAACACCATCATCAACATCATCAACATCATCATCAACATCAACACCATCATCAACATCATCATCAACATCAACATCATCACCACCATCAACATCATCAACATCAACACCATCACCACCATCATCAACATCATCAACACCATCATCAACACCATCAACACCATCAACATCACCACCATCATCAACATCATCAACATCATCATCATCACCACCATCATCATCAACATTGTCAACATCAACACCATCAACACCATCATCAACATCACCACCATCATCACCACCATCACCACCATCATCAACATCAACACCATCATCAACATCATCATCAACATCATAAACACCATCATCAACATCATCAACATCATCATCAACACCATCATCAACATCATCAACATCATCATCAACATCATCAACATCAACACCACCATCATCAACATCATCACCATCATCAACATCAACACCATCAACATCACTACCATCATCAACATCATCAACATCATCATCATCATCACCACCATCATCATCATCAACATCATCAACATCAACACCATCAACACCATCATCAACATCACCACCATCATCATCAACATCAACAACATCATCAACATCATCACCATCATCAACATCAACACCATCATCAACATCATCAACATCATCATCAACATCATCAACATCAACACCATCATCAACATCACCATTATCAACATCATCAACATCAACACCATCATCACCATCAACACCATCAACAACAACACCATCATCAACATCACCACCATCATCAACATCAACACCGTCAACACCACCATCACCACCATCATCACCACCATCATCAACACCATCATCAATATCATCATCAACACCATCAACATCACCACCATCAACATCAACACCACCATCATCATCATCAACATCAACACCATCAACACCACCATCACCACCATCATCCCCACCATCATCACCACCATCAACATCAACACCATCAACATCACCACGATCAACATCAACATCATCATCACCACCATCATAAACACAATCAACATCATCAACATCACCACCAACACCATCATCACCATCATCAACAGCAACACCATCATCAACATCACCATCATCAACATCAACACCGTCAACACCACCATCGCCACCATCATCACCACCATCATCAACATCAACATCAACACCATTATCATCAACACCATCATCATCAACATCATGATCACCACCATCATCAACACCATCAACATCAACACCATCATCATCACCACCATCAACATCACCACCATCACCACCATCAACATCACCACCATCAACACCATCAACATCACCACCATCACCACCATCACCCCCATCAACACCATCACCACCATCAACACCATCATCATCACCACCATCAACACCATCAACATCACCACCATCATCAACATCACCATCATCAACATCATCATCACCAACACCATCATCACCAACAGCAACACCATCATCAACATCACCATCATCAACATCAACACCATCAACACCACCATCGCCACCATCATCAACATCAACATCAACACCATCATCATCAACACCATCAACATCACCACCATCATCAACATCACCACCATCATCAACATCACCATCATCAACATCAACATCACCACCATCATCAACATCAACACCATCAACACCATCAACATCATCAACATCACCATCAACACCATCAACACCACCATCACCACCATCATCAACACCATCAACATCAACACCATCAACATCACCACCATCAACATCACCATCATCATCAACATCATCAACATCAACACCATCATCAACATCATCACCATCAACATCAACACCATCAACATCAACACCATCATCAACATCATCATCATCAACATCACCACCATCATCATTATCACCACCGTCAACATCACCACCATCAACATCACGACCGTCAACATAACCATCGCCACCATCACCCCCATCAACACCATCACCACCATCAACATCACCACCATCAACACCATCAACATCACCACCATCACCACCATCACCCCCATTAACACCATCACCACCATCAACACCATCATCATCACCACCATCAACACCATCAACATCACCACCGTCAACATCACCAGCACCATCATCATCGCCACCGTCATCATTATCACCACCGTCAACATCACCACCATCACCATCGTCAACATCACCACCATCACCATCGTCAACATCACCACCATCAACATCACCACCATCAACATCACCACCATCACCATCGTCAACATCACCACCATCACCACCATCACCACCATCAACACCATCAACATCACCACCATCAACATCACCACCATCAACACCATCAACATCACCACCATCACAACCATCAGCCCCATCAACACCATCATCACCATCAACACCATCAACATCACCACCATCAACACCATCACCACCGTCAACATCACCACCATCACCACCATCAACATCACCACCATCAACACCATCAACATCACCACCATCACAACCATCACCACCATCAACCCCATCAACACCATCATCACCATCAACACCATCAACATCACCACCATCAACACCATCACCACCGTCAACATCACCACCATCACCACCGTCAACATCACCACCATCGTCAACATCACCACCATCGTCAACATCACCACCGTCAACATCACCACCATCACCATCGTCAACATCACCACCATCAACATCATCACCATCACCACCATCAACATCACCACCATCAACATCAACATCACCACCATCACAACCATCACCACCATCAACATCACCACCATCACAACCATCACCACCATCAACATCACCACCATCACCATCGTCAACATCACCACCATCAACATCACCACCATCACCATCGTCAACATCACCACCATGAACAGAGCTACGTTGCAGCTCAACGTGACCTGCTAATTTTTATTTTAAAATTCTCTTCATGTTTTTCTACAACATTTTTAACGTATCATTATTCAATCGGTATTATCCTAACTGTAGTTGTTTCGCTCATTATTTAACTCGTATTTGTGTTTAAAATTAGTTTTTACGCCATTGTTATCTTACTCATTATTTGTTTAAATCAGGGGCGGGGAATCTTTTTCCTGCCAAGGGACCGTTTGGATATTTAGAACATCGTTCACGGGCCGTACGAAATGCATCAACTTAAAAATTAGCCCCCCGTTATATTTGGGTCAAAACATTTGAATGAACTCTGCCCCCTAAATGCGATGGGGCTGCTGGAACTTGCTTCTCTTGCGCGAGGCGTGGTGGGTGACGTTAACCGGTATTGATGATATAACAATAGGTTTTTACCCTTTTATCTGGCACCAAAACTGACACCTTTATTCAACGCATCATACTCTTTGGTTCTATTGGGTAAATTCAGGTAGGTAAAAAAGATAAAATAACAAAAATCACGACGTTTCGGCCACAACACAAGCGGCCTTCATCAGGTGAAGGGACGAGACTGTCTGGAGGACAGCGCTGGAGTGGAAAAAAAAAAACCCACCTTCACCTGATGAAGGCCGCTTGTGTTGTGGCCGAAACGTCGTGATTTTTGTTATTTTATTTTTTACCTACGTGACTTTACCCAATAGAACCAAAGAGTATGGATCATAGCAGTCACGAAAGCTTTAAATCTAGTTATCAACGCATCCTGTTTGCAATAACCAATAACAACTCTGATGATATTGGCACTGTCCTTGAATTTGATTGGTCCACACCCGAGACGGCTTTTCTTAGAGGTCCCTTTAGTCTCCACTGGTGTTGGACCAGAAGACGCCAAAAGGCGTACAGCTCAAAAAACAGCGCACTATCAGAGTTATTGAGGTGCTCGGGGTGAGCATTTACATTATGAGACCTCATTTGCCAGTAACAAGATATAGGAATAGGTTTTACCCTTTTAACTGGCACAAAAACTGACACCTTTATTCAAGGCATCATATTTGCAATAACCACAACACAAGCAGTCAAAATGCAAACAAAAAAGACAACTCTGATAATAATATTGGCACTGTCCTCGAATTTGATTGGTCCACACCCGAGACGGCTTTTCTTAGAGCCCTTAAGTCTCACACTGGTGTTGGACCAGAAGACGCCAAAAGGCGTGCAGCTCAAAAAACAGCGCACTATCAGAGTTATTGAGGTGCTCGGGGTGAGCATTTACATTATGAGACCTCCTTTGCCAGTAACAAGATATAGGAATAGACAAAGTGCCCACGTGATCCGCATCACCGCCCTGCCGCCACGCCCACCGCCCCTGCCGCCCCGCCCACCGCCCCTGCCGCCCCGCCCACCACCCTGCCGCCACGCCCACCGCCCCTGCCGCCCCGCCCACCGCCCTGCCGCCCCGCCCACCGCCCCTGCCGCCCCGCCCACCGCCCTGCCGCCCCGCCCACCGCCCCGCCCCCCCGCCCTACGTCACCGGAACATGTGGCGCGCGTCGATGTCGGCGAGCCAATAGGAGTAGGAGTTGGTGTAGTAGTTGCACGTGCCGCGGCCGTGGCACTCGACAAAGGGCGCGGGGCGGAACTCCTCCAGGCACGAGCCCGGGGACGACAGCGGCTGCCCGGAGCCCTCGGCACCCGCGCTCACGTGCTGGGGGGCGGGGCGGAGGGTGGGTGGAGGAGTGGCGGGGGGGGGGTATTGTGGGGGGGGGGAGGAAGGGGGGATGGAGGGAGTTGAAATTGGGGGGAGAGAGCACCAGGGGGAGGAGGGGGGGGAGGAGGGGTGGTGGAGGGGGGTGGTGGAGGAGTGTGGGGAGGAGGGGTGGAGGAGGGGGGGGGGGGGTGGAGGAGGGGTGGAGGAGGGGGGAAGGAGGGGGGGGGGAGGAGGGGGGGAGGAGGGGGGGGGAGGAGGGGGGGGGTAGGAGGGAGTTATAATTGGGGGGAGAGAGCACCAGGGGGTAGGAGGGGGTGGAGGAGGGGGGGTGGAGGAGGGGGGGGTGGAGGAGGGGGGGGGGGTGGAGGAGGGGGGGGGTGGAGGAGGGGGGGGGGTGGAGGAGGGGGGGTGTGGAGGAGGGGGGGGGGTGGAGGAGGGGGGGGTGGAGGAGGAGGGGGAAGGAGGGGGGGGAGGAAGAGGGGGATGGAGGGAGATAGAATTGTCTTTGTGTGTACCTGTGTGTGTGTACCTATGTGTGTACCTGTGCACATAGCCTGTCACAAGCGTCGTGGTGACGTCACCGCCACTTAGTGGCGAATGGCAGTTGTTGTTGTTGTGTACCTGTGTGTGTACCTGTGTGTGTACCTGTGTGTACCTGTGTGTGTGTACCTGTGTGTGTGTACCTGTGTGTGTGTACCTGTGTGTGGGGAGCGATATTGTAGCGGTTAGCGCGCTGCGCTATGAACCTGGCGACCCGGGTTCGATACCCGCTCACGGCCAACACCAGTGAGGGTTTTCTGAACCGGTCCCGGGCCTCCCCTAGGTCGACTCAGCCTCAAATGAGTACCTGGTGCGGTGTGTAAACATTGCCACTAGGGAGACAAAGGCAGTCGGGCGTGGTGCTGGCCACCCACCCCCTCGTGTACCGTTCCGGCCTTCATAGGTGCTCGCTAACAGCACTTGCCCCTACAGTCTGTTAAGGCTATATGGGGGATCTTTGTCTTTGTGTACCTGTGTGTGCAGCTTGGTGTTTGTGTAGCTGTGTGTGTGCTGGCCACCCACCCCCTCGTGTGCCGTCCCGGCCTTAATAGGTGCTCGCTAACAGCGCTTGCCCCGACAGTCTGTTACAGGCTACACGGTGAATCTGTGTCCCGTGTGTAGCTGTGCGCGGGGAGTGGCAGTGCAAGTGGTTAGCGTTACTTCCGCACCACCAACCCGGCCACCCGGGTTCGATTCCCCGCAACGGTGAGGATTATCGGCACCGGTCCTGGGCCTCCCCCTAGGTCGACTCAGCCTTCAAACGCGCACCTGGCCCGTGGTGCTGGTGGCCACCCACCCACCTCCGTGTGCCACAGCCTCTGCCTTGCCCCGGCAGTCCGTACAGGCCATACGGGTGGATCTTTGGCTTTGCGTGCGTGCGTGTGTGCGTGTGTGCGCGTTGTGCCCGTACCATGACGAACGAGTATCCGATCCACAGCGTGTCCCAGCCCCCGGGGCAGCTGGGCAGGCGCACCGACTGACTGTGCACGGCGATGACGAGCCCAGGAGCCTCGCACGCCGCACACCTGAGCGGACAAAGGTCACGCCACCACCCCACACCATCACCACCACCACCACCCACCCACCACCACCCCACACCACCACACCACCACCACCCACCACCACCACCGCGTAGCGTCAACGCGCTGGCCGGGGGAGTTGCCGCTTGCGAGCGGCTCGGTCGGTCGGTCAATCGGTCGGTCGGTCGATCGGTCAATCGGTCGGTCAATCGGTCGGTCAATCGGTCGGTCGGATCTGTCGGTCAGTCAATCGGTTCGTCAGTCAATCGGTCGGTCAATCGGTCGGTCAATCGTTCGGTCAATCGGTCGGTCAATCGGTCGGTCAATCGGTCAATCGGTCGGTCAATTGGTTGGTCGGTCGATCAGTCGGTCAATCAGTCGGTCAATCTGTCGGTCGGTCAATCGGTCGGTCAATTGGTCAGTCAATCGGTCGGTCGGTCAATGTGTCAGTCAATCGGTCGGTCAATTGGTCGGTCCATTGGTCGGTCGGTCGATCGGTCAATCAGTCGGTCAATCGGTCAGTCAATCTGTCGGTCGGTCAATCGGTCAGTCAATAGTTCGGTCAATCGGTCGGTCGGTCATTCGGTCGGTCGGCCATTCGGTCAGTCAATCGTTCGGTCGGTCGGTCAATCGGTCGGTCAATCGATCGGTCGGCCGGTCGGGTCACTTACCCCGGCTCGCTCAATCGCTCCCTCGCTCGCTCACCCCGTCCGCTCACCCTCACTCGCCGCTACCCACCCACATACGGGCGGCTTGTCGGCTCACCGCTCGCTCGCCGCACGCTCACCGCACGCTCACCGCACGCTCACCGCCCCCGGCGCCCACCTGCTGATGAAGGGCTGTATCTGAGGCCCCGACACGGGCGCCATGCTGGCTGGCATGGGCTGGCTGGTGGACAGCCAGTAGGAGTAGTCGTTCCGCGAAGCGAAGTTGCAGACGGCGCTCACGTCGCAGAACATGAACGGCATGGTGCTGAAGCGGGGCAGGCAGCTGCCCAGCGTGCCTACGAGGCAAAGACAAAGGTCCCCCCGCGTGGCCGTCAACGGACTGCCGAGGGCAAGTGCCGTCGGCGGCGCCTGTGCCAGGCCGGGTGCACGTCAAGGCCGCCACGTGGAGCGTCGAACCGCCCGCCGGCAGGAGGTCACGGGGACGGACCCAGCAGGTGCCATGAGGTTGACCGACTGAGATGACTACTGGCAGATGCACCACCAGCTGTGCCACCTACTGTGCCAGGCTAGGTGCAGGAGGTCACGGGGACAGACCCAGCAGGTGCCATGAGGTTGACCGACTGAGATGACGACTGGCAGATGCACCACCAGCTGTGCCACCTACTGTGCCAGGCTAGGTGCAGGAGGTCACGTGGACAGACACAGCAGGTGCCATGGGTTGACTGACTGAGATGACTACTGGCAGATGCACCACTTGTGCCCCCTACTGTGCCAGGCTAGGTGCACGAGGTCACGGGGACAGACCCAGCAGGTGCCATGAGGTTGACCGACTGAGATGACGACTGGCAGATGCACCACCAGCTGTGCCACCTACTGTGCCAGGCTAGGTGCAGGAGGTCACGGGGACAGACCCAGCAGGTGCCATGAGGTTGACCGACTGAGATGACGACTGGCAGATGCACCACCAGCTGTGCCACCTACTGTGCCAGGCTAGGTGCAGGAGGTCACGGGGACAGACCCAGCAGGTGCCATGAGGTTGACTGACTGAGATGACTACTGGCAGATGCACCACCAGCTGTGCCCCCTACTGTGCCAGGCTAGGTGCAGGAGGTCACGGGGACAGACCCAGCAGGTGCCATGAGGTTGACCGACTGAGATGACTACTGGCAGATGCACCACCAGCTGTGCCACCTACTGTGCCAGGCTAGGTGCAGGAGGTCACGGGGACAGACCCAGCAGGTGCCATGAGGTTGACCGACTGAGATGACGACTGGCAGATGCACCACCAGCTGTGCCACCTACTGTGCCAGGCTAGGTGCAGGAGGTCACGGGGACAGACCCAGCAGGTGCCATGAGGTTGACTGACTGAGATGACTACTGGCAGATGCACCACCAGCTGTGCCCCCTACTGTGCCAGGCTAGGTGCAGGAGGTCACGGGGACAGACCCAGCAGGTGCCATGAGGTTGACCGACTGAGATGACTACTGGCAGATGCACCACCAGCTGTGCCCCCTACTGTGCCAGGCTAGGTGCAGGAGGTCACGGGGACAGACCCAGCAGGTGCCATGGGTTGACTGACTGAGATGACGACTGGCTGATGCACCACCAGCTGTGCCCCCTACTGTGCCAGGCTAGGTGCAGGAGGTCACGGGACCCAGCAGGTGCCACGGGTTGACTGAGATGACTACTGGCAGATGCACCACCACCTGTACCCCCTACTGTGCCAACTCACACAAAGACAAATATCCCCCATATAGCCTTAACAGACTGTAGGGGCAAGTGCTGTTAGCGAGCAGCAGAACCTATAAAGGCCGGCACGGCACACGAAGGGGTGGGTGGCCAACACCACGCCCGGCCGCCTTTGTCTCCCCAGTGGCGATGTTTACACATCGCACCAGGTACTTATTTGAGGCTGAGTCGACCTAGGGGAGGCCCGGGACCGGTTCAGATAATCGTCACTGGTGTTGGCCGTGAGCTGGAATCGAACCCGGGTCGCCAGGTTCACAGCGCAGCGTAGCGCTAACCGCTACACTACCGCTCCCCACATACACACACAGACACACAGACACACACACAGACACACACACAGACACACAGACACACACACAGACACACACAGACACACACAGACACACACACAGACACACACACAGACACACACACAGACACACACGCGCGCGTGCCCACGTACCCAGGTCCTGTCCGTACGCGCGTTCATTTCCCTGCAAGTAAAGGAGCGAGTAGCCGGTGTAGATCAGCGTCGTTCCCTGGGGGCATGTCGGGAGCTCCGTGCTCTGTAGGGGGGGACGGGGGGATGCAGGGAGCGAACGTCTCACCAGACAGCCACAAGCATCAGTGGCATACGCAGGCATCCACACACCCACCGGCTCACCCACCCACTCAACCACCCACACAACCACCCACGCACCCACACACTCACCCACCCACTCACCCATCCATCCATTCACCCACTCACCCACCCACCCACCTACTCACCCACCCACCCACCTACTCACCCACCCACTCACCCACACACTCACCCACCCACTCACCCATCCATCCATTCACCCACTCACCCACCCACCCACCTACTCACCCACCCACCCACCTACTCACCCACCCACCCACTCACCCATCCATTCACCCACTCACCCACTCACTCACCCACCTACTCACCCACTCACTCACCCACCCACTCACCTACTCACCCACCCACTCACCCACCCACACACCCACCTACTCACCCACTCACTCACCCACCCACTCACCTACTCACCCACCCACTCACCCACCCACTCACTCACCCACCCACCCACCCACTCACCCACCCGCCCATTCATTCATTCACCCACCCACACACCAACTCACCCACCCACTCACCCACCCACCCACTCAACCACTCACCCACCCACTCACCCACCCACCCATTCATTCATTCACCCACCCACACACCAACTCACCCACCCACTCACTCACCCACCCACTCACCTACTCACCCACCCACTCACCCACCCACTCACTCACCCACCCACCCACTCACCCACCCACCCATTCATTCACCCACCCACACACCAACTCACCCACCCACTCACCCACCCACCCACCCACTCAACCACTCACCCACCCACTCACCCACCCACCCATTCATTCATTCACCCACCCACACACCAACTCACCCACCCACTCACTCACCCACCCACTCACCTACTCACCCACCCACTCACCCACCCACTCACTCACCCACCCACCCACTCACCCACCCACCCATTCATTCACCCACCCACACACCAACTCACTCACCCACCAACTCACTCATCCACCCACTCACCCATTCACCCACCCACCTACCGACTCATCCACCCACCAACCCACTCACTCACCCACCCACCCACTCACCCACCCACTCACCCACCCACCCACCTTCTCACCTACCCACCCACCGACCCACCCACCTGCGAGTGACGTGAAATCATGAATCCGTGCCGCGTCCGCCGCATGGATCCCGTGATGACTCCAGGGGTACCCGGGGGTCCGGGGAATCCCACGTCCCCCTTGCTCCCGGGGTATCCGTGCGGGCCTGCGGGCAACAAAGACAAAGGTGCCCCGTGTAGCCCACGCACTTCGCCTGGGCCCAAGTGCCAGGGGGATCAACAGACCGCCGGGGCAAGTGCTGTTAGGGGCCGTCCATGAATGACGTCAAGCGATTATGGACGATTTTTTGACCCCCCAAACCCCTCGTCGTCACGTGACGTCACAAAGAGTCAGACACACACCCCCCCCCCTCAAATATGACGTCACAAAGCTTTGCCCCCCCCACCCACCCACCGCGAAAAAAAATAAAACGTGCTTCAAATCGCTTTAAACTATTAGTCATTGTAGTTGCGCGTTTAATGTTGCGCTGCACTCCGATGTTGTAGGAGAAAACATTTATTAAAAAGTATTTTTAATTAAGTTAGAACGTGTCGTCCGTATTTATTTGTAAAGTTGCGCAATTTGATGTGACGTCACATTTCTCAAACTCCCCCCACCCCCCTCGTCACACGACGTCACGAGGGGGTGTGTCTAGAGGGGGTCACGAGGGGTCAGGAGGGGGTCACGAGGGGTCACGAGGGGGTGTGTCTAGAGGGGGTCACGAGGGGGTGTGTCTAGAGGGGATCACGAGGGGTCACGAGGGGGTGTGTCTAGAGGGGATCACGAGGGGGTGTGTCTAGAGGGGGTCACGAGGGGTCACGAGGGGGTGTGTCTAGAGGGGGTCGCGAGGGGGTGTGTCTAGATGGGGTCACGAGGGGGTGTGTCTAGAGGGGGTCACGAGGGGTCACGGGGGGGTGTGTCTAGAGGGGGTCACGAGGGGGTGTGTCTAGAGGGGGTCACGAAGGGGTGTGTCTAGAGGGGGTCACGAGGGGTCACGAGGGGGTGTGTGTAGAGGGGGTCACGAGGGGGTGTGTCTAGAGGGGGTCATGAGGGGGTGTGTCTAGAGGGGGTCACGAGGGGGTGTGTCTAGAGGGGGTCAAGAGGGGGTGTGTCTAGAGGGGGTCACGAGGGGGTGTGTGTAGAGGGGGTGACGAAGGGGTCACGAGGGGGTGACGAGGGGGTGTGTCTAGAGGGGGTCACGAGGGGGTGTGTCTAGAGGGGGTCACGAAGGGGTCACGAGGGGGTCACGAGAGGGTGTGTCTAGAGGGGGTCACGAAGGGGTCACGAGGGGGTGTGTCTAGAGGGGGTCACGAGGGGGTCACGAGGGGTCTAGAGGGGGTGGGTATAGAGGGAGTCACGAGGGGGTGTGTCTAGAGGGGGTCACGAGGGGGTGTGTCTAGACGAGATCACGAGGGGGTGTGTCTAGAGGGGGTCACGAGGGGGTGTGTCTAGAGGGGGTCACGAGGGGGTGTGTCTAGAGGGGGTCAAGAGGGGGTGTGTCTAGAGGGGGTCACGAGGGGGTGTGTCTAGAGGGGGTCACGAGGGGGTGTGTCTAGAGGGGGTCACGAGGGGGTGTGTCTAGAGGGGGTCACGAAGGGGTCACGAGGGGGTCACGGGAGGGTGTGTCTAGAGGGGGTCACGAGGGGGTCACGAGGGGGTGTGTCTAGAGGGGGTCACGAGGGGGTCACGAGGGGTCTAGAGGGGGTGTGTATAGAGGGGGTCACGAGGGGGTGTGTCTAGAGGGGTCACGAGGGAGTCACGAGGGGGTGTGTCTAGAGGGGGTCACGAGGGGGTCACGAGGGGGTCACGAGGGGGTGTGTCTAGAGAGGGTCACGAGGGGGTCACGAGGGGGTCACGAGGGGGTGTGTCTAGAGAGGGTCACGAGGGGGTCACGAGGAGGTCACGAGGGGGTCACGAGGGGTCTAGAGGGGGTGTGTCTAGAGGGGGTCACGAGGGGGTGTGTCTAGAGGGGTCACGAGGGAGTCACGAGGGGGTGTGTCTAGAGGGGGTCACGAGGGGGTCACGAGGGGGTCACGAGGGGGTGTGTCTACCTGGGCCCCCCCGATGACCCCGGGTCCCCTTTCTCTCCGGGGAAGCCGTCAAATCCCGGGTTGCCATCCTCCCCAGGGTCGCCGGAGACGCCCGGAACACCTGGGGATGTCGCACACACAGACAAAGGTCCCCCGTGTAGCCTCTACACACTGCTGGGGCAAGTGCTGTACGTAGCGAGTAGCAGCAGCTATGAAGGTAGACACAGACAAAGATCCCCCGTGTAGCCTCTACAGACTGTAGGGGCAAGTGCTGTTAGTAGCGAGTAGCAGCAGCACCTGTGAAGGTAGACACAGACAAAGGTCGCCCGTGTAGCCTCTACACACTGCTGGGGCAAGTGCTGTTAGTAGCGAGTAGCAGCAGCTATGAAGGTAGACACAGACAAAGGTACCCCGTGTAGCCTCTACACACTGCTGGGGCAAGTGCTGTTAGTAGCGAGTAGCAGCAGCACCTATGAAGGTAGACACAGACAAAGGTCCCCCGTGTAGCCTCTACACACTGCTGGGGCAAGTGCTGTTAGTAGCGAGTAGCAGCAGCAGCTATGAAGGTAGACACAGACAAAGGTCCCCCGTGTAGCCTCTACACACTGCTGGGGCAAGTGCTGTTAGTAGCGAGTAGCAGCAGCACCTATGAAGGTAGACATAGACAAAGGTCCCCCGTGTAGCCTCTACACACTGCTGGGGCAAGTGCTGTAAGTAGCGAGTAGCAGCAGCTATGAAGGTAGACACAGACAAAGGTACCCCGTGTAGCCTCTACACACTGCTGGGGCAAGTGCTGTTAGTAGCGAGTAGCAGCACCTATGAAGGTAGACACAGACAAAGGTCCCCCGTGTAGCATCTACAGACTGTAGGGGCAAGTGCTGTTAGCGAGCAGCACCTATGAAGGCCGGAACGGCACACGAGGGGGTGGGTGGCCAGCACCACGCCCGGCCGCCTTTGTCTCCCCAGTGGCGATGTTTACTACACCACCGCTACACCAGGTACTCATTTGAGGCTGAGTCCACCTAGGGGAGTTCCAGGACCGGTTCAGATAATCGTCACCGGTGTTGGCCGTGAGCGGGAACACACACAGACACACACACACAGACACACACAGACACACACACACAGACACACACACACAGACACACACACACAGACACACACAGACACACACAGACACACACAGACACACACAGACACACACACACACAGACACACACACACACAGACACACACAGACACACACACAGACACACACACATACACAGACACACACAGACACACACACAGACACACACACAGACACACACAGACACACACAGTCACACACACAGACACACACACAGACACACACACAGTCACACACACACAGACACACACACAGTCACACACACACACACAGTCACACACACACACAGACACAACAACAACAACAACAACAACCGCCATTCGCCACTAAGTGGCGGTGACGTCACCACGACGCTTGTGCCAGGCTATGTGCACCGTGAGGCCACGTGAAGTGTCGAACGCCCGCTGGCAGGAGGTCACGGGGCAGACCCAGGTGCCACGGGTCGACTGACTGAGATGACTGGCTGATGCACCACCTGTGCCCCCTACTGTGCCAACCTGCTGTGCTTTAGCCACCCGGCGCTCCGCTCGCTGTTGTGAGCGTCGCTCCTCCGCCCTCCGTTGTTGTTGGAGGGCGACTGCCTCCAACTGCCCAGTAGCATCCTTCACGAGCCTCCTCCACAGAGGCCGATCTTGACACCGCTGGTACCAGTCATCGGCAAGTCCACTCAGCTCCACGTCCTCCTGTACCACATCACTCCATCTCTTCTCTAGCCCGTGCCGCGCCCGCTTAGCCCCCTCAATCCGGCCAAACAAAAGCTGTTTCGGCATGCGGTGGCTGGGCATGCGGGCTACATGACCCAGCCATCGCAGCCTTGCCTGCCGGAGGAGCTCACCGATGGGACCCTGCCCAGATCTTTCAAGGATTTGTGAGCTCCTCACACAATCCAGTCTGGTTAAACCCAGGATGGATCGTAGGCAGGCCAGCCTAAATGTTTCTAACCGGCGAAGATGTTCCATTAGGGGGGTCCACGTTTCGCAAGCGTAGAGAAGGGAGGGAATGACCGTGGCCGAGAAGACCTGAAGCTTAGTGCGGAGCGACAGACCAGGTAGCTTCCACACAGCGTTACGCAACCGATGAAAAGATATTGCCGCTCGACTGATTCGGAGTGAGACCTCTGCTGTTAAACTGGAGCCAGTCATAAGCACACTGCCCAGGTATGGGAAACTCTCCACTCTCTCCACAACTGCCCCATCACCGATTGGGAGTTGTGGGGGTGGAGTGTCCGATGGTACAAAATACCCAGGCAGGTGCTTAGTTTTGGTGGGGCTGATGGTAAGGCCCCACCTCTTAGTGGCACGCTCCAGTCTCAGCAGCAGCGTCTCCAACTCCTCCTCTGACTGAGCAGCTATTACCAAGTCATCAGCATACATAACGTGGTTGAGCAATAGGGAGCCATCCCTTGACCGCACCCGGGCATCGATTAGCCTCCCATTATATCTGTACCATATGGAGATTCCCCCGGTACAGCTATTGAAGGCTTCACGAACTACGTGGTCAAAATAGATGTTAAATAATGTGGGAGCCAGAGGACATCCCTGTCGCACCCCAAGGTGTACAGGGAATGGCTCTGACTCCCGGCCACGTAGTTTTACCCGGGCCCGCTCACCATCATGAAGGTCCTTAATGATCGTGAGCAGAGGGTCAGGTACTCCAAAAACACGAAGAACGACCCAGAGCCCAGGCCTACTGATGGTATCATAGGCCTTGACCAGGTCAATAAAGCAGAGATGTAGGTCTTGTTGGAATTCCCTACACCTCTGCTGTAGCAGACGGACAGAAAATATGGCATCTGTGCAGGACCGCCCTTTCCTGAAACCGCATTGGGGCTCCGCAAGCCTCTCCTCAGCGTGCCTGGCAAGGCGATGCTGAATAATCCTTGCCAGGACCTTTCCCGGCACACTGAGGAGTGAGATGCCCCTGTAGTTGTTACAGTCTGTGCGGTCCCCCTTCTTAAAAAGGGGGACCACCAGGGCATCCTTCCAATCCTGCGGAACCCGTCCAGTGGTCCAGACTGTTGTTATGATGTCATATAGGGCAGTCTGTGCACAAACGCCACCCTCCCTCAGCATTTCGCTTGGGAGATCATCTCTGCCCGCTGCCTTTCCTGGTCTCAGACTCCGGATCGCCTTCAATACTTCCTCAGCAGATGGCACCTCAGCCAGCCACTCACAGGGGATGACTTCATCCAATATTTGAGGCACCGCAGCCTCAGCAGGGTCATCCTCACTTTGTGCCACGATGTTTTCCTGGCTGTGGGATTTTCCCTCCCCCAGGACCTCACAGAAATGCTCAGCAAATCTGCGAACCTGTTCCTGGGGGTCGGAAATTGGATCACCGTTTTTTCCCCTAATGATGGTAATAGGTGTGGCGCTGCAGGTTACTTTTTTGATGGAGTTAAATAGCGATTTGTGATCACGGGCCACTGAGGCAGACTCCATCTCCTCAGCAACCCGCGACCACCACCCATCCTTGCAGCGCCTCACGGCTCTCCGAACCTCCGAGCGAAGGCTGCGGTAAGCCTCCTCATTCTCTGACGTGGGATTCTGTAGCCGATGACAGTGGGCCTGTCGCTTTTTCTCAACCATCCTGAACAACTCCTCTGTCATCCAGGGTGTCTGGGGAGGTCTGGACCGCGTACCCAAAGCAGCCATTGCAGCTGCATGAGTCACAGTCCTAAACCTCGCCCATTTACCCTCGACATCAGGAGGAGTCGGGGACGATGCCAATCCCAGCCGCAAGCGATGATGAAATTCTCGCTTGCAACTTTCATCAGATAACTGAGACCAGGCCACTTTAGGTTGGAATGGGGTCCTGGGTGTACACCCACCACCGGAGTGGAAGAATGGCAGGCGCATCTTACAGATGACTAGTCGATGGTCAGAGGGCAGATCAGCTCCACGGTAGGTCCTGGTGTCAAGGACATGGGCTCGCATTCGCTGGTCCGTCACTATGTAGTCCAGCAGATGTTCTTGCTTGGACCCGGCATGCATCCATGATGTTGTGTGGATGCGCCGATGCCGGAACAGCGTGTTGGTAATTACAAGCCCATGGGCTGCACAAAAATCTAGCAGCCTCCTACCATTGTTATTGAGCTGATCTGGCCCATGCCCTCCAATCACTCCAGACCAGGTGCCAGTATCATGACCAACTCGGGCATTGAAGTCACCCAACATGATGACTCTATCCCGAGGGGCCACTTTAGCCAGCACCTGTGACAGGAGGTCATAGAAGGCATCTGACTCATCGGCTTTGCCTGCATCCCTCCACGGATGTTCATCTTCGGTGGGGGCATAAGTAACCACGACCACCATTCCTCGCCTCCGGTTGATGGGAAGGCGAGCCCAAAGTAGCCTGGGGCTTACAGCTTCCCACACCTCACCGCCACGCTCCCACGCCCCCTTCATTCTTTTGTTCAAAAGAAGACCCACACCCTGTTGTTTGGCAGTCTGCTGCCCCGAGTAGAGGACTGTCCACCCCTCATGGTGGCAGGAGCCAGAGCCGGTCCACCGGACCTCCTGAATGCCGCATAGATCCAGGCGGTACCGGTCCAGCTCCCGACAGAGGAGTGGCAGCCTCTCCTCTGCAGTGAGCGTTCGAACATTCCACGTGGCCACCCGTAGTGGCTTTTCGTTGTTTCTGGAGTAGCCCCGAGGGTAGGTATTCAATCTCCTGGCTCCGCCAATTGGGGTTTGGCCAGGAGACGTCATAGACGCCTGGCCCCCCGGGGCCTCCGGCACAAGCTTAGTTGTTACAACTTTAATTCGTGGTTTTGTGGTAATTAATTGAAGGTGGAGGGGTTACCAGCCCCTCGCACCCGTCCAGAGCCCCCGTTTAGCCCCTGTGGTGGACACATATGCCATGAGGGGAGGAGCCAATCAAAATTGGAACTCCCCCCACAGCACTGTCCACGACAGAGTTGCCCGTCCGGCACCGCGAGGAGACACACACACACACACAGACTCCTGTTGCTTACCCAGTGGCCCCGGTGATCCCGGCAATCCGCTAACCCCAGGGGGTCCCACAGGTCCTGGGGGTCCGCCAGGGCCCGGCACACCGCCGACAGCGCTGCCAGGTGCCCCTGCACGGCCTGGGAGGCCTGCAGAGACAGACGCCACGAGTGGACGAATCACGAGCGAGCGAGTGAATGAATCACAAGTGGACGAATCACGAGCGAGTGAGTGATTCACGAGTGAATGAATCACGAGTGAGCGAGTGAATCACGAGTGAGTGAATGAATCACGAGTGGACAAATCACGAGCGAGCGAGTGAATGAATCACGAGTGGACGAATCACGAGCGAGTGAGTGATTCACGAGTGAATGAATCACGAGTGAGCGAGTGAATCACGAGTGAGTGAATGAATCACGAGTGGACAAATCACGAGCGAGCGAGTGAATGAATCACGAGTGGACGAATCACGAGCGAGTGAGTGATTCACGAGTGAATGAATCACGAGTGAGCGAGTGAATCACGAGTGAGTGAATGAATCACGAGTGGACGAATCACGAGCGAGTGAGTGATTCACGAGCGAGTGAATGAATCACGAGTGAATGAATCACGAGTGAGTGATTCACGAGTGAGTGAATGAATCACGAGTGAATGAATCACGAGTGAATGAATCACGAGTGAGTGAATTAATCACGAGTGAGCGAGTGACTCACGAGTGAATGAATCACGAATGAGTGAATGAATCACGAGTGAATGAATCACGAGTGAGCGAGTGAATCACGAGTGAGTAAATGAATCACGAGTGAATGATTCACGAGTGAGTGATTCACGAGTGAGTGAATGAATCACGAGTGAATGAATCACGAGTGAGTGAATGAATCACGAGTGAATGAATCACGAGTGAATGAATCACGAGCGAGTGAGTGATTCACGAGTGAGTGAATGAATCACGAGTGAATGAATCACGAGTGAGTGATTCACGAGTGAGTGAATGAATCACGAGTGAATGAATCACGAGTGAATGAATCACGAGTGAGTGAATTAATCACGAGTGAGCGAGTGACTCACGAGTGAATGAATCACGAATGAGTGAATGAATCACGAGTGAATGAATCACGAGTGAGCGAGTGAATCACGAGTGAGTGAATGAATCACGAGTGAATGAATCACGAGTGAGTGATTCACGAGTGAGTGAATGAATCACGAGTGAATGAATCACGAGTGAATGAATCACGAGTGAATGAATCACGAGTGAGTGAATGAATCACGAGTGGACGAATCACGAGCGAGTGATTCACGAGTGAGTGAATTAATCACGAGTGAGCGAGTGAATCACGAGTGAGTGAATTAATCACGAGTGAGTGAATGAATCACGAGTGAATGAATCACGAGTGAATGAATCACGAGTGAATGAATCACGAGTGAGTGATTCACGAGTGAGTGAGTGAATCACGAGCGAATGAATCACGAGTGAGTGACTGAATCACGAGTGAATGAATCACGAGTGAGCGAGTGAATCACGAGTGAGTGAATTAATCACGAGTGAACGATTCACGAGTGAGCGAGTTAATCACGAGTGAGTGAATGAATCACGAGTGAATGAATCACGAGTGAGCGAGTGAATCACGAGTGAGTGAATTAATCACGAGTGAATGAATCACGAGTGAGCGAGTGAATCACGAGTGAATGAATTAATCACGAGTGAGCGAGTGAATCACGAGTGAGCGAATGAATCACGAGTGAATAAATCACGAGTGAGTGAATTAATCACGAGTGAATGAATCACGAGTGAGTGAATGAATCACGAGTGAACGATTCACGAGTGAACGAGTGAATCACGAGTGAGTGAATTAATCACGAGTGAGCGAGTGAATCACGAGTGAGTGAATTAATCACGAGTGAACGATGAATCACGAGTGAGTGAATGAATCACGAGTGAATGAATCACGAGTGAGCGAGTGAATCACGAGTGAGTGAATTAATCACGAGTGAATGAATCACGAGGAAGCGAGTGAATCATGAGTGAGCGAATGAATCACGAGTGAGCGAGTTAATCACGAGTGAGCGAATGAATCACGAGTGAATGAATCAGGAGTGAGTGAATGTATCACGAGTGAGCGAGTGAATGAATCACGCGCGAGTGAATGAATCACGAGTGAGCGAGTGAATGAATCACGAGTGAATGAATCACGAGGAGTGAATGAATCACGAGTGAGTGAATGAATCACGAGTGAGCGAGTGAATGAATCACAAGTGAATGAATCACGAGCGAGTGAATGAATCACGAGTGAGCGAGTGAATGAATCACGAGTGAATGAATCACGAGCGAGTGAATGATTCACGAGTGAGTGAATGAATCACGAGCGAGTGAATGACTCACGAGTGAATGACTCACGAGCGAGTGAATTAATCCCGAGCGAGTGACTCACGAGTGAACGAATCACGAGTGAGTGAATGAATCACGAGTGAGTGAATCACGAGCGAGTGAATGAATCACGAGTGAATGAATCACGAGTGAGTGAGTAAATGAATCACGAGTGAATGAATCACGAGTGAGCGAGTGAATGAATCACGTGTGAATGAATCACGAGTGAATGAATCACGAGCGAGTGAATGAATCACCAGAAGGCCCAGAAGGGCCGGTGGGACCCACGTTCCCCTTCTGCCCGGGGCTGCCAGGGGAGCCCTTAGCACCTGGGACACACACAGACACACACACACACACAGTCACACACACAGTCACACACACAGAAACACAGTCACACACACAGTCACACACAGTCACACACACAGTCACACACATACATACATACACACAGTCACAGTCACACAGTCACACACACAGTCACACACACACAGACACACAGTCACACACACAGAGACACACACATACATACACACACAGAGACACACACACACAGACACACACACACAGTCACACACACACAGACACACAGTCACACACACACAGTCACACACATACACACAGACACACACACAGTCACACACACACGCACACAGAGACACACACACACACTCACACACACACAGTCACACACACACACATACACACACTCACACACACACAGCCACACACACACTCACACACACAGTCACACACACACACAGAGACACACACACACTCACACACACACAGTCACACATACACACACTCACACACACACAGTCACACACACACAGAGACAGTCACACACACACAGTCACACACACAGTCACACACACACACAGAGACACACATACATACATACACACACAGTCACACACAGACACACACACAGAGAAACACACACACATACATACACAGACACACACACAGTCACACACACACAGTCACACACACAGAGACACACACACAGTCACACACACACAGTCACACACACACACAGTCACACACAGACACACACATACATACACACACGCAGAAACACACACACAGACACACAGTCTCACACACAGTCACACACACACACACACAGTCACACACAACAACAACAACAACAAAAACAACCGCCATTCGCCACTAAGTGGCGGTGACGTCACCACGACGCTTGTGCCAGGCTATGTGCACCCTGAGGCCACGTGAAGTGTCGAACGCCCGCTGGCAGGAGGTCACGGGGCAGACCCAGGTACCACGGGTCGACTGACTGAGATGACTGGCTGATGCACCACCTGTGCCCCCCTCCTGTGCCAACCTGCTGTGCTTTAGCCACCCAGCGCTCCGCTCGTTGTTCTGAGCATCGCTCCTCCGCCCTCCGTTGTTGTTGGAGGGCGACTACCTCCAACTGCCCAGTAGCATCCTTCACGAGCCTCCTCCACAGAGGCCGATCTTGACACCGCTGGTACCAGTCATCGGCAAGTCCACTCAGCTCCACGTCCTCCTGTACCACATCACTCCATCTCTTCTCTAGCCCGTGCCGCGCCAGCTTAGCCCCCTCAATCCGGCCGAACAAAAGCTGTTTCGGCATGCGGTGGCTGGGCATGCGGGCTACATGACCCAGCCATCGCAGCCTTCCCCGCCGGAGGAGCTCACCGATGGAACCTTGCCCAGATGTTTCAAGGATTTTTGAGCTCCTCACACAATCCAGTCTGGTTAAACCCAGGATGGATCGTAGGCAGGCCAGCCTAATTGTTTCTAACCGGCGAAGATGTTCCATTAGGGGGGTCCACGTTTTGCAAGCGTAGAGAAGGGAGGGAATGACCGTGGCCGAGAAGACCTGAAGCTTAGTGCGGAGCGACAGACCAGGTAGCTTCCACACAGCGTTACGCAACCGATGAAAAGATATTGCCGCTCGACTAATTCGGAGTGAGACCTCTGCTGTTAAACTGGAGCCGGTCATAAGCACACTGCCCAGGTATGGGAAACTCTCCACTCTCTCCACAACTGCCCGATCACCGATTGGGAGTTGTGGGGGTGGAGTGTCCGATGGTACAAAATACCCAGGCAGGTGCTTAGTTTTGGTGGGGCTGATGGTAAGGCCCCACCTCTTAGTGGCACGCTCCAGTCTCAGCAGCAGCATCTCCAACTCCTCCTCCGAATGTGCAGCTATTACCAAATCATCAGCATACATAACGTGGTTGAGCAATAGGGAGCCATCCCTTGACCGCACCCGGGCGTCGATCAGCCTCCCATTATATCTGTACCATATGGAGATTCCCCCGGTACAGCTATTGAAGGCTTCACGAACTACGTGGTCAAAATAGATGTTAAATAATGTGAGAGCCAGAAGACATCCCTGTCGCACCCCAAGGTTAACAGGGAATGGCTCTGACTCCCGGCCACGTAGTTTTACCCGGGCCCGCTCACCATCATGAAGGTCCTTAATGATCGTGAGCAGAGGGTCAGGTACTCCAAAAGCACGAAGAATAACCCAGAGCCCCGGCCTACTGATGGTATCATAGGCCTTGACCAGGTCAATAAAGCAGAGATGTAGGTCTTGTTGGAATTCCCTACACCTCTGCTGTAGCAGACGGACAGAAAATATGGCATCTGTGCAGGACCGCCCTTTCCTGAAACCGCATTGGGGCTCCGCAAGCCTCTCCTCAGCGTGCCTGGCAAGGCGATGCTGAATAATCCTTGCCAGGACCTTTCCCGGCACACTGAGGAGTAAGATGCCCCTGTAGTTGTTACAGTCTGTGCGGTCCCCCTTCTTAAAAAGGGGGACCACCAGGGCATCCTTCCAATCCTGCGGAACCCGTCCAGTGGTCCAGACTGTTGTTATGATGTCATATAGGGCAGTCTGTGCACAAATGCCACCCTCCCTCAACATTTCGCTTGGGATATGATCTCTGCCCGGTGCCTTTCCTGGTCTCAGACTCTGGATCGCCTTCAGTATTTCCTCAACAGATGGCACCTCAGCCCAGCCAGCCACTCACAGGGGCTGACTTCCTCCTCCAATATTTGAGGCACCGCAGCCTCAGCAGGGTCATCCCCACTTTGTCCCACGTTTTCCTGGCTGAGGGGATTTCCCCTTCCCCAGGACCTCACAGAAATGCTCAGCAAATCTGCAAACCTGTTCCTGGGGGTCAGAGATTGAATCACCGTTCTTTCCCCTAATGATGGTAATAGGTGTGGCGCTGCAGGTCACTTTTTTGATGGAATTAAAGAGCGAGTTGTGATCGCGGGCCACTGAGGCAGACTCCATCTCCTCAGCAACCAGCGACCACCACCCATCCTTGCAGTGCCTCACGGCTCTCCGAACCTCCGAGCGAAGGCTGCGGTAAGCCTCCTCATTCTCTGACGTGGGATGCTGTAGCCGATGAGAGTGGGCCTGTCACTTTTTCTCAACCATCCTGAACACCTCCTCTGTCAGCCAGGGTCTCTGGGGAGGTCTGGACCGCGTACCCAAAGCAGCCATTGCAGCTGCATGAGTCACAGTCCTAAACCACGCCCATTTACCCTCGACATCAGGAGGAGTGGGGGATGATGCCAACCTCAGCTGCAAGCGATGATGAAATTCTCTCTTGCAACTTTCATCAGCTACAGTGAGGGAAAAAAGTATTTGATCCCCTGCTGATTTTGTACGTTTGCTCACTGACGAAGAAATTACGTCTATAATTTTAATGGTAGGCTTATTTGAACAGTGAGAGACAGAATAACAACAAGAAAATCCAGAAAAACGCATGTCAAAAATGTTATAAATTGATTTGCATGTTAATGAGGGAAATAAGTATTTGACCCCTCTGCAAAACATGACTTAGTACTTGGTGGCAAAACCCTTGTTGGCAATCACAGAGGTCAGACGTTTCTTGTAGTTGGCCACCAGGTTTGCACACATCTCAGGAGGGATTTTGTCCCACTCCTCTTTGCAGATCTTCTCCAAGTCATTAAGGTTTCGAGGCTGACGTTTGGCAACTCGAACCTTCAGCTCCCTCCACAGATTTTCTATGGGATTAAGGTCTGGAGACTGGCTAGGCCACTCCAGGACCTTAATGTGCCACTACTTTGTTGCCTTGGCCGTGTGTTTTGGGTCATTGTCATGCTGGAATATCCATCCACGCCCCATTTTCAATGCCCTGTCTGAGGGAAGGAGGTTCTCACTCAAGATTTGACGGTACATGGCCCCGTCCATCGTCCCTTTGATGCGGTGAAGTTGTCCTGTCCCCTTAGCAGAAAAACACCCCCAAAACATAATGTTTCCACCTCCATGTTTGACGGTGGGGATGGTGTTCTTGGGGTCATAGACAGCATTCCTCCTCCTCCAAACAACTCGAGTTGAGTTGATGCCAAAGAGCTCCATTTTTGTCTCATCTGACCACAACACTTTCACCCAGTTGTCCTCTGAATCATTCAGATGTTCATTGGCAAAATTCAGACGGGCATGTATATGTGCTTTCTTGAGCAGGGGGACCTTGCGGGCGCTGCAGGATATCAGTCCTTCACAGCGTAGTGTGTTACCAATTGTTTTCTTGGTGACTATGGTCCCAGCTGCCTTGAGATCATTGACAAGATCCTCCCGTGTAGTTCTGGGCTGATTTCTCACCGTTCTCATGATCATTGCAACTCCACGAGGTGAGATCTTGCATGGAGCCCCAGGCCGAGGGAGATTGACAGTTCTTTTGTGTTTCTTCCATTTGCCAATAATCGCACCAACTGTTGTCACCTTCTCACAAAGCTGCTTGGCAATGGTCTTGTAGCCCATTCCAGCCTTGTGTAGGTCTACAATCCTGTCCCTGACATCCTTGGAGAGCTCTTTGGTCTTGGCCATGGTGGAGAGTTTGGAATCTGATTGATTGGTTGCTTCTGTGGACAGGTGTCTTTTATACAGGCAACTAGCTGAAATTAGGAGCACTCCCTTTAAGAGTGTCCTCCTAATCTCAGCTCGTTACCTGTATCAAAGACACCTGGGAGCCAGAAATCTTTCTGATTGAGAGGGGGTCAAATACTTATTTCCCTCATTAAAATGCAAATCAATTTATAACATTTTTGAGATGAATTTTTCTGGATTTTCTTGTTGTTATTCTGTCTCTCACTGTTCAAATAAACCTACCATTAAAATTATAGACTGATCATTCCTTTGTCAGTGGGCAAACGTACAAAATCAGCAGGGGATCAAATACTTTTTTCCCTCACTGTAGCTGAGACCAGGCCACCTTGGGTTTGAATGGCGTCCTGGGTGTACACCCACCACCGGAGTGGAAGAATGGCAGGCGCATCTTACAGATGACAAGTCGATGGTCAGTGGGCAGATCAGCTCCACAGTAGGTCCTGGTGTCAAGGATATGGGCCCGCATCCGCTGGTCCGTCACTATGCCAGCAGATGTTCTTGCTTGGACCCGACATGCATCCATGATGTTGTGTGGGTGCGCCGATGCCGGAACAGCGTGTTGGTAATTACAAGCCCATGGGCTGCACAAAAATCTAGCAGCCTCCTACCGTTATTATTGAGCTGATCTGGCCCATGCCTTCCAATCACTCCAGACCAGGTGCCAGCATCATGACCAACTCGGGCATTGAAGTCACCCAACATGATGACTCTATCCCGAGGGGCCACTTTAGCCAGCACCTGTGACAGGAGGTCATAGAAGGCATCTGACTCATCGGCCTTGCCTGCATCCTTCCACGGATGTTCGTCTTCAGTGGGGGCATAAGTAACCACGACCACCACTCCTCGCCTCCGGTTGGTGGGAAGGCGAGCTCAAAGTAGCCTGGGGCTTACAGCTTCCCACACCTCACCGCCACACCCTGTTGTTTGGCAGTCTGCTGCCCCGAGTAGAGGACTGTCCACCCCTCATGGTGGCAGGAGCCAGAACTGGTCCACCGGACCTCCTGAATGCCACTGAGATCCAGGCGGTACCGGTCCAGCTCCCGACAGAGGAGTGGCAGCCTCTCCTCCACAGCGAGCGTTCGAACATTCCACGTGGCCACACACAGTGGCTTTTCGTTGTTTCTGGAGGAGCCCCGAGGGTAAGGATTCAGTCACACACACACAGACACACACACACACAGACACACACACATAGACACACACACACAGACACACACACAGACACACACACAGACACACAGACACACACAGGCACACACACAGGCACACACACAGACACACACACAGACACAGACACACACAGACACACACACACAGACACACACACAGGCACACACAGGCACAAAGACAAATATCCCCCGTGTAGTCTACATGGGTTGTTGAGGCAAAGTGCCGTTTCGCGCGTGTTCCTGTCTGTGTGCGTGTGGGGAGTGGTGGCACAGTGGTTAGCACGCTGTGTGTGTGGGGTGGGGGGCGTGGGGGTCACCAATGAAGCCGGAAATCCCGGGGGGTCCTCGTTCACCCTTGGGGCCGTCAAACCCGGGAAGCCCAGGGGAACCCTGCCGGCAATCAACAACATCACAACAATCAACAATCAACAACAATCAACAACAATCAACAACAAGCAACAACAATCAACAACATCACAACAATCAACAATCAACAACAATCAACAACAATCAACAACAATCACAACAATGAACAACATCACAACAAGCAACAATCAACAACAATCAACAACATCACAACAATCAACAACATCACAACAATCAACAATCAACAACA